>OY757909.1:38089885-38474885 GCA_963585895.1 Sepioteuthis lessoniana
ACAACTTTTTGTTTTCGTCTCTTCCAGAAATTTTCCCGTCATTTCACGTATTTCTTGTATTATATTATATATTGTTGGAATTAGTACACCACCCCATACATACATACATATATATATATATATATATATATATATATATATATATATATATATATATATATATATAAATGAAAGCGAAAAAATTTAAAACGTGATTACCTTTCTTGCCAGTGGAACTTTTAACAGAAGCGATGATACGCCCAGATGTAAGAAAAAACACACGTCTCAATAAAAAGCAAGACCGAAGAAAACTAGAACTCTCTTTACTACCATCGAAAAAAGTCCTTAAATTCGAAAGACTCTATTTAAGATTGGACGTACGCCAAATACAAAAGTAAGACGTCAATTACGGATATTCCCGCAACGAATTGGACAGTTCGCTGGTTCTCGTTTATTCTATATTTCAAATAAAAGACGTGAGCAAAATCTAATGCGTAATAAGAGCAATTCTCGAAGTAATAAAATACTTGCTGCCAAAAGCATCTAAAATAAAACCTGAATTAATTCCCTGTGTTCCTATTTCCCTCGCCTTTTTATTTTGAGTTGTTTTCATTGTTTATTTCCTCATAAATTAATTTAAAACAAGAAAGTTTATGAATATTCATACCATACGGTAAATTCACACCCACTTCCTCCTTCTCTGTCAATGATTATCATCATCATAATCATCAATGCATGCTGACAGCACAGATTCTGTTGATTCTGTATCACAATCCATCCCTATTGATCTTCGTTCTTCATAAATCTTCTAGATAGCAACCAGTATCCACACAGAGATGATTTTACTATTCAAACCGAAAGTAAATAATTAAAACCCTTCAATATAATATTTCTAATATATACAGTGGCTTCATTAACGACTGAACACTCTAAAAAATGGATTGGAAAATGAAAATAAAAATGATTCGCACACACGCGCACATGACTTCACTCTTATTCATGTCTGTGACTCTAAGTTTCATGTGTTCTTAAAGAAAATCTTTTTACAGGATATATATATATATATATATATATATATATATATATATATATATATATATATATATATATATATATATATTCCATTCCCATAATAAATCTATTTTGCTTATTCAGTCATTATTTACTTGATATATATATATATATATATATATATATATATATATATATATATATATATATATATATATATATATATCTTTCATATTCATACATGCAAAAGAAATGATAGTGATGCACTTATTTATTGGCGGTACTGCAAATACATGCATAGATTCGTTGTGTAATGGTTAAACCACTGAACTGCGGAATCGTAGTAAGCGAGTTCGAATTCCATTCACGCATTTATATTCACTTTCGGACAAATGCTCTAGGGAAAGGTATGAACCCCCTTATCCTGCCAGCTATGTGTTAAACAGTATCACTACTGAATGATGGCTTTGGCCTTAAATAACCTATAACAGTTGATATGCCATTAAACAAAGAAACTGAAACCGATATATAAATTCACAGAAGAGCACATTGTATGACCGGACTGAAAGGATTTTAGGAGCACCCAGTAAATAAGATGAAAAGAGGAAATAGCTAAAAATATGTCCTCATTTGTGGCTGAAAGTTGTTCTCAATTAATTTAAATAAAATGTATTCTATTATTTCATGAATTCTTATTTTCGTTTTTATTCCTTTTTTCGTTTACATTTGAAATAATACGTAATAATACGGAAACGTATCCGAGTAAAAGATTTAAAAACTTTTCATGATTGTTTTTTTGTTTTTGTTTTGTTTATTGTTTGTTTGTTTTTTGGTTTTGTTTTTTGTTTTTCTTTTTTGTTTGTTTATTTATTTATTTATTTGCGGGGGGCGTTGTCGTCAATAATTTCTTATTTTATGCTATTAGTGCTCATTACAGAACAAGTAATTAATCAATGATATTCGGAAAAGCAGCATAATTTTGATTAGTATTTTTTTTACCCGCTTAAAAATTTAAGGATAAAAGAGTCAAAGAATTCACGTATCACAATATTCTTTTATGTTAGGATTTCTTTTTCTTTTTTCTTTTTTTTTTTTTTTACATTCAAAATATGCTTTTAAAAGACATACAGTAAAACACGTCCGCCTAGTTGAGTGGAGCTATAAAATACACCGACTGCGTCATTGCAGAGGGGTAAGACCCCCACCAAATAAGTGTCCTGCATATGACACTAAACAATCTGATGGATAGGTTAGATAGGTAATGCTAGAGCTTTCGGGAAAGCAGAGTACCCCTTCGTAGCCATCGCTCCCAGGTTCACTCTTGCCCGGAGTAGTAGCACCTGATAGGGTCCTATCTATGGGTTAATTATAATAAAACTGTGTATTTATGCTAAACTGAATTGTTTGAAATAGAAGTTTGACTAAACTGAATAGCTTGAAATAGAAATGTTTTTGACAATTAAACTTTGAACTCAGATTTAAACTGTGTACTTATGCTAAACTGAATTGTTTGAAATAGAACTGCTTTTGACATTGAAACTGTACTACACTAAACTCGAAATAGAACTGTCCTGACGTTTAATTGTGTGTAAACAAAAACTATACTTACACTAAACTAAGTTGTTTGAATTAGAACTGTTTGAATAGGTTGAATAGTTTGAAATAGAAATGTTTTTGAAAATCAAGTTGTGCACTAATGCAAAACTGATTTGTTTGAAATAGAAGTGCATATTTTTATTAAATGGATTTGGCATTAAATAGCCTAGAAGGATTGATCAGCCGTAAAATCCAAACAAACTTAAGTTTTTTGCACAATTCCCAGTGGATCACCTTTCTCATTTAACCATGCCTGTTGTTGTATTCCTTTGGTTCAATTTGAATTAAGACTAAAGTATTCTTTAACTTATTTAATCATTTAATAATGTATCCAAACTATAAGTTGTTTGCTGTTATACTTAAAATCATATCACAAGGACTTTAATCCTTTTAATTATTCTTATAAAAATATGTTAGGGTATGGCAAGATTTATATATTCTTTCAGGAATAATTCACATTGGTTTATTTTCATTTTAAGACATTTTAAAGTGTTACGTCCCTTTTAATTCTCGGCTTTTGGAACAAATTATTCACGTTGAGTGTGGTATGACGATATTTTTTTAAATCATTGAAAATTTTCAATTTTTAAGATTCATGGGAAATAACTCCCAAACATTTTGATTAGTTATTTCCCCTTAAAAATTGCGCGATTGTATATGATTAAAGAATACTAAGCTAAATTTACTCTCGTCAAATGACTATAGCTGTGACAATGATCAGAAAATATGCAATTGCCGGGTATATACAACAAATCTTTGCGTTGCAGTACACCTTGGGGAACAAAGAAAGATATTGTCAGCATGGTCAAATTTAAGTTTTTGCACAGATGACCCTCCCCACACACACCTCAAAAAGTGTCCTCGATATGGCACTAAACAATCTGATGGTGAGGTTGCAGTAATGCTGGAACTAAGATATTTACAAATTTCTTTTTTATAAAATCCACTATTTCAGAATAAATCTTACATAGTAAAGGAGATTCGTCTATGTGTGTTTATGTGTTAGTCTTTTACGGAAAAAAAGCTTCTGCAGTTAACCCCCTGAATCAAATATAATCTCATTAAGGTTCCAATGAAAGGTCTGATATATATTTTCTAAATCGTATACGATTTATAGAACTGAAGATATTTGTAAAGTGTTAAGCATTGTTAAGAAACACACACACACACACACACACACACACACACACACACACACACACACACAAGTTTGAAAAATCTTTGGCCAAGAAAACGTTATCATTTGTGTCTCAAAAATGCTTGAAAGAAAACAAAAATCTTCTTTGCGATAATCTTCATTTAAGTATATAAAAGAATGATTGATAAAAAGTTTTTCACACTTGTATTAGCTGATGTTTTCTTTTTTTTTTTACTTGCGTCTGAGTGAGAGCAAATCTCCATAAATCTACAGGACTCTTCTCAGTATTCTGGCATATCTCAATAATATTGTAGTTTGGATAGTCTCCACTCATCCTCTTATTTTCAATCCCCCAATTCTTTAGTTACTGTACCGAGTGTGCCAATTATAATTAGTATCACCGTCACTTTCAAGGTCCATAGTTTTTTTCAGTTCTCTAACAAGGTCTAGGTGCTTATCTTTTCTTTTCGGTTTCCTTAAGTTTTATCCGGCAGGTTCTCTTCTTTTTTTTTTTTTTTTTTTTGACTATCACTAGGTCTGGTCGTCTGGCCGAGATTAAATGAGCCCTTTAGAGAATATTATGCGTTTCATTCTCCAGGACGGATTCTGGGTTGTGCATGTACCATGTGTTCGTTGGGTCAAATTTAAACTTCTTGCACAATTCCCAGTGGATCACCTTCCCATCCAATCGTGTCTAGTCTTATACTCTTTTTGCGCTTATCTACTACATTTGCTTACTATATGATTGATCATTTCGTCCCTATCACCACATAATCTAAATCTGCAATTTTGTTGTATCTTGCCTATTCTTGCTTTGACATTGTCCTAATGGCGTTGTTTATTATTTGAATTTTTGCGAATTTTTCGTACCAGCGTTTGCTAGTTATCTGAAGGACAATGAGTCTCCAGGACTGTTCACAGTATTCTGACAAATCGTGACAATGCTGTAGTTTGGATGACCTCAGTCCGTCCTCTGGTTTTCAACCCGTCCAGCCCCCATTCTAAGCCTTTGGGGTCCGTTACAATCGCGCTAATCACATTTTTTGTCACCATCACGATGGTATTATGGTATTGTTATTATTCGAGTTTTTAAAACCAGAGTTGATTGATGACTTGAGTCTAAGTGACAGCAAGTCTCAGGTTCCCCAGGACTCTTCTGAGCATTCTAGCCGATCTTAACAATGCAGTGTCCATATGGTCTCGATTCTTCCTCTGGTTTCCAATTCCTCCAGTCTGTTTTCTGAGCTTTCGGGAACCGTTCCAAGCACTCTATCTTGAAATGGTATCACCATTACTCTCATATTACGCACTTGTTTTTTTAGTTCTCTGGTAAGATCCAAATATTTGTCCGCCTTTTGGCTTTCCTTTATTTTCCTTCTGTGGACTTATGGGGCTATTTGCGAAAATTTGGTTTGTACACGTTTGGTTGGTAGTAACGGTTTTTGGTTTTAATATCTGACTCCATTTGTTTTCCTTTCTACTACATTTAGTTCGTTGGCTTCTGTGAAGGCTGCAAAGGAAGAAAAGGAAAGAAACAAAGATAGGAGATACTTTTGAATTTCAACTTTGTTTTCGGGTTTCATACGGCTTCTCTGTTGCGACGAATATCTTCCTGGACTATTAAAGAACAGCTGCGTCTCCCAAATAAGGCGTTGAAATGAACTAGTCTTTTTCGTTGTTGATGAGTACAAAGACAGTGCGGTCGTGGAGGTTTTTTATGACGTTTGTTTCGATGGTGTTGGCTTGCTAGCAGCAGACATGACTAGGTATCAGCCAGCAAGATCTAATCATCACATGTATGCGCCCCTAGTGACCGCTTGAAAGATTCAGTGTTACAGTAGAGAGTGAAGTGAGGTCGAATTTCTCTTTTGCGCTGAGACGGTTCTTTTTCTGGGCCTGCATCGCCCTCACTTCTTGTCAGGGGCTTCTGGAAATTTTTGCATTTATGGAACTTTTTTTTTTTTTTTTCTAATCACTAAACATGTCCCTACCCAAATAGCGGAGCTATTTTAGAGATATGTTAGAAAGGAAAAGAAAAGGCATATCTTATAAGGTGTGTGTGTGAGTTATTTGTCATGTTTGGATGATCTCAGTCCATTTTCCAAAGAAAATGAAATAAACTCGCAGTCATATACTTTAGTAAAGATGTTGGTAATTGTGTGTAGGAACTACGAGTCTGAGGTACTATATATAACTACATCAGGTTTACATTTGAAATAAGGTGAAGTAGGTTATGGTGAATTCATATTAGTTATGCTTCGTGTTGGAACAGTTACTTTTGAACTAGCTGGTCGTTTTTTTTTTTTTGTTTTTTTTTTTGTTTGTTTTTTGTTTTGTTTTGTTTTTTGTTTTGCTTTTTTTTTTGTTCTTT
This sequence comes from Sepioteuthis lessoniana, assembly GCA_963585895.1. Taxonomy (NCBI): domain Eukaryota; kingdom Metazoa; phylum Mollusca; class Cephalopoda; order Myopsida; family Loliginidae; genus Sepioteuthis; species Sepioteuthis lessoniana. The sequence continues at coordinate 38,095,981 of OY757909.1, forward strand.
TGGATTTATTTCTTTATTTTTTTATCTTATTTATTTAGTGTGTTTTTTTGTTTGTTTTTTTTTGTTTTTTTTTTCCTTTTTTTATCCTTTTTTTTTGTTTTTTTTTGTTTTTTGTTTTGTTTTGTTTTTTGTTTTGCTTTTTTTTGTTCTTTTGGATTTATTTCTTTATTTTTTCATCTTATTTATTTAGTGTGTTTTTTTGTTTGTTTTTTTTTTTCGTTTTTTTTTTTTGTTTTTTTTTTCAATGTATCCTCTTTTTGGGGGGTGAAGATTGAATTGAAAGGAACTCTCCTTTCCTGAAGGATTGTTTATCCAATTTTTTTTATGTTCTTGGCAAGTTCATTTATCGTTTTCGCTTTTTTTGTTAAGGTGGTTAGATACAGAGATTCTATGGGTATGGATAATTTTATCCCATTTATTTTTCGAACAGTTTTTAACGGTCCTTAATAAAAGAAGTGTAATTTAACTGACTCTAATTTCTTTAACGTTTTTCCATTTTTATGTCATATCTTTTATGTGCCGGAATTTTCTGGGTATGAGTTGTCAAATGTAACTCTCTCTCCGAGAAAGATTATTTTTCTCTAACTCATGCATTTCATTGGATTTTTTGTCATTATTTTTTGTCAATATAAGCAAATGGATCAACAACACCAACAAAAAAAGAGTTCGTTGCTCACGTTTTATCTTTCTTTTTTTTTTCTTGGTTTTTGTTTTGTTGAACTCGCTCTCCTCTGGAATGTCTACTTCTTGTCGGAGTAAAACTATTTTTTGATGGTGGCAGAAAAAAGGGTTAAGTTCATTTGTTTTGACAGAGTTGATACCTTTTTCTTCTTTTAAGTGTCAATAGTACCATGCATTTTTTGGGATTTTTTCGGAGGGTGGAGCAGGTTTTTTGCTAGTTGACATGTGGTCGTGGAAAAAATATATACTAATGATTTAGTTTAGTATAGTTGACATTTTTCTTCCTTCACATTAGACGTTAGAGGTCGCTCAAAATCTCTGGTCTTTTTCAAGCGTTTTACATTTTCTTTATTTATTTATTTATTTATTTCTTAAATCCGTTCATTCAAACTTGTATATTTTTTGTTAGTCACGTTGAGGTTGTTCGTTTCAAGTTGGAATGTTCTTTCTTAGCATGTTGGCGGGGTTTTTTTTTGTACCACGTGGAAGCTGTACATGTAATGTCGGGATGTTTTTTATGGGTGTTCAACCCACGTCGGAGGTCAGCATTATGGGGCCACAGAATGCTTTTTAAGGACGGAAGGAAAGAAGAAAGGTAACTTTTAAATTTTCAAATTTATTTATGGGTTCAACATCCATTCTGTGGTTAAAAGGATGATCTGATGCACGAAAAAGATATTAATGCCATCTAACGGGTTTGTCAGATAAAATAAAAGAATTCGAATAGATTAATAAGAAAGAAATAATATTCTACCCATAAAAAAATCAAGCAGAAAACCCCACCTGAAGATGAATTTTCAAGCTTGTAACATCAGACTATAATTTCTTAAGACTTAGTAAACGTCGGCGAGAGATTAACATTTATATCACACACACTGTCTGGTCATTTCACGAACTAAAAATATGAACACAAAGAAACTATGTTTTTAATTTTAATTCTTCGCTTACTGGGAAAAAAAAGATATGAAAAAAAGCTGTTTTGACTTATGAAATCTTCAAATATGTTTAAATCAAAAGATCCATTGTTTCAATAATTGACTCAAAAAATTGAAAACAAGGGACATAATTAAGATAAGCGTATATTAGAATTATTTCCCCTGAATTTCTGCTTCTGTTTCTTACCAGGTTGCAAATTATATAATTTTTCATGTAATTTTACTATTACTTTTTTTCTAATAAAATATCAAAACAATGTGTACGTTTGCATTTTTTTTGTTTTGCTTCAATAACAGAAAAATGGTGCAAGATTCTTCTTAACAACACTCTTATAAAATTGTGAATTCAGTTTCTTCTTTTCTTAAATCTAGAATGCTCTGGTATTTTATATAGCTAAGAAAAGTTATTAGCTATTCATATTTTCACCAAGGGCATAAGCGGCAAGTGAAATGCAAACAGCCTCCTCCAGGATTTGAACTCGGCATATTGAGTTTATTTCCTTTTGAAATATCAAAGATTATGATTTGTTAGGGTTTAATGGCATATCAACCTGTGTATGATTTTTAATACCAAATTCATTTTTATACAAATAAACAGTCCTATTTCAAAGAGTTCAGTTTATCATAATTACACAAATTAATTGTCCAAAACATTTCTATTTCAAGGTGTACAAGTAGTGGTACTATTTACCCCATAAAGGGGAGGATATTATTATAATTGTCAAATAAAAGTTGGCTTTAAATTTACTCACTTGCTTTTTTTATCTTTGCTTTTCCTGTGTCACTTCACTTATTTCTCAAAAGTTTGCAAGATTCACATATCCCTCGGCGCTGCAACAAGAGGAACTACTTATGAAGATGATTTGTTTCAAATGGAGAAGACTTGTGTGGAACCAACCACTCATTTCAGAAGATTGGTGAACTAGCATGGCACAGATTCTTCCAAACAAAATTCCTCAGTTTTTAATTCTGTTTTTCGTTCTCTTATACTAGTTGTCTTATGAGAACTAAAGAGTCCTGTTCGCCCTACTATTTTATCCATGGTTGAGAGGAGAAAAGAAGGATTCATATTTTCCCCAAGGATATTTTTGAGAAATGAAACGCAAAGAGATTCGTCTATGATTTGAACATTTCTTATTGAGTCCAATTCTCCGTGGCAATAACCGTTTCGCTAGGCACACGTTGTTAATGTGTTTATATTCAAATGTATTTTACTAACTTTTTTTTATCTACCTAAACAATCGAGGTTCTTTTAATATATCTTGTATAAACACCAAATCAAAAATGTTCTGCACTCTCATAAGAAGTTATCAGTAACATTCTATTCACCATTAAATAATTTTTTTTTTCTAATCTGATAAAACTAAACAACTAACACGTGTCTATAGAATAATGGCTCCTATTATGCAATTGGAGAGAAGGTTAAACCTCTACTTGCTTTATAAGTTGGTCGAGGCTGCCTGGTGCGGGTGTCGGGGAAGCCTAGCATTCACGTTACCGGCCAAGACTGACATTCCGCGAGCCTCAAGGAGCCCCCCTCAGAAGTGCTAGGTTTATCGCCTGGGGCATGAGGCGCCCTTTTTTAGGGAAACGCCAACGAAGCACGAGGCATTTTTTGGAATGCCTGGCGTGTCTGGGCTACCACCCTGCGCCTGGACCCACCTTAACAAAGGCCACACTCACCAGTTTGGTGAGGCATGCGACAAATACTGTTAAACCTCTACGGGAACATTACCAACATTTGCTTTTTATGTTGTAGAACATAATAAAATAACATCTATTACTTTTGGGAAGATTCTCTTTTAGGTTAAATAATGTATATGTGTGTAGGTATGAGTGTGTCTATAAGAGTATTTTATATGTGTAAGCGTAGGGAATATGTATGTACGCAGATCATCCCATAAATGAGAGAAATATTTTTGATAAACTTTAACTTTTTTAATCTTGCAAAAATATTTGTTTTGAGGCTATTCAAAATAGTGACAAATCAAAAAAAGCTCTCCAGGCATGAACCGAGGTCTGTCATCAAAATTTTGGTGGCTGAATAATGCGACCATAAAAATTTGCTGAAGAATGTGAAATGTGTACAAATTAGCTTGTTTTACTCAAAAAATCTTTACAAATTGGCTAAACACGGCTCTGCCTCTACGAGCCTGACTTTCAAAGAGAGTCTATAAAGAGAAAAAACACTGTCTTTCTGGTAAAGAAAAATTCTGGTCGAAGCGATCAAAAAAGATTATACCAACAGTTTTCTGGGACAGGAAAGGACCCATCCCTAGTGATTTATTTAAAAACGTGCAAATTGTTAACAGTACTTCCTATAGCCAATTCTTTATGCAATGTTCACATTATTTGAATGACCCTCGTATATGCACTCGCATATAAGTATGGGTGTGTATGAGAATAGACGTAGCATATATGTATGTATAGACATAGATGTGTATAGTAGTATCAAAAAGATAGCTAAATGAATTAGGGACGATGGTAGATATTAACATTATAAAATAAAAAGAGAAGGATTCCTCAATGCGAATGAAAGGGTTATTTTTTTTATGTCAGTAATAAACGGAAGGTTTTGACACTTATACAGCAGTAGACAAGGATTTCATTTTTGTTTTTGTTTTTTGTTTTGTTTTTTTTTTGTTTTTTTGTTTTGTTTTGCTTTGTTTTTTGTTTTTGTTTTTTTTGTTTTTTTTTTTTTGATTTGTTTCAGGAGGGTCCAAACGAGAGGGTCGATTTTCTTTTCCTAAAGTCGGTGCTCATATAATAAAGAGAGCAGCCAGAATTTTGGGTTGCCCATAAGGCAATACTTGGCTGGGCCGGACCAGGCCATGCCGAACGGGGTCTCTACCCAATACCCTTCACTATAGTTGGACGCAAGAAGATAAGTGGCAGTTAGAGAGACCAGCAGTTAAATGTTGACCGTTGGACATAGAGAAGCACGTCGCCATTTGAATTAGGAGTTAATGGAATAAAGACCTGACCAGCGCCCAAGTTTTTGTCTGTTGTTTATTTCAACTCATTTAGGCTGAAGAGCGTAATATCGCTCGCACCGTCTCAACGTTACGTTGATGTCTTGGTTGATGAGTTTCTTTGCTTAATGTCACATAAACCCGCGTGGGATATTTTATGCCAAATCCATGCATGTATAGAAATAGTAGTGGTGCAACTAAGCTAGGGAAAATAACAAGGTGTGTGCATATATAATATATTAGTATCATTTTTTCTGACTGAGTCCTCTTGCAAGAAAGAACTATTTACGCAATTCAGTGAACTCAGTAATTTAAGTACAACATATAGGAAATGGTGCAAGTTAAATTTAACTTGCCCAGTCGGCTGGAGCTGTAAAATACATAGACTGCTTCTTTGCAGAGGGGTAAGACCCACCCAAAGAGTGTCCTGGATATGACACGAAACAATCTGATGGTGAGATTCCGGTAATACTAGATCTTTGAGGAATGCACAGTACCCCTTCTGTGCCATCGCTCCCAGGTCCACTCTGTCTCGGAGAGGTAGCACCTGATAGGTTCCTATCTATGGGTCAAATAGAACTAAACAATGTACTTATGCTAAGCTGAATTGTTTGAAATTGAACTGTTTTTTGACATTGAAACTATTTACTTATACTAAATTAAGTTTTTTGAAATAGAACTGTTTTTGACATTGAACCAGTGTACTTATCCTAAACTGAATTGTTTGAAATAGAGCTGTTTTAACATTCAAATGTGTGTCAAGAAAAACTATACTTATACTAAAGGGAATTGTTTGAAATAGTTCTGTTTATATGTACAAAAATGAATTTGGCATTAAATAACCTACAATGACAGATGTACCATAAAACCAAACAAAACCACGCCAAAGTTATATTTTTTTCTTTTTTATTTAATTTTTTATTAGCTATCATTTGATATTAGTGCCAGCGTAAAAATTACAAAATATTTTATAACTTTTCTCCAAACTTAGAAATAAAAACGTATTCTTTGGATTGATGTCTTTGTTTAATGGCATATCAAACTTCTTGTGGTTTTTAATGCCAAATCCATCGTTGTAGAAGAACAGTTGTAGACCTATTTAAGGGAAAAGGAGGTTCACACCTTTTTCAATGTTATTAGTCTGAAATTGAATGTAATAGATCGACTGGAAATCGAACTCGCTTACTACGATGTCGTTGGTTAACATATAAACTACGACATGATGTGGACTCCCCAGCATCTGGATTGCTAGAAAAATGTATTAAGATCATTTCTTTTCAGTGCTTTGGTTTTTTTGTTTTTTTTTTGTTTTGTTTTGTTTTTTGGGGTTTTTTTTTATGTGTCGTTTTCCTTTTCTTTCTTTTTTCTTCATCTTTTTTTTTTTACTTTCTGGAACTGACCGTTGGCTCATATAGTTTCGACCAAAATCTTTTTAAAAACAAATACAATGCAGGGAGAGACGTCTGTTAGCCGGCGAGACTGGGTATACAACAGGTTTGATATTACGTCAGTAATCATCTGCTTAGATAATGTTTTGTAACTGAAAACTTGCTCTTTCTAATGTTGGTATTGTTTTGTCAGTATTCACTGGAGTTTCAGCAACCCCAAATGTATCATCGAAAATATTTATATCCATTAATGTTTAATTAAGCAAATTTATTCATCAGATTAAATGAAACAGAAAATTTCATTTCTACTTGTCCATAACATTATGTGTCTGTTACCATAACAACGAAATTCTTTTTAGTTTCTTAGAGACACTTTGCGCACAGTTTGTTATTTTCTATTTTGAAAATATTTAGTCATTTTCACTACATACTAATGAATATTCAACATATAGCTAGCCATGTGGAAAACATGGACTTGACTTTTTTCGTCCAAATGCTAATAAAGTCAAAAACATTTAGTTATTCATAATATAGTGGATAACCCATTCCATTTGCATATTTTGTCAACTGATGACCTTCACTGTCCTTAAAAAATCTCTCTCTCTCTCTCTCTCTCTCTCTCTCTCTCTCTCTCTCTCTCTCTCTCTGTGTGTGTGTGTGTGTGTCCGTGTGTATTTTCATCTTTTTTTGGTGCCCTCTCTTTCTCTTTCTTGCTCATTCTTTGCTTTTTATCTCTATCCTTTCTCCTCTGGACTGTTTCGTTCTCTCTGTTTTTCTCAAACATTTCTGTTGCCTCTCTCTCTCTCCCTCTCTCACTCTCTCTCTCTCACTCTCTTTCTTACTCTCTATCTTCTTGATATGCAATTTTTAGTCGCATTTTTAGCTTTATCATAAACAAACATCATAATATATAAGAATAAATTCTGAGCATGTTTAGGTATTCCTGTTAATATCGAAACGACCAACATCATGTTAAATCGTTAATACGTGTGATGCACGTGCAATGTGTATTATATGTACAAACAAATCGCGTTTAACACTGTCTGGAGCAATTTAATTTGCATAATGATTTGTTTAAATTTTTGCTTTTAACTGTCCAGTGATATTAGTGATTTTGTTACTTTATTTTGATAAATATAAGCAATGATTTTGTGTATAATTCTCTCTAGAAAGTCCCCCAAATTTCTTTTAGTTTTATTACTTTTCAATAAAAAAAAAGATAAAATTTACGATGTACGTTAAGTTTTTGACCTTTTTATTGCCTTGGAAAAATATGCCGTCTACTCAAATGTAAACAGTTACAAAAAGTAAAACTTAACCACCAACACATTTAAAAATATATAGTGACCTTTAATTTCATATAGTATCACTCGAATCCTTTTAGGGTGGGATTTTGTCTAAAACATAAACCAATCTAAGTAAACCCATTTAATGTAAATTTGTGAACCCATCTCCTATCATCAAGTACAAAGCAGACAACATTTTTAATATGTAATATATATATATATAATTATGAATGGAGGAATTGATATATTAAGTTAGAAATTACCATGACAAGAAAATCCAGCACACACCTACACGTGACATACGGAGCACTGAACAGCTGTTTCGATCTTATTAGGTCTCATCAGCAGTGCACACCGTGATCTCCACCACTGGAGATCGAACCAACACCCACAGTATGCAGAAGCCGAGGTGGCCGGGTCCGCTGTCGGGAATACGTACCTATAAAAAAAAGACACATTAGGTCAAGTGGTCGCGCAGTTTACCATGACTTGTTAATTCGGTATCGCTTATACGTGGTATGAACCAGTGGCCCAGTGGTAGAGTTTCGGCTTCTGCATACAGTGGTAGAGATCACGGTGTGCACTGCTGATGAGACCTAATAAGGTCACAACAGCTGTTCAGTGCTCTGTGTGTCACGTGTAGGTGTGTGCCGGATTTTCTTGTCATGGTAATTTCTAACTTAATATATATATATATATATATATATATGTATTGTCATCGACAGACAGTCTGTATCGTTATATCATAACTCTTCACTGGGCTATACCCGTAGGACGCTTCAAGCTGGAATTGAAACCTACCCAACTTTACGTTAGACTTAGTATCATACCGCTCAACCATCAGCTCCGGAATTATAAGACATTATGTAGTAGTTTTTGGTTGTTTACATTTTGCCATACCGGATACCAGTGAGCTCAATTCATTCGAAGAGCTTTGCATTACGCGAGTGGCAGCCGTTAATTTCTTCGATATATATATATATATATATATATATAAATATATATTTGCTTTGTTGGTAGCGTGTTCGTTAATGGCCCAGAAGACCAGGGTTCAGTCCTAGGTCAAATCATACCAAAGACTCAAAAAATGTCACTTGATACCTCCTTACTTAACACTCAGCATTATAATGCATGTATCAAGGGCAAATTGAACTAATCTAAGAAAAGGAGTAGCGCCATCCACGACATCTCGGTTTAGTAGCTATTGAAAAATGTGCCTTCGGGTTGCCCTCGACTACGGTCACCAACTTTACTTACTTATATATATATATACATGTATATAAACTCCTCTATACAAGAACGATGTAACCCAAGATCATTTTTTTCATGCCGAGTACGCAATGATACGTATGTAGTAATTTACTAAGCATTTTGATTATATGTGGAACAAGGTCGTATAAACGGGACACTTAGTGGAACTCGAACTCACTCGTGGAACTCGAACTCACTCGTGAAACCTCGAACTCACGTGTGGGACTCGAACTCACTCGTGGAACTCGAACTCACTCGTGAAACCTCGAACTCACTTGTGGGACTCGACCTCACTCGTGAAGATTTGCTCGTCTAGCGGGCTAATAATTATACCACCGGATGTGCCCGTAATGAGACTAATGTACTTGTATTATCTTTCTTGTGTGTATCATATTTACTAACATCGTTTATCAGAATAATACTGATATGTAATTTATTAATTTTCTAATTTGATTTTTTAGATTTTCATTGATAAACAATTTTTGTGGCTGGCTTTTAGAAAAAATTCAAATGTGATAAGCATAAAAGAAAATTATCGTAATTTCTTAACACTGCTTTCTCATTTGTTCATCTCGCTGTAACTTTGTATTGAAACCAAAAAGTCTATGTTTATATTTACTGTAACATTGTCGGAAATTTTCTTTTTTGTTTAACTAATTCAAATCTTCAGTTAAAAATTATCGAAGATTATTAAATTAATCCAAACTAATTTAAATCTACAACTTAAAATAATTGTAAATTATTAAAATAATCCTAATTTAAATCTACAATTCAACTCCATCTTTGACAGGTTCTTAGTTGAGGTTATTTTTATATATTTTTTTCTTCAATGTGGATTCAGATATATATATTTTTTAAAGAAATGTGGGATCATCCTACCACCTGGTTTGCCAAAGAACTTTTGCTAACGACCGCTTGATAGTATTGCTAAAACAGCATAAAAGAAAAATGCGCGAAAATCTCGCTCGTTTTTGGTTTTTTTTTGTTTTTTTTTTTGTTTTTTTGCAGGAACCAAGACTTGTCTTGTCTTCGTCTCCTCGTGTCTTATTAAGCATAATACAATAGAATAATACAAAGCTCAGAAAGTACAACAAGTTGACTTATTCACACCGCTCTGTTACCGAGGTATCGAATACGTCGAGTGCGTCCCCTGCAGAGTGGTAACTCATCACAAAAAAAAGAGTAGCCAGGAAATGACACAAAACTCCATCGGGTGGGAATGTTCCAGTTCAGAGCTCTTGTAAGTTTGACGCAACACTCTATTGCCGATATGCCGAATGGTAAAACCCATTAGATTTCCATCAATGGGTCACATAAATCTTTTCAGAAAATTTTGGCATAATATTGCTATATATCTCTAACAATTCAATTAGACAAGAGTCATTTGTTTATACACAGTTAATTGATCAAAGAGTTCTATTTCAATCAATTCTGTTTAGAATAAGTATACAGTTTTTTGTTTACACACAGTTAAATATAAAGCAATTCTATTTCAAATATGCGTGCAAAAAATGATTATCATTAAATGGGAATATTTAATTGAAACTAAATAAAAGCTCCCAAATCTCACCACAGGATAGCCCAATCCGATGAGGCTACAGAATACACCGAGTGCATCACTGAATAAGTAAAAAAAAACCTACCCTAGCGAGTGTCTTGAATATGACATTAAACAATATGAAGGTGAAGTTTCAGTAATGATGGGGCTGTGGGAAATACGGAGAACCCATTCATTGCCATCGCTCCCAGGTCTTCTTTGGCCGTACTATCTTGGGGTCAAATAGAACTGTTTGACATTTAAACTGTGTACTTATGCAAAACTAAATTATTTGTAATAGAATTGTTTTAAGTTTCACTGTGTGTAAACAAAAACTGTATACTTATTCTAAACGGAATTGATTGAAATAGAACTATTTGATCAATTAACTGTGTGAAAACAAATGACTGCTGTCTAATTGAATTGTTAGAGATATATAGCAATATTTGCAACTATTTAACTTTGGTGACATGCTAAACTGGATCGTTTGAAATAGAACTGATTGAGCATTTAACTGTGAGAAAACAAATGACCGACGTTTAATTGAATTGGTAGTGATATATAGCAATACTTGAAAGCATCAAATTATGTGCAAACAAATGATTAATAGTAAATAGAATTATTTGTATTTGATAGAAATAAGTAAAACCATTTAACTGTGGGAAAAATGAAATCAGGTTTGTTTAAATATGTTATCTACAAAATATGTTTAGAAATCATATATTTAATAAATATGTATAAAAAGTATTTGGTACTAAATAACCTACAATGGTTGATATGCCATAAAATCAAACCAAACCAAACAAAATCACTACACAATAGAGTTTAATGTCATATATCGGAAATTCATTTTGATGGAAACAACAAGTACTTCGAACTCAAAAACACCGTTGGATAGAGTACGTAATCAACAGCAAAGTACTATCTTTCTCATGCCCCGTATATATCCAGTCATTACCATTAATATGCTAATAATTTTGAGGAGGAAATGTTAAATAGAGGAATTAACAACATGTTACAACTGGCCGGTTCTCTGTCTCTCTCTGACTCTCTCTCTCTCACACCCACACTCTCTCTCTCTCAATATATATATATATATATATGTATGTGTGTGTGTGTGTGTGTGTGTGTGTGTGTGTGTGTGTGTGCCAAAGAATTTATGCAATTGATTGCCAAGTAGCATTGCCAAAACAGTATATAAAAGAAAAGCACGAAATTCTCATTCTCTTTTGCTTGCAGGATGCCTTATGACAATACCTCTCGGGTTACTAGATAGTAACATTTCCGTCTCCCACCTATTAAACATTATGCCACGTAACTGTATACAGCACACCATGTCCTAAAACCATTGTTAGTGAATTTACTTCTTATTGGTTGTTCCATATGTCGGCGCTTGTGTCAAAATATATTTTTTTTACCTAAGTAAATGATTACTACCGCATAATGATTTCGGTCCTCACAAGGTACTCCATGCTATCATTTTTGATATGGTATGTCTGGTCTTTCAGATGATCTTGTCGGGATCTTATGGTTAGAAAGTCATACAGTTTTTTTTCAAGTGAGTTCAATTCTTACTCGATGTCAAAGACGGTCTTATGCAATATACAAGCATAGCTCTCTCCTTTTCACTGGTCGACACTTAATTTGACATATTAGCAAAAATCAATATGAACATCAAAAACCTGGATTTTTTTCTTATGTTCGAGCGTATTTCTAATGGGTGAACTTACACACGATTCTTTAAATCATTTTTTAAAATTCAGATTAGGGTTTTTTTTCTCATCGTAGGAATACATCAATAACAAACTTCAAGGCTTAATCTCTATCACCTCTTTATCGTAAATGTTGCTGTCGTGTTGGTAAATCTGAAAAAATAAACACCACAAAATGGGTGAACCCCCCTCTCTCTCTCTCTCTCTCTCTCTCTCTCTCTCTCTCTCTCTCTCTCTCTTTATTTCTTATTGCATTATGAGGAACAATAAGACTCTGAAAATGGCTTTGTTGTGTCACGGTGACAGTTGTTTTATTTCTGAAAGTTAAAATAAAACTGATGTCGATATCTCTTAGGGGAAGAGAGTAGTGTCTCTCTCATTATATTCTCGTTTTGTTTTTTTCTACTCAATTTTCTGGCATACAGCGCGACAACTATAACGATTTAACAGTCGACTAAATTGGAAAAAAAAAAATTCGAAAAAAATATTCAGCCAGATTCTCAATTACATTAAACGTAATTTAGTTTATCTGTCTGCTTGTTTGTCTAAGCCCGTGTTCTACATAAAAAAAGATGTCGTTAAAACAACCGCTCCTTCCTGCTTGCTATTTATCTAGCCCCTCTACCAAGAGCAGAATGTGACACAAAGTCAAATATTTAGGAAAAAGGCCTTTCTCACACAAATTCGGTGTTCAGAGTAGTATTAACATTTGGTTGGCATTTCTTTTTTTGAAAGGTGTCTCAGACATCAGGTAATGAACCTGACCTTTTCCCTTTTAGACGAGAAGGTAAATACTATCTGGAGCATGGAATGGATCCCCTAAAGCCAAGGTTTTTATGCATCGACTGTAGCTTGATGTGTAACTTTACAAAGGTAGAATTTTCTTTCATTGCCCAGTCAACTGGGGCTGTAGAAATCACCGACTGCTTCCCTGCAAAGGGGTAAAAACTCCCCCAATGAGTGTCCTGGATATGACACGAAACAATCTGATGGTGAGGTTCCAGTGATACGTGAACTTTGGGGAATGCGGAGTAACCCTTCATTGCCATTGCTCCCAGGTCCACTCTAGCCCGGAATGGTAACACCTCATAGGGCCCTATTAACTAACTGCATACTTATGCAAAACTGAATTGTTTGAATTAGAACTGTTTGACTAAACTGAATAGCTTGAAATAGAAATGCTTTTGACAATTAAACCGTACTTACATTTAAACTGCGTGCTTATGCAAAACTGAAATATTTGAAATTGAACTGTTTTTGACATTGAAACTGTTCTTACACAAAACTGAATTTTTATATATATAACTGTTTTGACATTTTACTGTGAAAACAAAATCTGTACTCACGCTAAACTGAATTGGCTGAATAAGAACTGTTTGAATAAACTGAATAGTTTGAAATAGAAGTTTTTTTGATAGTTAAACTTTGTACTCATGTTAAACTGAATTGTTTGAAATAGAACTGATTATTAACATAAAAATGGATTTGGCGTTAAATAACCTTCAAAGATTGATAAGCCATAAAACCCAACAACAACAACAGTTTCTTTCATGAATGGGTTTGCTATTTGCATATTTACAAAAAAAAATCGGCTATAGAAATAAAAGAAATATATAATGAATAACTGTTTTACGATTTATTGTCAATTTTTTTTTTCTATTGATTTTTACTCTTTTTGAGGTGATTGATTGGTTGATAGCTTTTTGTGATTTACTATTTTTTATTTAGTTTTTTTTGCAATAAGCCGGATGGGCACCCAGTGAAAGTCAAACGAGTGAGCGAGCAATGACTTATGAGATTATCAATAGATTTTATAATTATTTTATGATGGTATTGTTATCATCAACAATGACATTCTTGCTAACCAGCAAAATCAGCTTGTTTTTTTGTTTTTTTCAATCGAACCACCGAACTTAAATATATCTTCTCAAATACGCCATAAGAATATTTACCAACAAAAGTTAATTCTTTTCTTTCATTGCATAACACATATGATTACGAAATTTCTTGTGATTCTTTTAGCACAATAATTTTGGAACATTAAACTTTTTTCCAGCTTTTAGAATAACTGTTTTTGGAATGTATCTAAACTCTGAATTATTAAATATGGAGAAATGTACCAGAACGTTAGAAATAATTGAAGCCTTGAATCTTTCATTAACATTGCTATGTAATACGAATAATTTAATAAAAGAAAAATATACGTAATTCCTATTATACACTTTAAAATATGTTTATTTAACATATCAAAGAATAATGAAACAAAAATAATACAATCAGATGAATTAAAGAGTTTGTCACTTGATCCCGATGACAAGAAGAAACGACAGACACGTCAAGTCACTCTCGTTTATTTTATTATTATTGATAAATTTGATATTATTTATTATATAGAGATCTTATCTTTTCTTCTTCTGACCAGGAAGCAGTAGCGTGTCTGTATCCAATCGATGAAGGAAGAGAGACATCTTTTTATTTATTCATATTTACCAACCTCACCGCCCGGGCAGGATATGACACAAGGTCAATTTTTAAGCGGAGATTAACAGGTTTCAATTCAGAGTTTTCCTTCTCCTAGACTAGTTGCCTCACCAAGGCTGAAGAACCTAGTCTTCCCTACTATTTACCCATAGCTGGAGGGAGAATAATTGGATTCATACCTTTCCCAAGGGTATTAGTGCTATCTGAAATGCAATCAGTCTCGCCCAGGATTTGAACTCGTGTTGCCGTGTCCATTTCCTCCGGCGATAGCCATTACACCACGGGCACCTCCGTCATCTTTTCATTTATTAATTGTGGCTTAATCACATGCAGATTGTTGCATAGTCAGTAATGATTTTATTTCACGATGGTTTAGCTCATTTGTGATTCTAAACGAGAGCGCTGTGAACTCTAAAGTATGTTAACAGGGAGGCTACGAGAAGCTGTAGGTTTCCGTTGGTGCTACAATTCAAGCAGAGTAGTAAGACTATTTGGAAAGAGAGAGGAAAAGAGAGATGTTACTTGGGGTAAGGATTGGCAGAGAGCAAAGGATTGACAGGTAATCAACAAAATCGCTCCCAATAGGCTGTGTTCGGCATCCCAACAAGCCTTGAAAAATATGAAAAAAAGAAAGGAAAAAGAAATAGAAAATGATGGATAGTAGGGCGATGGTTTGGTGGAGAACTTGAGACTTTTAAGGCTGCATGAAAAGAAATTAATTTCTTTCGAATGGGATTACGTTCTTCTTAAGAAAACAAAAACTCTTGTGACAAAGTAATCCATTTTATAGAAAATTAACAATTTTTTTCGAAATTTACTAGTTTATTTGATGATCAACTAAAAGTGATATCAACATACGCTTAGCGAAAGCGTGGAATGCTACAGACGAGTTATCTATCAGAAAGAAGTTTGATCTCTCTGAAATATATCAAACAAGATTTCTTCCAAGCTGTAGTTGTGTCAGCTCTATTGTATTAATGTATCAACTGGACGCTAACAACATGCAGGATGAAAAAGCTAGATAGGAACTACACAAGAATACTATGTGCTGTTTTAAACAAATCCTAGAAGTAGTACCTCCGAAAGCAGCTGCTGTACATCCACTAACCTCTCATCTCATAAACCATCTAAGATGAACAAGACTTGCGAGGCACTGATGGAGAAGTAAGTACGAACTCAAGCGATGTTTTTTAATGACTTTTCAGTGTTGGCCAACTTTGCAAGGACTAACGAGGACACTGGATACAGTCAAGTAAATCTGCCAAGATGGTTGGTTGTGTTTTACAGCATATCAACGCTTGTAGGTTACTTAATGCTAAATCCTGTTTATTCATATATATCAAATATGTATTATTTGTTAATGAATAATTTATCGGTAACAATTTTTGAACGAGCCAGGGTTCATTTGTTTGCACACAGTTGATGGTTTCAAATATTGCAATCTAGTACAAATAGTTCTACTTGCAAACGGTTAAATGATTTCAAGCATTGCTATGTAATACTAATAATTCAATTTAACAGTCATTTGTTAACACACAGTTAAATGGTTTCAAGTTTAGTAAATGATTAAGCTGTTCTATTTGACCCTTACATGGGACTTTGTCATGTACTGCCTCTCTGAGTCTGTGAACCTGGGAATAATTGCAATGAAGGGGTATTTTACATTTCTCAGAGCTCTTGAACTGGAGTCTCACAATCACATGGTTTAGTGTCATATCCAAGATACACGTTGGGAAGGACTTACCATTCAGTTACTGTCATCTTCAGGCACTGAAATAAGATATGTTGAAAAGGGTTAAAGACATTGATGAATTGAAAATACTTATCTTAATGCTAAAAGTTTCAAATTATGATGTGACAAAGCTACTGAGACAGTTCGTATGAAATATACGTTGAACGAACCAGATTTAATTATTTAAATTGATTGATATATTTTTCCAAGTCATGCAGAGGAAAATATTGAATAACCCAATGATTAGGAAAATAAATCAGGGTATGACCTTATGATTTGCATTTCTAAAGCACTAATTAGCAAAACCTGTTTCCAGTTAAAATCAGTTTCTGCAGACCTCAACAAGCAATCGGGTATAACTAAATGGAAAAAAAAACATGGTTCCAACAAAAGAGGTGTCAATTGAAAACATGAAAAGAATTGTAAAACTCATATAAGAAGTCAATCAACAGTCGAGTATGGCGAAGGACATAGGTTATTCTCAATTATCTATGTCTAAGATTTGGCGCAAATATAAAACGAACAGAGTGGTTAAAAAGGAAAACATACTAGTAGACCAGGAAAGACAACAAAGCTACAGGATAGAAAACTAAAAGCAATATGCCTTGAAAACAGAAGATATAAAGAACAAAGGAAAAACAAATGGGCTGAAACAGAAGTCGATATTTGCAACAGAACCGTTGTTGCATAGTCACAACCAACTATACGTATAATACATGTACACATATACATGCGGAAACATAGTCAACACAATAATGACGAACGAAACACAGTTCTTTAGAAAAATATACCTCTCACTTTATTCGAAAGGGTTGCGAAAGGGTTATGTGTGAGAGGTGAGTTGGACACTGAACAAAGACTGCAACATATTGACCCCCAGTTCCTCCGTCTTTATCAGCACTCCTTTCTCGTTCTGCTGGGCTGCTCAACCGGGGGCCCTGAGTTCTTACTGCCTCGAACTGCAACAACTGACTCCAAACTCCAAACTAACTTGAACTTCCTGTGGCACCGGGTTATATAATTGTTTGACGTCCACCTGCTTCTGTGAGCGTCGCATCTGCACCTAACTCAACCCATTCACAGTCAAGGTTATCGCCTGATATCTTCGACCGGATGTACCTGTTATTTACACCGGTGCATTTCTTATTTGACAGCTCGGCCGGGTTGAAGGTCAATATGTTACAGTGTAAGAAAACAGGTTGATTAAATGGAATTTACACAGGAAAATGTGGTACAAAAAATGACAATAACTCCCGAGCAAAGTGTCACTTATCGCTAGATTTATTTCAAGAAGTATTTTATCAATATTGCTACATACTGTTCAAATCTCAAAATTTTTTTTGCCCAGTCGGCTAGGGCTGTAGAACACACGGACTGCTACTCTGCAGAGGGGTAACCCTTTAATAGTGAGGTTCCAGCAGCGCTGGAGCTTTGGACAATGCAGAGTACCCCTTCATTGCCATGGCTCCCAGGTTCACTCTAACCCGGAGTGGTAGCACTTGATAGGGCCCTACCTATGGGTTAAATAGAACTAACAGTATGCTTATGCTAAACTGAATTGTTTGAGTAAACTGAATAGCTTGAAATAGAAATGTTTTTGACAATTAAACCGTACTTACATTTAAACTGCATGCTTATGCTTAACTGAACTATTTGAAATAGAACTGTTTTTCGACGTTAAAACTGTATTTACACTTGACTGAATTGTTACATATAACTGCTTGAATAGTTTGAAATAGAAATGTTTTGACAATTAAACTGGGTACTTATGCTAAACTGAATTGTTTTAAATGGAACGGATTATTTACATAAAAATGGATTTTGCGTTGAATAACCTGCAAAGGTTGATGTGCCATAAAACTCAACAAACTAAACCAAACCAAACCAATCAAAAATTATTTTTTAAATCTTTCATTGTACGTGTGTGTGTGTCACGTGCACAAACATCATGTCGTGGGAACGAATCCTATAACTTTAAAGTATGGTTGATTAGAGACTTTTTTACTCATTCCGTCTGATGATTGTGTGTTCCACGAGAAACATGTAGTAATTGACTCAGCGAGAACATACTTTTGATATTTTAAACCCTAACTGAACTTTAAATAAACTCACTTTGTCAAAGTATGATTGTGCAATTTTATGGAACTTTTCTACCTTATATTTTATCTACCTCTCTCTCTCTCTCTCTCCGTATATATATATATATATATATATATGTGTGTGTGTGTGTGTGTGTGTGTAATTACGATTAAAAGTTGACACTAAAAGCGTTTTTAGTCGGTAAACTCTTTATTCTGTTCTATGCAAACAAATACAGAGCATTATCACAATATTTCAATTATAAAAAAGAATAGGAAAAAAACTCAAGACTCAGAGTATCACGTTGTTGATCATCATGAGAATCTGTACTGGAAATATAGTGCATATATATTTTTTTCTTTTCTTTGGGGGATGAGGTTTCATGCCTGAAAGAGACCGGGTTGTACCAGAAAATATAGACTCGGTTACAATCCTGAAAACACAACGAACTAATCAACTGAAAGCAAATTATTGCTGAATAGAAATACTATTATGTTTGTGTTAGTAGAAATAGTCGTGGGAAATAATAAAAAAAGACTTTCATCACTAAATAAACTCATGTCATATACAAATACTTGAAAATATCTACTCGTGTCAGAGTAAATGAGTTGTTCGGTTTTAGTATGGTATCATCAAATTATGTGCTTACAAACCATATATATAATATGTGTAAACAGGTTTTGTCATTAAATAACCTATAGCGGTTGACATGTCATTAAACTCAACCAACCAACCATTAATTTTTTGGAAGCAAATTAGAAGTTTCTATTTTGCTGATACTGTTTACGAACATCAGTTATTTGAAGTGTTTTCTTTTTATTCGAAACATTGAAAACCAATTTTTCAGTCAGCTGATATTAAATGTTTCAGGTTTAGTTTTGCTTTCGTCAGAAGAAGACATTTTCAAAACCATCAACCGCCCAACCATCATTCCTAGAAAGAAGAAAGAAATCAATGAAGGAGAGCTCGAGGGTTAACCAGAAACTTCAGAAAATATTTTTTTTATATTGATTGCACCAATAGCTGCAATATTCGTGATGGCGATAGGCCTGACAAAGCTGTCAGAAGTAGTTCTATTCAATATTTATGATATTTGGTCATCATGTATTCAATAGTTGGCAGAGTGGAAGATCCTTTCTTTGTGCCGGGAAACCGAAGACTTTCCCATAATTGATCAGAGAGCAACCATTGACGCACTCACAAGACACACACACACACACACACACACACATATATATATATATATATATATATATATATATATATATATATATATATATATATATATATTTAAAACACTTAAGCCGTAGCCGAAAGAGTATGCCGGCAGTCATGTAATCTGCTAACGACGACTTTGATGAAAGTGTAATATAAAAACAAGAGAAAAGGCAGAAGAGAAACCGCATGCTGATTTTAGACAGTAACCCAAGAGGCGAGAACAACAAATTGGTAAAGACAGAAAACGTCTGAAGGACACGAAAATTAGTCAAGAAGTGACAATCGCAATAAGAAAAAGAGCCTTCATATATTGCTTGAGAACTACAGGACCAACTGAGTCAGTCAGTCAGTCAGTCAGTCAGTCAATCTATCTATCTATCTATCTATCTCAGTCGATTTACATCGTCTAGAAAGCTAAATAGTTTGCTTGCCTTCTCTTATATCTTTGTCTTCTATCTCAGTTCATCTCTCTCTCTCTGTCTCTCTCTCTCTCTCTCTCTCTCTCTCCATATATATATATATATATACATATCTTGGTCTGTCCATTTCTATCCATCAATTTATCAATTTAATTATAAGTACACTCTGTTCAGAAATTATAAAAACAGTACGAATATTAAATATCTTGGTTCAAAATTATTTTTAAACTTTCCCTGTATCATTATGAATTTTGATTTCTATTCTTCAGCTTAGAGATTTATAAAAATATGAAAAACCGATAACCAGTAATTACAAAAACAATATATAAACCAATACCTTTAACTCATAATACATTGATATTTTGTGGCTACATTTTTATCGTTAAAAACCTGAACAGTGCATCTGTCATCGTGTTTATAATCTATCACTCAAATATATGGATATTTCCAATTTATTCAATTTTTTTTTTTTTACATATATAATTATAAATTTTTATGTCTACTCTTTTTTTCAGAGAATTAAAAAAATAAAAACGCAAAACACAGTTTTAAACATGTTTAAAACTGTATATATATATATATATATATATATATATATATATATATATATATATATATATATATATATATATATATATATATATATGCGGACACCTGTCTCCCATCACGAGAACTATCCAAGTTAGACGAAACAGACATGCAGGACACTGCTGGAGAAGCAAGGACGAGCTCATAAGTGATGTACTCCTATGGACCCCCGCATATGGCCAAGCAAAAGTAGGACGACCAGCTCGAACATACATACAGTAGCTATGTGAGGACACAGGATGTAACCATGAAGACCTGCCGGAGGCGATGAATAATAGGGAGAAGTGGAGAGATGAGGGTCAGGGATATCCCTGCTGGCGGCCTGACATGATGCTGATGATGATGATGATTATGATATATATTATAAAAATATCTAAAATATATCATAAAAGGAAATGCAAAAATATAAAAAATATGTAGAATACAAATATATAAAAAAATTAAGTAAATATATATTAAAAATATATTAAAAAATAAAAGATAAAAACAAGTATTCATTAGAAAATAATAAACAAATTGATAAAAATAAATTAAAAACTATAAAAATAATAATTATAAATATGAATAAATTATTCAATAATCTTTGGAATAAAACATCTAGAAAAAAAACATCGGTAATTTGTGGCAGTACATTTTATATTTGAAACGTGTATGATATGATCTGTCATCGTGTTAGCCAATTTGGAGTGGTATTTTTCCCATGCGTCAATACCAGTTGGTTTCTGTTCATCAAGGAGGAATATTTGATATTCCTAGCGTACACATGTCATAGCATCATTCCGTTGATATTTTCTATTGGGCTGCGTTCTGTTGAAAAGGCACTTCATAAAACATGTAAAGTGATCACTGAGATACGAAGCAATTGTCTTTCGAAGAAAGATAACTGATATCATTTTTTTTCCTTTCTTCTCATTTCATTGGAAGCTTTGGAATCAGTCAGCATTTTAGCACATCTTGATGCTTGAGTTGTGTCAATGTTCTGTTAACAAAAACTGAACCGCGGAACTCTTAGGTCATAATTCCTCCTCTTTTAAAGAAACCATCCGCTACTTAAAACTGATCTATCAATTCCTTCTTGTCTCACTTAGTTTATATTAATTCATCCAGTCGATGAATGTATCTCGCTCTCTCTAATTTCTCTCGCTCTCTCTCTCTCTCTCTCTATATATATATATATATATATATATATATATATATATATCAGTGACGTATCTAGATCATCAATATTGCCCGAAATAATACATTATTATATAATTTACTATGCTTAAAAGCAGGATGTGATACAAGGTCATTTTAAGTGGAGTTTAACAGGTTTGAATTAAGACTTTTGTTTCTCCAAGACTGCCCAACTATTTACCCAGAGCTGGGGGAGAATAATTCGATTCATACCTTTCTCAAGTGATTTAGTCCCGTGTGAAATTTGCTACATGTATAATTCAGAATATAAGAATTTTAGAATCCAAAAGTTTTTTTCTAAATACGATAAGCCAAATTTATGTACCTTCGTTATTTCTCATAGCTGACAACTTACCTTCTACGAAAACGAAAGTAATATTTTCCCTGTCTACTGTATTTCTCAAAACAAATATCTTTGACCCAGGTTAATCATCTGTGGGGGTGTCCTCGTGGTGGAATTGTTAAACCGATGGATTGTGGAATCGTAGTACGCAAGTTTGAACACCAGTTCACTTTCGGACCAATACCTTTGGGAAAGGTATGAATCCCATTTTCCACCCATCTATGAGTTAAATAGTACCACTACTTTTCTCCGAGAAGGATGGTTTTGGCTTTAAACAAACCAAGAAGGTTGATATGCCATTAAACAAAGAAACCAAACCTAATTGTCAGTCTTAATCCACACAAGAATTTTTTTTGTTAAAAGCTCACTGTGTTTGTATCTTGGTAAGGAAGAAATACACTGTGAAATAAAGAGCTAATTATTTATTAACTCAAGTGGTACAGTCCAACAAATATTATCAGTCTCGCACTGTTGGTGTTACGTCCAAAGTTGATCTTACTACCGACCGAGATCTTTCAGAACACGCGTGCTTAAGAAACACGACGTCTTTTATACCTCTGCGATACTGGAAGGCACATGGTACGAGCCATTCTACAACACTGTGTAAAAAAAAGAAACATTTCATATATCCATTTACGTTCACAGACACTCACATTTATGGACACAAGTATACACAAATACGCACAGAATTTAGATGGGGTTGTAGAATACACCGATTGCATCTCTGCAGAGGGGTAAAACCTCCCCAGTAGGAGTCCTGGATATGACACTGAACAATCTGATAGTGAAGTTACAGTAATGCTGGAGCTTTGGGGAATGCGGAGTAACCCTTCATTGCTATCGCTCCCAGGTCCACTTTGGACCGGAGAGTTTGCACCTGATAGGGTCCTATCTATTGGATCAAATAGAACTAAACTGCGTAATATACAAGGGGGACAAAATAAGGTTCCCGACTTTTTTCGTATGGGCACTTTTATTGATAGTAAACACATGAAACTCTAGTCCCCTTCGAAGTAATCTCCTCCGGCTGCAATGCACTTGTTGTGCCGTTCCAACAACTTCTGCAAGGCCCCATAGAAGTCCTCTTGTGTGAGTGTGTCAATGACCCTCGTCACAGCCTCTTTCATCTTCTCAATTGTCTCATAACGACGGCCTCTAAGTTTTTCCTTGAGCTTAGGGAATAACCAAAAGTCACAGGGAGCAAGGTATGGACAACAGGGAGACTGGAGAACTATCTTGATGCCCATCTTAGTCAAATAGTCTATGACAAGGATGGAGTTGTGGACTGGTGCATTGTCCTGGTAGAAATGCCACTGACCAGATTTGAAGAGTGCTGGCCTAATCCGACGGAATTTCTTCCTGAACTCCCTTAAAACCTCAGCATAGTATTCCTTGTTGACTGTCTGTCCAGTGGGAACCCAGTGCATGTAGATCATGCCAGTGCTTTCAAAAAAAGGGATCATTAAAAGATTGTGGATGGATCTGTTCTGTCTGGCCTTCTTGGGTCTGAGAGAGCCAGCATGCTTTCACTGAGAACTCTGTCCCTTGATCTCTGGGTCATAGCAGTAGATCCAGCTTTCATTACAGGTCACCAGAGCATCCAGAACTGCGGGATCTGAATTGATCAGCTCGACCATCTCCCTGCGGTCATGACAACATCTTTCTTTTTGATATTCTCTGGGCACACTTGGGACAAACTTCGCGCAAATCTTCCGCATCTTCAGTTCCTCGCGAATAATTGTATGTACGGTTCCCACACTGACATCAAACTGTTCAGCTATTGTCTGTAGAGACACAAGACGGTCCTTATCCTTGAAAATCTTTATTTGGCCAATCAACTCTGGTGTTCTGACTTTCTTACTCTTCCTACACCTCTCATCATCCCTCACAGACTCCCTGCCTTCCTTGAGTCTCTTATGCAACTCAAAAACTAATGCTCGATTCATGCAAGATGGTCGAAAAGTAGTCTGAAGCATTCCATACGTTTCTGTGGTATTCTTTCCAAGTTTAAAACAGAATTTTATTGCATTTCTTACTTCTAAAGTGTCCTCACGTCCAGATTGCATTTTTAAAATTCACCAGCCGTGACAATCAGGCTTTAGTAGAGTGCATTCCAATTCCTGCTGTAGCTGTTTATTTAAACCTGAAATCATAAAAAAAGGTCAGTCATCTTATAAGATGTATAGCAATAAAAAACTGAATTTTCAAGAGTCTACGTCAATTTTTAATGTCTGTACAAAAAAGTCTGGAAACTTATTGAAGGCACCTCGTACTTAGTATATTACGCAGTTTAGTTCTATTTGATCCATATCAGTGGCGTATCAAGATCATCAATATTGCCTGAAATTGAATTACTTGAAATAGAACTGTTATTGCTATTGAAACTGATTTTATGCTAAACATACGTGTGAAATAGAACTGTTTGGACATTTTACTGTGTTTGGACAAAAACTATACAAATACTAGACTAAATTGTTTGAATTAGAATTGTTTGGCTAAACTGAATACCTTGAAATAAAAATGCTTTTACAGTTAAACTGTGTATTAATTAACTAAGCTTTTTTTTTTGCTTAGATTTGGCACAAGGCCATATGAGAGGGGCACCCAGTGAGACTCGAACTCACTTGTGTAGGTGTGCTAGTCGAGCTTACAGTTAAACTGTGTACTTACTTTGAAACTGTGTACTTATGCTAAACTGAATTGTTTGAAATGGAACTGTTTTTGACATTGAAAATGTACTTATTCTAGAATGAATTGTTTGAAATTGAACATTATTTGTATAAAAACGGATTTGGCATAAAATAACCAATAAAAAACCCATAAAAATCAACCAACCAACCAACCAACTAGCAAACAGAATTTAGATGGAGCCCGAATCTTTTAAACCCATACTATATAATGAATTTGCTCTCATATATATATAAGAGGTTTACGGCTCTTAAAAGCTCACTTAGTGAGTAGATACAGAACCAAGAATATATATATATACATATATATATATATATACATAGATAGATATATATATATATATATTACATGGTAGTGTTCTTGCTTCTCTATCAACTCACTAAGTGAGCTTTTAAGAGCTGTAAACATCTTAAATATATATATATGTATATATTACATGGTAGTGTCTGTTTATATATATACATATATACATATTATTACATGGTAGTGTTTTAGGTTCTCTATCAACTCACAAGCTTGTAAGAGCCATAAACCTCTTATATATATATATCATTCATGAACAACTATATATATATATATATATATATATATAGTTCTTGATGAATGATATGCTGATTTAAAAGTGCAACTGTACAGGCACTAATAACAGTGACTGAGTCAAGCGTGTGTTTTTGAGCAACAGCAGCAGCAGCAGCTATCTTTGAAAGCAATCGCCTCAGGATGATTGCCGTAGTTTTTTTTACATGGATCGCATTAAAATAGGCAACATAAAGAGTGATCTTGGAATGCTAAATAAAAGCACAAATCTTATTTGTATATTCCTACAGTTCTGAGGTCGTCAACACAGTAATAAACTTACACGGGTCCAGTTACCAAAAATTTACGTTAACGGTCTTCGTCATATTGTTTGGCTTTTCTCGCCAACCAAATATGATCATTCTACTGACCCGTTAACATTTGAGCACAGAAAGTATATATATATATATATATATATATATATATATATATATATATTGGGGCAAATTGAATAGGTCAGTATACATGCACACACGTACATATATACATACATGCACACACGTACATATATATATATATATATATATAGAGAGAGAGAGAGAGAGAGTGAGAAAGATAGAGAGAATTGTAAACTAACCAAAGTACAGTTGATTTTGTTGACCAGTCTTCTAAATTTGAACGAATGGGATGCGATTGATAAATAATAATTAATAATGCAAAACAGAACTCATTCTGATAATGAATCGGCATGCTATACGAATTTGATAACCATGATACAACAAGATAGATAGATAGATAGATCACCACTTAGGTAGTACAAGCAACCTAATTCCTTTATTGCAATGCAAGCAAAGCTTAGAAAATGACAACTGCCCTTTATCAATGACCTTCTCTTAGATTTTGTTAACACTGTTTACAAATTGACCGAACATTGAATGAAGCTTGCTATATTGAATGACGTGGTGGAATCCGGAAACGGTGGGGGTCTACTTTGGGCTTTGTGAAGGGACACAGGCATCGAACATTCAGGTACTTTGCTTCAGGGTTTGTTGGCACGGCGTTTTGGTTTGTAAAGATTTGTTCGGTTGTTCATCCGGTAGAAATAATAGCTCGAATCAGCCACGTGTAAGAAGCGGGAAAATTATACGAATAGTGGATGTCAAGAAACAGCACGTGGGTAAGATAATCAAAATACAAAATCCATGAAAAATAATTCACCTATTTTAATAGGTGAATGTACATAGGCATTGGCGTATATGAACATACTCATAAGAAGGTGCTCAGGGTGCAATGGTTTTCATCGTAGTAAATGAACCCGGCGATATGAGTTCAAATCCTTGATGAGGCTGTTTGAATTTACATAGCACAAATAACGTTCGGAAAAGTATGCAACCAGATATTCTGTCTCCGTTACGGGTAAAAACTAGGACAACATTTGCTCTTTAAGCTAAGTATGTCAACCGGTTTAGGAGAAAGAAAACTCTTAATTAAAAGATGTTGAAATCCTCTTAAAAGTTGACGTTGTGTGGAATTTGAGCAAATACAAGCTCGTTAAAAGACTGACATAGAATATATAAAGAAATCCAGCGATTAGAGATTCAAAAGATGTTATCAAAGGTACGAGTGAAATGATAGATAGATAGATGGATAGATAAGAAAAAATGTTCTTTGACCATAATAAAGAAGATCATTAGATAAATGTTCACAGCACTGTCATAATATTCCTAATATATATATATATATATATATATATATGTGTGTGTGTGTGTGTGTGTGTGTGTGTCTAAGTATGTATATGTGTGAGTGAGCAAACACAACACCTTATAAGAGTTTCACTATGTTGATGAGACAGGTTACATTTGATGATTTTTTTCTTTGATGAAACTAATAGCAATGAACTTAATAGTATTGAGACTGTCATGAAGATGTGACAAGACAATTATTTATCTTTACTTTTCTTATGTTCTACTGGTCAATATTTTAGACTTATCTCATTTGCTGATTGTATTTTGATTTATTCTAGCTTTTATTATGCTCTAAGCGTCATGATTTAAGCACATTCCTCATTTCCGAAAAAATGTTTTTGAAACGATTTGTAAATATCATGGTAGTGTCTGATATATATATATATATATATATATATATATATATATATATATATGACATGGTAGTGTCTACTATGTATATATATATTATATTGCATGGTAGTGTCTCTCTCTCTCTCTCTATATATATATATATATATATGTATATTACACGGTAGTTGCTGTTGAAATATACATATATTATATTACATGGTAATGTCTATCTCTCACACTCTCTCTCTCTCTCTATATATATATATATATATACATATATATAAATATATTACATGGTAGTGTAATAGAAATAAGTGTGACTGAGTCAAGGGTGTGTATTTGAGCAGCAGCAACAGCAGTTATCTTTGAAAACGATCACCTCCGGATGAAAGCGGGAGTTTCTTATATGAATTGCATTGAAATAGACAGCATAAAGAGTGATCTTGGAATGCTAAATAAAAGTACAAATCTTAAATATATATATATATATATATATAGATAGATAGATAGATAGATAGATAGATAGATAGATATATTCCTGCAGTTCAGAAAACGTCCACTCATTAATAAAACTCCAAGATCCTGTTTCCAGAAATTTACGTTAACGGTCTTTGTTATTTTGCTTGGTCTTCCTCACCCACCGATTATGATTATCCTATTGACCTGTTAACATTTGGGCATAGAAAGTATATATACACAGACACACACAGAGACACACACACAGACATATATATATATATATATATATATATATATATATATATATATATATATATATATATATATATATATATATATATGTATGTATGTGTGTGTGTGTATGTATTGGGGCAAATTGTTTATTTCACTATATATAAATATATATATATATATATATAGAGAGAGAGAGAGAGAGAAAGAGAGATTAACAGCGTGATATATATATAGCCTTTGAGATTCGCTCGTCCGATCGAGTAAAAATTTATTGAGGTGATTAAAGTTATTTTTCTAGTCGCCCAGTGGTTGATCAAAAATTGCAATGAAACGTGTCTCTTTAAAAATAGCAAAACGTAAACTTATTCTTTTTACAACCCAAAAGTATGGCATTGAAGATTCACAATTTATATAGATTGACCTACAACAACATTTATGAATTCTTTGGTCTTGTCCTTGGCGCCTGACGACCATCAAAATGTCTGGTTAAAGAAAAGGTAGTCGCATCCCCCAAATGTAATAGAGTCATCAAAAGAAGATCTGACAAATTAAATTTAGAAAGACCAGTCTCTCTCTCTCTCTCTCTCTCTCTCTCTCTCTCTCTCTCTCTCTCTCTCTCTCTTATATATATAATTAATGGTTCCCACAATGGAACCAAAATATCTCTGTGGTCCAGATTGAAGAATCTCACAGATTTTTAAAAATTTATTTTGAAAAAAATTATCCTTGACTCAATATATATATATATATATATATATATATATATATATATATATACCTTGAAGAAGACAAAGGCGAGGTGAAAGCCTCAGGAAACCACCAAGACGATTTGCTACAACGTGGACGCACATAAAAAAGAGTTAAGTCAAGTTTGAATTTAGTTTTATTTATTAGTCCAACCTTCGATTACATTGTATTATTTTGTTTTGTTTCTTTCTTCGCCTCTTTTATTGTTTATAAAGATAGTTTGAACTTCTGATTTTGAGTCTGTTTTCTGTGTCTATCTTTTTGTAAATGCTAATTCTCTCTGATCAGATAGCATTTACTTTTTTGACCTTGTGTTCGCAGCTATTATTGCGAATTTTTCAATTTCTGAAAATTCGTAACAGTATCTACATGAATAAAGGCTGCATAGACGAAACAGACCTGCAGGACACTGCTGAAGAAGCAGGCACGAGCTCATAAGTGATGTTCCCTTATGGACTCCCTCATATGGCCGAGCAAAAGCAGAACGATCAGCTCGAACCTACATACAGCAGCTCTGTGAGGATACGGGATATAGCCCTGAGGACCTGCCAGAAGCGATGAACGATAGGGAGGATAGCGAGAAAGGGTCAGGGATATCCGTGCTGGCGGCACGACATGATGATGATGATGTATATATATATATATATATATATATATATATATATATATATATATATATATATATAAGTATATATAGCCTTTGAGATTTGAAAAAGAAACCACCCGACCAGTGTTCAAAAGTGTGGGAAGATTTACTCGACCCAAAAAACATTTTACTCAACCAACTCCATTTTCAGTCAATAATAGTCAATAATTCGACAAGTCCAGGCATTCTCGTGTATACGCAGCACAATAAGTAGCAGCAAGCAATAGTTCCTTGGGGTACCGGAAGAAATCCAACCCGCTAGATCAAATGTAACGTGGTTTACTGATTTTAAAAAAGCTGTATATCCACACAAAAAATTTAAGTGATTTAAATACTAATCATTTGAATATATTTGCAACAAACACGGTGTTATAGATAAATTGAAATTAAGATGATTGAGATAATAATAAAATATTTTCCAATAACCAAAACAAAGAATTATAATTCAACAAAAAGCATTCTTTCAAAATAATCTGACACAAAAATATTTGTTTATCTCGTGTAAATTCAAATAGGTCTTTTCTAATTTTTTAAAAATCTTTGTTAAAAGCGAAACAAAACTGAATTCAAAAACTTTGGATGTATTAGTAACGTCGTGAAATTTATTCAATAGATAGCATTAAAGATGAAGAATCGCTGAAATTGGACTTATTCTCCCAATCAATTTTTCGGGTTGCATGAGTAAAGTCGTGAAATTTATTCAATAAATAGCATTAAATCGTTGAATTTGGACTCATTCTCCCAATCAATTATACATTCACTTTGAGTCATATTTTCTGGATTTTCATTGTCCGATTTTTTCTAATTACCGTTACTTTTTGGTAACCCAAACATCTATTGCTGGTGCAGGGTCGAATGATGTACATTGCTTTCAATTCATATCATCATCAAATCATCCAATGTCTTGAAATTCAACTGAAATCTTTGTTTTGATTTCGTGTGTTTCATCACCGAAAAGCATCTTTAACAATCTGCTGTTGATAAAAGGGGGAGAATCAAAACAACTGAAATGAGGAGATTTGTCAACTCAGTTAACCACATCAGGTTAATTTTCTCTAATTTAAATAAGTTACTGGTACATATAAATTTATATAGACAAATGCTAAGCGACATATGCAATAAGGAGATAACAATAAATGGAGAAAAAATCTATTGGAATCGCAAGGGCCCTTTCATCCAATATTTGTCAATGGAACCTATCGAAAGTCGTTTAAAAACATTGTAAACAGATTAATTAATTAAAAGTGTGGGGGGGTGAAAATGAAAATGGTACAGAAAGACCAAAGGGGAAGAATAAATTTCTTAAAAATTTTCCTAACTGAAGTTTCCATCATAGATTTTAGATCTTGATAACAACCATTAATTATTTCTCCTAGTACAGCAGAGGTATTTTGAAGAGAAGCGGAAAGATGTGAGATCAGATTTTCTACTTCATCGTTACCAAAATCTTTATAATCTTTTCTGTCTGGCCTGAAATTTAAAGCTTATGATTTTTACTTCTTTAAACACACCTTCAGTGTCTTCTAAAAGACTGTTTTTCAGTTTCGCTTGTAGATTATGATGTGGCAAATCACGAGCATTTATATACTCGGTTTCGTTTGCGTGTAATTGGATTTTTCTTATTTCCTTTGTGAAACAATTGTCCTTGCTGGAGATTATGTTCAATAGTTGAAATGTGGATGAAATGCTATCTTGTGCATTTGCAATATGCATGTTTCTATCTTGAAGGGCTTTTGATGTCTTTGAAAGTATTGATAACACTTCCAATAATTTCATGGAATATTTCATAACTGAAATATTTGTCATCTTTTAAAAATACCCTAAGCAACAGCTCTTCGGGATTCGTTTGAAAGTTTGAAATCGAACATTGTTTTTTTTTGGGTTTTTTGTTTTTTTGTTTTTTTTCTAAAGATGACGATTGCAGAGTACCTCAACTCAAAGTTTTTTATGCTTAAAAATTGTGATCGATCCAATGAGTTCACCGAAACGTTCTGGAAAAACTGGTTATATATCTGAAGTTATAAATATTGCTTTCTGATTTGTTTAGTTTAGAGAAATTCTGCGATAAAATGCATAAAGCGCATTTAAAAAGCTTTTACATTTGACATCCAGAAATGTTGTTTTTAATGCATCCCTCATTCACAGTTCTATTCGATGAGCAGCAGTGATTGTCCATAACATAATGTTTTTTTTTGTAACTCCATTAAACCAACCTCTCATGAGAGAAACAATTCCAAATAATTTTTTATTCTATGTAGTTTCATCCATAACAAGATTTGTCTTCCATATTCGTATGAGCGCTTCAATTATATTTATGCCATCGGGTTATTCTGATAGTTTTATTCCAGCAAAATGTATACAAGATTTTCCTCAATGTGTGAATCAGAAATAAGCCATTTCTATTTCGGTTGTGGATGAATCTAAACAACCATCAGATAAAGTTGGAAAAAAATGGTGATTTTTACAATTTTTTCTTTCATGTTCTGTTTTTCAACATCCGAAATGCACGAAAAGAAATCTTTTGAAGCAAAAATATTGTTGTAGTTTTGGATTATATCGAAGCCTTTTGCTTTATTAAGTTCAATAAGTCGGACAAAATCTATTAACGGTTTAGCTTCTTTAGCGACATAGAGAGCATTTCGAATAAATTTATCCAACTTAGTTTTTTGTGAATTATTTAACAAAGAAAGTATTTTTTCGGAATCCATTTTCAGAAAAGGTGTCTTTTTCGAATGTTTAATTTCAATACTCTTAATGAGGTCGACAGATCTTTCGTGCAACTCAATCTATTCAAATTTCATTACCGAAAAGCCAATTACAGATGACCTATTCCTTCTCTTGCTCAATCTTTCACAAGCAAGACATAAAAGTAAGTAAAGTTGGTGACCTTAGTCGAGGGTGACCGTAAGGCTTTCTTTTCAATAGTTACTACACCGAGGAGTTGAGAAGGGCGCAACTCCATTCCCTGGATTGCTCCACTTTACCCTTAATCTTTACTTTATAATGCTGAGTGTTAAGCAAGTCGGCAACAAGTAACATTTTTTCAGTCTTTGGTATGACTCGACATGGGATCGAAACCCGGTCTCCAAGACCATTAACAAATACTCTACTCATTAGTCCAATGGCATTTACTTATTCTCTGCGTAATGATTTAGCCATGATCATGTAGTTTTTCACTTTCCGTGAAACTGTTGAATTTTTTTTTTTTTTATATTTGGCTAATTTTTCTTTTTTTTTATTAAACTTACAACGCTTACTGGTGGCTGTCCCCGAAAACGCTTATCCAAAGAAGTTTGACTCATTCCTGAAATAGAAGATTAATTTGAAAATATACAGAACTAAGAATGATATTCGTTCAGTTGATCTATTCGTATTCTTCTGTTTGACTATAACCTCCATCAAATAGATGATAAAAAAATAACAAATCTGATTTTCTCAAAGGTTTTCTACTTTAAAAATATTGGAAATTCATAGTTAATAAAATAGAATATTTAAAAATTTGTAATTAAAGCTGGAAGAAAATTTACAACACTTGACGAAGTGGGTAGATGGGTTGCAATTCTTTCAGTTTTATCAGTTCTTGTGAAATAATAAATTTGAAAAAAATTAACACATTCCGACGGAGTGTTTCTTTTTATTCGTTTCATTTGTTTACGGTGGGTACCATAAAAAACATTCGTACATTCATTTTCTCTCATCATAAATAGTTGATGTTGTAATGAATCAATAAAAAATTAAAGAGATAAATATATATATATGAAATAGAAATACATAAAAACAATCTACATAGTGAGTACTAGTTGTCGAGCTTTACGAATGATTTCTCTAAATCTAGTGCGATTTTGTAATCAAAACTGTAGTATACGTTTGAGCGTAATATGCAATACGGTGATTTCTTGAAAGAACCCATGGGCTGGCAGAAAATTTCAGTAAAAAGTCGTTATTGGTACAACCGATATTAAACTTTTAATTTTAATTGAAGAAATCGACAAAATTAAATTCTTTAAGAAAAAAACAAAAAAAGAAACATTTGAAATGAAGGAATAAATAAACAGCTATAATAAATAAGTAAAGTAAAGTCAGCGACCTTAGTTGAGGGTGAACCGAAGGCTCCCTTTTCAATTCCTACTACATCGTGTTTGACACAAGTTGCGTTTTTTTCCTTCTTTCAAATGTACATTATTACTTTTTGTAAGCAGGAAGCGAATATATATATATATATATATATATATATATATATATATATATATATATATATATATATGTTCACTTTTTTTCCTTCTTTCAAATGTACATTATTATCTTTCGTAAGCAGGAAGCGAACATATATATATATATATATATATATATATATATATATATATATATATATATATATATATATAATATATATATATATGTGTGTGTGTGTGTGTGTGTGTGTGTGTGTGTGTGTGTGTGTGTGTGTGTGTGTGTATTATTCAGTTCAGTTAAACCGGAGTCGGGAATAATTCTGTTAGGACAAAAAAATCATTCAACTATGAACATTTAAATTTTCCTGGTAAAGACTTCAATTTAACTGACATCACAGAGCAATAATTCCTTAAAAAAAAAAAAAAAACCGGTCATATTAGCCTTATAAATTTATTTCCATCCTGTTATGGGTATTGATATGAATCAATAACGCCAACAATAAAAGGATTTCTTCAGATCTAATGGATAAAACAATTACAGTCAGAATAGACAGAGGAAGGAAGGGTATGAGGGGGTAGAGGAGGGGTGAAGAGTTTCCTCCCCATTTGTCGACTTCCAGTTTTTCTTTTTATTACCGGTTGGAATCACTATAAAGTAACTAGACGTATATTTTAAACTCACTTTCTACAACAAATTAAATTTTAAATTTTTTAAAAATTAAATTCTAAATACATTTCAACGTAAATCTCCAGATTTAATAATAATTTAGGGAATTACAATTCTTTTTAACCTTACGTAAAAATTACAGTAATACTTATCTTCGATTAAATTCTTTATTCAAAATTTATATTCATGCCCATTAATTCAGTTACCTTTCCATTGAAAACGTACGCTCACATCGCACACACAAACACACACACACATTTATATATATATATATATATATATATATATATATATATATGTGTGTGTGTGTGTGTGTGTGTGTGTGTGTGTGTATGTATGTATATTTTTGCAGCATTTCTTCATCGATGCATATTTGATTGAACGTAATGTAAGAATGAGCGTTTGTACAGTTATCTGTGTAGCGTTTACTTTTCGAATTTGTTTCCAAAAATATAGATATTTATGTACAAAGTAGTAATGTACATACAAACGTTACATCACTTTTGTAATACTGATGATGGCCCAAAGTTGGGTAGAAAGTACTTGGGAAATAAAAATTATGGAAGGTTTATCAATCAATTCCCGCCGAATATCATAAAATCGATACGGCAATTGGAAAGGATTATCAAAAAATATGTAGACAAAAGTGTCTATTATGTTCAATCTAATATGTATCAATGAAGAAATAGTGATAATATATATATATATATATATATATAATATATATATAATAGTTTGGTATAATTGTAAATAGTGCTCAATATCAGCGATTGAGCATATGTATCTTAGTTTGGATAGCCCATGCAGTTATCGGAACCAGCGAAAGCTGATCGTTACCAAGCGCGGTTGACTGTGTGTCGATGCTATCCTAACAAATGCATAGAGACAGGAAGAGAGAAATCAGCAATGTATTATGACAAACTGGAATAGAATTTTCTAACAATTATATACGTTTAATTTTTAATTTTTTTCTCAACTCGTGTATCATTTTCAAAGGAATGTAGCAAAATCTACTTTTCGTATAGTTGTTTTAAAAAATGAGACCTAACACAGAAGATATGAGGAAATAGAAATTACTTGATGAAAATTTAGCAGACAATGTGCTGATTTCATTTAAAGTTGTAAAATATTCTGTAGGTTTCATGAATTTCTGGTTTTATCTTCTTTCTTTAGCGTTTCCTTCTGTTTGTGCGTGGAGTATAAGGTTGTGTCTATAGAAATGGAATGATCAATTCCCAGCCGCATTCAAAAGACACTTCAGAGATATATTTCACGCCTCTGTCCTCACTGAATATTTATATACGACCAGAATTAAATAACTGGCATTTCGCGTGATCTCAGTCGTTTCCTCGTATAAATCTTCTGGTCTTCTCATCATTATTAGCTAAAAATGTTCTTGGTATTTTTGTAGCTTTCGTCTCGCTAAAACTCGATCCATAACTTTTGTTGAAAATGTATTGAGTGTACTTTCGCCTGACACTAGATCAAATTAAGAGAAAAGAAAAATAAAGATGGTGTTGTGTCAATATTCTAAATGAATAAGGTCTATATCTACTATTAAAATCCGTATTCAAATGATTTACTTTCGTCTGACCTTGTGAACAAACATCGGAACCGCTTGACAATGCACAATTTATCTATCAACCAAAATAGTTTCCCTGCGTATACATTGTTGGTTTTATTCTATGGTCTTGCTCTATCTATTGATCTTTCGATGAATAATCTTTACAACGAGCGTCATGGTAATCTTTCGGTAGCTATTTTTCTCGTCAATAGACGCCATCCATATAAATAAGTAGCAGTAGTTTCTTGACTGAAATACTTGATCCTGGCACGTGACCTATGAATTTTCCCTACGCAACATCAGATGAGGCGAGCTGTTGACCATCTTTAGATTTATCTACCTTCCTTCACATCGACCGTGCTGCATCCCACGGTTTTAATTGCAGTACGTTTCTATGAATCATATAATCCTAACTCCCTTCAGAGATTGTTTTTGAACTTATCCTGGAAGCAACATCTCTCACAACAGCAAGTGTACGGCCATCTACCCCCTATCACACAAACCATTCTAGTAAGACAAGCAATCAGAAACCTAGATAGGAGGATAGAGGACAATACCCGAAAACTCACCACGGTATCTGCCCAATACAAAAGATATGTAGTCCATATGACATCAGGAGAGTATTCACAAGTGGTTCAACTCTCCAGGGGTATCCCTTCCGGGTCACCAACAGAATTCAACAGGACCAAGAACTTTGTTTATTCCATCCCGTGAAGCAGTGGCAAAATATACAAAGGTGAGACAGGTCGCCCACGAAAAGTAAAGCTAGAAGAACATGTGAAGACAGTAGTACGAGGTGAGATTAAAAAGTCAAGTTATGGCTAACGGAATCAGAACAGGCGACCCCCATGGATTCAATAAAGACAAGTTCGAAGTTCCATGAAGGTTTCCTAGTTCAACAAATACCTAAAGAAGGCCGGAGGACATATCGGCCGAAATAACAATAAAGATGAAGACAATAGTCCAAAAACCCTTAATGATAAAAAAGACAAGCAATCTATGCTGGGTACTACTGGAGAAAAAAAGACGAACCCATAAACGAAATTTATTTATGGACAACTACACATGTACACACCAGTGTTGGCCAACATGCAACCTTACATATATCCGCTCTGTGCGAACATCGGGTGCAGTTGAGAGGACTTGCTAGAAGCAACAAATGATTAGGACTCTTAGTAGGATATGATGACTAAGCGGGCTTAAATATTTTTGAATGATTTGATGAACTGAAGCAAAGTTCAGCAGCTTTGATGCTTTTGCCGATGTCGTGAAAAAGATTAACCATACTGAACTCTAAGATGCCGAGTTCGTTTGATAATCTCCGAGTGCAACTGGATTTGCCTCCATGGCTTTTGAACACGGCATTAGAATTCACGGCTTAATCGTCAAGGTTCTTGTAAACCGAGTAAAATTTCTTGAACCATGTGGTTACTTCTGTGTGATCAACTGAGCCTTTTTTGGTTGCTTCAACGATGTTATGGTCCAGCAGCTGGAACTCATAAAGCATAAGTTTCCAAATAAGGCTATGCTGCATGTTCATCTGTTCGGTTTTCAAATCACACACGGACTGAAGCAATGCAGGACGCCCTAACGCACAAACTAATTGGATTCTATTGAAAAGCTTTCGTTGCGTTATATAAAACTAGCACATATTAATCAATCAGTTAATCAATATATATATAACATGATCAAAAATGATGAGAAAAATTGTTTCTTTCATTATCATTTACGGTATTAAGACAATTACGTAGTGCCTTCAATAAGTTTCCTCACGTTTTTTGTACAGGTATTTAAAATTGTTGTAGACTCTTGAACATTCAGTATGTTATTGCTATACATCTTATGAGATGACTGACCAATTTTTTTGATTTCAGGTTCAAATGAACAGCTACATCAGGAATTGGAATACACTCTACTAAAGCCTGATTGTCATTGCTGGTGAATTTCAAAAATGCAACCTGGACGCGAGGACACTTTAGAAGAACGATATGCAATAAAAGTCTGTTTGAAACTTGGAAAAAATGCCACAGAAACGTATGGAATGCTTCAGACTACTTTTCGACCATCTTGCATGAATCGAGCATCAGTTTTTGAGTGGCATAAGAGACTCAAGGAAGGCAGGGAGTCTGTAAGGGATGATGAGAGGTGTGGGAGGAGTAAGGAAGTCAATATACCAGAGTTGATTGGTCAAAGCGTTAGGGTTACAATGTTGAGGTTTTAAGGGAGTTCAGGAAGAGATTCCGTCGGAAGAGGCCAGCACTCTTCAAGTCAGGTCAGTGGCATTTCCACTATGACAATTCACCAGTCCACAACTGCATCCTTGTCACAGACTATTTGACCAAGATGGGCATCACGACAGTTCCTCGCCCTCCCAATAGTCCAGACCTTGCTCCCAGTAACTTTTGGTTATTCTCTAAGCTCAGAGGCAGTTGTTATGAGACAATTGAGGAGATGAAAGACGCAGTGACGAAGGTCATTGACATGCTCATACAAAAGGACTTCTATGGGGCCTTCCTGAAGTTGGTGAAACAGTACAAGTGCATTGCAGCCGGGGGAGATTA
Organism: Sepioteuthis lessoniana; assembly: GCA_963585895.1. NCBI lineage: Eukaryota > Metazoa > Mollusca > Cephalopoda > Myopsida > Loliginidae > Sepioteuthis > Sepioteuthis lessoniana. The sequence continues at coordinate 38,134,111 of OY757909.1, forward strand.
CTTCGAAGGGGACTAGAGTTTCATGCGTGTACTTTCAATAAAAGTGCCCATACGAAAAACGTCTGAAAATTTATTTAAAGATCCTCGTATGTTCTTATTTATAATTATATTTACAAAGTTTAGGTCGATGCATCCTTAGACCTTCCTCAGGTTTTTCATGTCAAACTCGGGAACCTCCACGGAACTTCGAAGTTCCGCGGAGGTTCCTGAGATCCCGAGGCTTTAAATAAAATCTGGTTTTACGAAACATCGGTCATTATCATCATCATCATGTCGTGCCGCTAGCACAGATATCCCTGGCCCTATCTCGTCACTTTTCCCAATCGTTCATCGCTTCTGGCAGATCTTCAGGGCTACATCCAGTATCCTCACATAGCTGCTGTATGTATGTTCTAGCCGGTCGTCCTGCTTTTGTTCGGCCATATGTGGGAGTCCATAGGAGTACATCACTTATGAGCTCGTCTCTGCTTCTCCAGCAGTGTCCTGCGTGTCTGGTTCGTCTAACTCGGATTGTTTTCGTGATGGGAGGCAGGTGGCCGTATAATTGGTGCTTTGTGGGGTGTTGCCGCCGGGACTTATTCAATATTGCTCGCAGCATTCTTGTGTAGTTCCCGTCTAGCTTCTTCTCGAGCCGTTTAGTTAGCGTCCAAGTGGTACATCCATACAATGGTATCGACACGACCGCTGCTTTGAAGAGACTGCGTTTCATTTCATCGGTCAGGTTAGATTTCCATATGATCGATAGCTTATCGATATCTGTCAACGCCTTCTATAGCCGCGTGTCGATGTCTTTTTCGGTTTTTCGGTTTTTCTGCTTCCTAGGTAGGTGAATTTGTCTACCTGTTTCAGAGAGGTTCCCTCTAGTGTGGAAATGTCGCCTGCTTGATGAAATCACATATATTCAGTTTGTGTGCATTGACATGTTGGCCAATGCCGGCGGCGGCTCGGTCCAAACTATGCAGTAGTGTTTCGGCTTGGTTGGGCGTGTTTGCCAGTATCGCTATGTCATCGTCGTAGTCGGCGTCGGTGATTGCTTTTGCGGGGTACCTTCTGCTTCTTTTCTTTGTCCGCTCGAAGCCGTTTTTTCTGATTTTATCGATCGATGTTCGAAGCACGTAGTCTAGGCAGATGATAAAAAGGTATGGGGCTAGCGTTTCCTCTTGTAGTACTCCTGCTACAATGTCGAAGTATTCTGTGTCTCCATCCGGTGAACGTATTTTCAATTTGGTGTTTTGATAGAGAATCGTTATTGCTGCAACGATTTCTTTTGATAGTCCGTACGCTAGTAGGATTTGTTCCATCTTCCCTCTGTGAATGGAATCGAAGGCCTTGGTAAAGTCGACAAATAGTAATGTCGCCTGTAGGTTTTTTGCCCGTACGCCTTCAAGGATTCTACGGATGGTCAATATTTGTGAGGTCATGGATCTATTTCTTCAGAAGCCATTTTGGTTTTTCCTAGGGATGTTTTCCATTTTGGGTTCTATGCGGTTTCGTAGTAGGGCACTGTAAATTTTGGCTGCTATGGATGTAAGTGTTATACCGCGGTAGTTCTTGGCTAATCCGAGGTCGCCCTTTTTAGGGAAGGGGAGATGCATCCCTTCATCCATCTGTCTATCGGATTCTGATTATAGACTGCGTTGTAGTGTCGGGGCAGTATGTTGTCGAATTGTCTGGTCTTCCATAACTCTGGAGGAATCACGTCAAGCCCTGCAGCTTTCCTATTTTTAATTTTTTCAGAACAGAGTCGAGTTCTTCTTGCGTGAACGGTCCTAGTTCATAGTAAACATATTAATTTAATTTTCTGTATTGTTTTCTCTTTCTTATACCGTTGGATTATATTGCAAGCCTTACTATCTCTCTATCCACACAAACAAACACACAGTTACACGCACACACACACATATATATAGATAGAGACATATATATACATATATATTGTTATCTACAGAGAGACTATCCCGTTGTATCACAACTCTTTAGTATAGCTAGACAAGCAAAATTTTTCACGTCGAGATCAAAACCCAGTAGACTTTTCGTCAGTCGAAAATCTTACCCCCGAACCATCGTCATTCTCATCGTAATAGACGGAATTTTTTACATATATATCTTTTTACAAATACGTTATTGGCTACCTGCAGTACTCATATATATAAGTAAAGTAAGTAAAGTTGGCGACCATAGTCGAGGGTAACCCAAAGGCTCCCTTTTCGATAGCTACTACACCAAGGTGTAGGGGATTGCTCTACTTTACCCTTGATCAGTACCTTAAAATGCTGAGTGTTAAGCAAGGAGGCATCAAGTACCATTTTTTCAGTCTTTGGTATGACTCGACCTGGGATTGAACACTCTAACCCCTAGGCCAATGTCCGGTACTTATATATATATATATATATATATATATATATATATATATGTATATATATATATGTATATATATATATATATATATATATGTATATATATATATATATATATGTATATATATATATATATATATACCCTTTTATCTGAGTTACAGTTCTATTACATGATGAGAATTTTAGTTACATAAGGCAGTTTTACTGTAGGCGTATAACTCTTAATATAAACTCTAAAGCCATTTTTAGTGCCTTGCTGACCAATCAAAGCTTAATAAATGAAAAAGGATCTGTTGAGTAATGTTTATGAAGCTAATTTCTAAGACCATTGTTTTTGAGTTCAGTTGTTACTGCATTACTATCCTTATTTTTATCTGGTGCCATACGAAGCCAGGTGTTATAAATAATGACCTCAATCAATCAGTCAATCAATCGACCAATCAATCGATATTTCCTACCTATTTTTTGTTTATTTCTGGAGATGTCTATTTGTTCAAGCTATTGATTTAGGACGGCCTGTTATTCTTCTTTCCAACATTTCATTGTTCATCACTTTAAGACTACATCTTTAAAACTATTTTTCAATTTAGTTATCTTTAAAAATCTGTCAAATGTCGGTATGAACCAAAAGGGGTGTTCATTTTTTCGAGGGAAATTTCCACAGCCTATATTTCAAACATTCGTTCAAAAAGTAGAAATATCCTCTTTCTTTCTTTCTTTCTTTCTCTTGTTTGAAAGATACGACTGCAAATTTCCATCTAAAAAATAGAAACAATCTACTTTTTTCAGTTATAATTTGTTTTTTGGCTAATGAGTAGAGTGTTCGCCGATGGTTCGGAAGACCGGGTTCAATCCCAGGTCGAGTCATACCGATGATTCAAAAAATGGTATTTGATGCCGCCTTGCTTAACACTCAGCATTATAAGGTACAGATCAAGGGTAAAGTGGAGCAATCCAGGGAAAGGAGTAGCGCCCTCCCCTACACCTCGGTGTAGTAGCTATTGAAAAAGGAGCCTTCGGGTCACCCTCGACTATTCTTGCTTATTGGTCTGCTTCTGGATTTTATTTAAAATACTTCAATAATATGTCAGATAATTTTATATTTGTCCCAGTTGGAGTAGCTTAGAATATGCAGACGTTATCATATATACTTCCAGAATCGGGGTTTCCTGTGTATGTCACTAAAGTGCATTTGATAGTGAGGCTCCAGTCCTGGAGATCTTACGAATATGGAGTACCTCTTCTTTGTCATTACACCCGATTTTACCCAAAATGGTAGTTCCTAATAGAGTCATATTTAAAGGTCAAATATATTTGTTTCAAAATGATTCGTATTCGATCGGACTGTAAGCGGAAAAGCTCTTAAGAAACTATTTAAAAATATAAATATGAACTTATAATGAATGCCATTCCTTAACCTCTACACATAAAATCAGCCTAGACATGTTGACAAGCCGTTAAAATCAAGTCATCTTCTATAGTCTCTTCACTTCCAGAAATATGGTGATCGCAAGAATATTTAAATTTATCACGTTATGAATTTTTTTTTTAAGATTATGCCTCCTACCAAAAATCCGAGAAAGTAATTAATGAGGTAATTCGTGATGAAGTTATTTAATCTAAGCATAACCATATAAAAATCTAATACTTGGAAGAATCGAAAAGAAAGGAAGTACATTTGCTCGATTAAAATCTAAACAAAACAAAACTCCGTGTAAAAGGAACAAAATGCAAAAAAGAAATGACGACAAATTCACACATTGCGCATGCGTCCAACCTAAATGAGACTCAGTTAATACAAGGCATATCACAAGCTGAAGGAGAAGAAAAGGAAGTTTCTGAAGTAGGAAAAAGTGTCACGTCACATACGGTTTGCATGATGAATTGTACTTTTTTTAATTGAAAAAAGGAAAAACATTAAAGATTTTCAAGCAAACAAAAAGTGATACTTAATTGGAATTATGCTTCGTTGAGCTATTTTAATAAGATGCATGACGTAAGAGGTAGAATAGGAAATTGAAAGACTATGGCATCAAAAGGTTGTATCTGAAGTATCCGCTTGGTCAAGCTCGTTGAGAAAAATAAAAACAATAAAAAAGTATTTCAAGCATGTATTGGTTTTTCTTTCATTTTTCCCTTGTCTCTCTTTTTTTCTATTTCAATCCTTTTCTTTTTTCTTCTATTCTTCCCTTTCCCCCCCCCTCTCTCTCTCTCTCTCTCTCTCTTTCTCTCTCTCTCTTCCTCATCTTGTCTATTTTCAATCTCTGCGAGTTTTTTTCATCAGCGTTAGTTGGTAGACTTCCACTGAAGTCTGAGTCAAAACAAGTCTCCTTCGGTCCCCGAGATTATTCTGAGTATTACAGCCGATCCATGCAATTCTTTAGATTTAGATTCTTTATCTGATTTCCGATTCCACCAATCTTTCTTCGAAACCTTTGGAAATTGTTCCAAGCGCCCCGACTATAATTCGTATCACTGTCACTTTTATGGTTTTAAGGTGGGGGTTCTGTGAATATTCCCGTAAAAATGACACAAGAACCAAGTGGAACGTTTCACTGATTTATTTGATAAGTTACGTTAGAGATGATAATGAATGAACCACTGGATGTGCGATGATAAGTCTCCCGTTCTCCCACTCCATGATCTTCGTCCAATGAGTGATGGCCGACCTCCTCAACGCAAGGGCGATCACTCCCTAGTCAGTCAAAAGGGAAGTAATTATTTTCTGAGGATTGATCCTAATAGTTACCCTCAATGTTCCACAGCTTTTTCAGCTCTCTGACAAGATCCAATAATTTTTCTGTTTCCATTTTCTTTTATTCCCTCTTTGTAATCAGCCAGGGCAACAAAATTCACCAGATGAGAAGTTCTTTTCTCTTGAAAGTTAACACTACATTTGGCCGAGACTGAGGAATCCTTGAGTCTAGTTGTTCCGTAGGTCACACCCTATGCTTGCCGGCCTTGGTAATTCAATTTATGATATACGAGGTGCCTTCAGTAGGTTTCCGGGCTTTTTTTGTACAGGCATTTAAAATTGTCGTAGACTCTTGAACATTCAGTATGATATTGTTATACGGTTTTTGAGATGACTGACCGATTTTTATGATTTCAGGTTCAAATGAAGAGCTACAACAGCAATTGGAATACACCCTACTAAAGCCTGATTGTCACAGCTGGTGAATTTCAAAAATGCAATCTGGACGCGGGGACACTTCAGAAGAACGATATGCAATAAAAGTCTGTTTTAAACTTGGAAAGAATACCACAGAAACGTATGGAATGCTTTAGACTGCTTTTCGACCATCTTGCATGAATCGAGCATTAGTTTTTGAGTTGCATAAGAGACTCAAGGTAGGTAGGGAGTCTGTGAGGGATGATGAGAGGTGTGGGAGGAGTAAGGAAGTCAGAACACCAGAGTTGATTGGTCAAATAAAGAATTTCAAGGATAAGGACCGTTGTGTGTCTATAGAGACAATAAGTGCACAGGTTGATGTCAGTGTGGGAACCGTACACACAATTATTTGCGAGGAACTGAAGATGCGGAAGTTTGTCCCAAGGTTGCTCAGAGAAGATCAGAAAGAAATACGTTGTTATGACAGCAGGGAGATGGTCGAGCTGATCAATTCCGCTGTTCTTGATGCTCTGGTGACCTGTGATGAAAACTGGATCGACTGCTATGACCCAGAGACCAAGACCCTGACCCAAGAAGGCCAGACAGAATAAATCCACCCACAAACTTTTAATGATCCCTTTTTTTGACAGCACTGGCATGATCTACATGCACTGGGACCCCACTAGATAGACAGTCAACAAGTAAAACTATGTTGAGGTTTTTAGAGAGTTCAGGAAGCTATTCTTTGGGAAGAGGCTAGCAATAATCAAGTCGGGTCAGTGTCGTTTCCAGCAAGACAATGCACCAGTCCACAACTCCATCCTTGTCACAGACTATTTGACCAAGATGGGCATCAAAACAGTTCCCCACCCTCCCTATAGTCCAGACGTTGCTCCCTGTGACTTCTGGTTATTCCCTAAGCTCAGAGGCTGTCGTTATGAGACAATAGAGGAGATGAAAGAGGCTTTGACGAAGGTCATTGACACGCTCACACAAGAGGACTTCTATGGAGCCTTCCAGAAGTTGTTGGAATGGTAGAACAAGTGCATTGCAGCCGTAGGAGATTACTCCGAAGGGGACTAGAGTTTCATGTGTGTACTATCAATGAAAGTGCCCATACTAAAAAAGTCCGGAAACTTATTTAATGAGCCTTCTATAATCCCTCTATGAAAAAAAATGTATGTCTATTTCCTAGCCCATTAAGTTTTGATAAAGCGAGTGCGTATCTCCAATCCTTTTGGGAAGATGTAGCTCTAGAGGTGACCGTGGCCTCTGTAAGAGTATGTATGTAACTTACAAGACACATCAGGTTAATTGACCACAAATTTATAGTTAATTTGGGATTGCTTATATGGAATGTTAACCTGTACCTCAGTGGTTGATTTGGGATTGCTTATATGCAATGTTAACCTGTACCTCAGTGGTTGATTTTCGGTTCCGTGGTCGCTGGTTCGATCTTCAGTGGCAGAGATTACGTTATATACTGTTGATGAGACCTAATAAAGATGAGTCAGCTGTCAAGTCGTTCCGTATGTCAAGTGAAGTGCTTTCTGGGTTTTCTGGTTATGGTAATTCGATTTATGATATTTAATCCCGTTATATAAAAAAAAGTATATGTCTAATGGGTCCGTTCGTATCTCAAAGTCCCAGAGAATTTATGCATTTCCTTTCCTAGAATGGATTCTTGCTTGTACATATAATGTTGCCAATATATTTAAAATTTAATCTTTTGCACAGTTCTGCGTGAATCGTCTTTCCCACCCAATCTATTTAATATAAGCGGCCTTTATGACAATAATTTATTCTGCTATTAAAAGAAAGAGATTCAGTTTCTCTTGTGTAATATAATTTAGGATAGTAGTTAATTGTATTAGTTAATCGTTTTATTTTTAGTGTTGAATTTTAAGTTAGTTCAAAAAAAACTTTGAGTTGAAATGTAAGTCGAATTCAAAGTTAAATTGCGCGCAGGATTCGATTTTTAAAGGTCAGGACTTACGTACGTACACATGTCATACGCGCGTCATTCTTGTCAAAAAATATTTTGAAATCGGTTGCCGGCAACATATCAACATTTTGTCAGCTGAGAATTGAGTGACTGCATTACATAGGAACATTTTTAATGACACGTGTTTTATCATCATTAGTTAATGAGAAAATTAATGTAATATATAAACTGGATAAATTAGGGGTCAGTTAATTCAGAGAGTCGGAAGCAGAAGGTTGCAGTTGGTCAGACAGTTTCGAGTCCTGTAAGAGACGAGCAGCCCTTGGGAGCAGGACTTGGTGCAAAAAGCGTAGTCAGTGTTTTGATTGTTCGTCTCCCACAAATGAGACTCTTAGCTTATATTTTTCACTTAATTTCTCTCAGGTTCATTGACGACTATGTGAATGTTTCAGACTAAAATAAATTTTTGTATATAAAGAAACAATGGAGTCGCTTTGTATTTTGCGTAATGTAACACCTATTCATTTTGGGTCTCTTAAGGTTTATATCTGCGTGTGGAGTTATATTATGAGTTGTCCCATATCCAGTTTTTTAGTTACCTGATGGTTTTTCATGGAAGTCTGGGTGATAGTAAGGCTCGTCGGGTCTCTTGGATAATTTCAGTTATTCTAGCTGATCTTAATTAACAGGCTTTTAGTATCAGCATCACCTTCATATTTCACATTTTTTCAGCTCTCTGATAAGATGCAGATATTTTTCTGTTTCGTCGCGCTCTTTTAATTTCGCTCGATGATTCGCTGGTACGCTAAATACACAAGATGACAAGTTTTTTTACTTCTTCATAATTAGTAGCTTAATCTTCTGACCGGGATTAGGTAAAAAAAAAAAAAAAAAAGAAAAAAAAGCGAAATAAATATGACAGCTAATGGATTTGTCTGTTCTAGCCAATGAAGGAGAGAAAATAAAGAAAGCGAAAGTTTCGAGAAATATCAGAACTTTGCCAGAGATTTAAATAATTATGGAATATGAAAATGAAAATAATATCAACCATTGTCAGGACACCCGGAATTACCCCCAAGAATGTAGAAAAGAGGCGGGAACAGGAAATAAGGTGAAGATTTGATACTGTCCTGAACACAACACTTTTGAGATCAATAAGAAGAGCATAGGAGTAGTGAATAGAATTGCTGTCACCAGTTGTCATGGGCGTAAAAATCACTCTCAGGGTATAAAATAATTACAAATGTAGCAGTACCTTTATAAATGCTACTTTTTATAAAACAATTCTTTTTATTGTAAGTAACCTCATCAAAGGGTAATAAAATCAATAAATAACGAAAAACTTTGCTCCCTTTATAGATTGTTTATGACACGGATTAGTCGTACTAATAGAAGTGCTCTACATTTATTTCTGTTACCCCCTTATCCCCCCCTCTCTCTTTTCCAAATATTCTGTTTCTCTTCTCTCCTTCCGTTCCTACTTCAATCCATCCCATTCTATTAAAACTAGCTATAACAATCTGATGTATAGCGTTATTGCTCATTTCTTTCTTTCTTTCTTTCTTATTACAAGTATTTTTAACATTTCCTGACGTGTCGCCTGTTCATTTTCTTCCCTTTCCAGACAATAAAAATGGAATGGCCAATTATATATTATTTATCTACTGGGATGACAGAACTCAACATTCAAAAACGTGTTCATATCTGATTCTATTTTGTACCATTAAAAAAATCTAAACACGTATGCAATTTTCATAATATCTGGTATGCGTATGAATTTTTACAGACATTCTACTGACAATCTTTTTTCGATCAAAAACAGATGACCTTTCATCCAGTCACGCACATTGCTAAGAAAATCTCTTTTATGAGATTGATGTACACCTAACTCACCTCACAAAAATAAATAAATAATAAATAAATAAATAAATAAATAAAGAATACCTCGCATCATAAAAAGTTTTTCTTTTTCTTTTTCGTTTTTAACCGTTCGAAATCGACAAGTGTTTTTTTTTTTTTTTTTTTAGTTTTTTCTTTGAAGTCTGTGCACAGATCACCTGATTGCATTCATATGCTAGAAACTTGTCCCTACTTCAAGAATGGGAGACTTACATATTCGTCAGCTGACTTCTCTTATGGAAACCAGAGATATTTTTTACCTGAGAGTTTGCGCACCTACCATCCATGCTCGTTTGTCTCTGAAAATTAATATTAATAAAGACAGCAACTGCTATTTCGATCAAAGGAATAACAGCTAGGCTGACAGCCCGGCGCCAGAAGCACCTATGAATGGAAATACCGATAAAACAGCAATTTTGAATCCGTCTCGCAGGAGGCTCGGTTCACACCAGATATCCCACGTTTAATTGACCTTATGTCTCATCCCAACACCGAGGGAGGTTGAGTGCTGCTATTTTGTTTTTGAAAAAGTCATTGAAAGATCTTCCCAGGATGGATAAGAGAATCGTTCAGTGACTAGATACAATGTCAACTGCTGATTCGAACCCCTTCAGCTACTAAATTCACATTTATTAAACTAACCAATCCAAGTTTTCAATCGCGTTTGGCCGCTTGTCGACAAACCAGAGTGCCCTATTTGCATTCACATTGAAAGCGATGAACACTTAGGCCCCCACTGGTTCAAAAGAAACGTGCTTAGTGTAACGGTTATCGTCGTAGGTAATAGAATCGGAAATTCAAATTCAAATCTTGGAAATACTGTATTTAACTTCGTGCTTATGCTCTTGTAAAAGACATGAATCCAAGTATAGGTAAATAGTTGGATAGGATGAATTCATTGAAATTGATAAGATAATCAGTCAAGGAGAACGAAATATCCGAATTCAAACCACCCGTACCTCGTTAAAAATATCCTAATGTGGCATCCTGCTTGTGGCTTAAAGACAGGGTAAATATATACCTCTAGTTGCACATTTTCATAACTGGACAACTTGGCCTAGTGGGTACAGTGTTTACCAACGGTCCAGGAGACCAGGATTCAATCCCAAGTCGCATCATGCCAAAGACTTTTAAAATGGTACTTGATACCTCCTTGCTTAACACACAGCAATATAAGGAACGAATCAAGGATAAAGTGGAACAATCCTGGGAAAGCAGTAGCAACCTCCCCTACACGTTGGTGTTGTAGCTATTGAAAAGGGAGCCTTCTGGTCGCCCTGGATTACGGTCGCCAACAGAGTGTGGAGCACATTTTGAGAAGTTGTCCTTTAAGATTCTTCAGCAAATCAGGAGAGTCATCTGGGACAGCCAGTTTGAATTCCTTCTTGTTTATTAAATGGACCTTCATTCATTCTTTATTCAACGCTGACAACTTGTAAATTCGAAACTTTGTGGCATAGAAAGCATTTATTTTTTCAGAGTTGGACGCAGCAATCTTTTTTTTTTTCAACCTAAATCCCGACTTAATGGTACATCACTTGAATTTTGCTTTTTATTGAATGCTAAAATTATCATGTATCAGATTTTGAAAACATCAGTAAAAAAAATTTAATTCTGTGTCTGACCAAGTAATTATCTAAATAACTGCCATAAGCAAAAGCGAGTAAACTAGCGTACATGATATATATATATATATATATATATATATATATATATATATATATATATATATATATATAACTGCCTAGTACCTGGTATGGTTTAGTCCTTTCGAGAAAAAAGAGCAGGTGAAAGAGCATTTGGAGAAACAAACGCTTCTCGTCAGTATATTTTTAATACCTATTGTCGACTTTAACAGAGATCAGAGATTTACAAGCGTTGAATATCGAAGAGTTGCCTAATAATAATTAAGTTTTGGTAGAGGTTTTTATTGTTCTCATCTTTGTTGGTATTAGAACTAATTAAGACTGTAGCATAAGCGGAAGAAATATCTCGGATTATTAATTTTTAATATGATTAGTTTCAAAGCAAGAAAAGCAAGAAACAAATCAAGCATGAAAGAAAGAAAGAAAGAAAGAAAGAAAGAAAGAAAGAAAGAAAGAAAGAAATTAAAACAGCAAAAGACGTTTGTATGAGGTTAATCTTCCGTCGGTTTAGAAAATGTCTACCTTGGTTTTCTTACCAAGATCTGAACATTGCTCCAATAAACATGTAATTAATTGTTTGTTGTTGTTGTTATCAATGAGGCAACTTTCTTTTATTTATTTCACTTCAATGGTATCATTTTGCACTGTTTGTTTCTCTATCTTACCCCTTTCTCTTTCTATTGACAGAGATATTCAGTCTATCTACAGTATGATGATAAAGATGAAAGATCCTAATGAATGAATGCATGTATGAGTGTGTGTGTGTGTGTGCGCACGCGCATGCGTGTGTGTGGGTGTGCGTGTACAAGTAAAATAATTATTCACTTTACATTAGTCTTGATTATTGTTACTGGCAGTTTCATACTTTGAATGAATAAAAGGAAAAAACGTTCTTTTTCCAACGACCCCGGTCTGATGATTGTATGTTCGTTTTCTTTACTTAAAAAAGCACATGTAATTGCTAGTAAATTGTCAAAGGGATTGTGAAATAAATACTTAGGTCAGTTGATATATATATATATATAGAAAGAGAGAGAGAGAGACATCCATAGACAGAATATTCCGTTGTATTACAACTCTTCAGTGTGGCTAGACACATATGACGCTTGAAGCTGGGTTCGAAATCCGCCCAACTTTACGTTAGACTTAGTATCTTATCGTTCAGCCATCAGTCAACATATGACAGCTCTCGAATTATAAGGCGTTATCTTTTAGCTTTTGTTTATTTACATTTTTGCCTAACCGGATACCAGAGTGCTCAATTTATTAGAAGAGCTTTACATGACACAATCGGCAACCGTTAATTCCTTCGCCATAGTGCTTAACACCTGGGAGAGAGCGTATATATATATATATATATATATATATATATATATATACATTAGGATTTATTCATAATTTATCTATATAAATGATGAATTATAAATCGTAAAAAAAATTACAAATCTCCACGTAGACCAACTTATTTCAAAATATTTCTTTCTCCCTTTGGACCAACAACAAAAAAGTTATATATATATATATATATATATATACGTGGCGCATATGATAAGTTTCCAGACTTTTTTCGTATGGGCATTTAAAATTGTCGTGGACTCTTGAAAATTCAGGATGTTATTGCTATACACCTTATGAGATGACTGACCAATCTTTATTATTTCAGTTTTAAAGGAACAGCTACAGCAGCAATTGGAATACACCCTACTAAAGCCTGAAAGTTCATTGCTGGTGAATTTCAAAAATGCAATGAGAACACTTAGAAGAACGATATGCAATAAAATTCTGTTTTAAACTTGGAAAAATGCCAGAGAAACGTATGGAATACTTCAGACTGCTTTTCGACCATCTTGCATGAATCGAGCATCAGTTTTTGAGTGGCATAAGAGATTCAAGGAAGGCAGGGAGTCCGTGAGGGATGATGAGAGGTGTGGGAGAAGTAAGGAAGTCAAAACACTAGAGTTGATTGGCCAAAGGTTTAGGGTAAGGGTTAAGGTTGAGGCTTTAAGGGAGTTCAGAAAGAGATTCCGTCGGAAGAGGCTAGCACTCTTCAAGTCGCATCGGTGGCATATCCACTAGGACAATGCATCACTCCACAACTCCATCCATGCCACAGACTATCTAACCAATATGGGCACCAACACAGTTTCTCAACTTCCCTATAGTCTAGACTTTGCTCCCTGTGACTTTTGATTATTCCTTAAGCTCAGAGGCTGTCGTTATGAGACAATTGAGGAGATGAAAGAGGCTGTAACGAAGGTCATTGACATGCTCACACAAGAGGACTTCCATAGGGCCTTCCAGAAGTTGTTGGAACGTTACAAAAAGTGCATTGCAGCCGGAGGAGATTACTTCGAAGGGGACTAGAGTTTCATATGTGTACTGTCAATAAAAGTGCCCATACGAAAAAAGTCTGGAAACTTATCGTATTCACCTCGTATATATGAAGGATGTTATACAAGTAAATTAATTTAACAAAATTTTGAAAAATCTTCAAAAATAAAAAGTAAACATTTTCGCTGTATTTCACGGTGAATTTTATTTTAGGGTTTTTGATTAAGTTATGTGAATTGTTAATGCTGCCCCATGGAGATTTCCCGAATATGAACCAATCATCTAAGTATATTTTCCATAATCTAATAAATTCTTTTTTTTATTGTCGTATTTTTTACCTATGATTTCAGAAAAACTTTCTTCTAAATATGCGAGGTTAGGGTGGCGTAGTTTGGTACCATTTTAGTTCCCATAGCGGTTCCAAGGTTTTTAATGTAATTTACGTAATTGAATTCGAAAGAGTTATTAAGATTAATTATATACAATCTATGATAATTTTTTTCCTAAATCTTCGGTATAGTGTTTCTGGGTATTTTTCTATCCAAAAGAAGATGGCTTGTTTTTTGTGGCATGGAATAAAAAAAGTGAATGTCATCTCTAATATAGATTTCTTACCTTGTTAAGAAATGGTTGTAGTAAAATGTCAATTAGTTTGCTGATTTGTGTGTGGGGCTGATGAGCCTACTACTATGGGTCAAAGTTTGAGGTCACAAGGGTCTGGAATTTCTATGTTGTCAGATTTTTGTATTTTTACACATTTTTTTATTTCCTCAGACTTCCGAATTTTTGGTTGTCTGTAAAAATTGTTAGTTTTTGGGATGTAGTTAGCTAAGAATTTTTTTTCTTTTTTAGTTTTTCATTGAGTTTTGCAGGATTTTGTAATTTTAGATATATTATTTATTTATTTATTTTAGCCTACTAAGGAGAATGCTCACCAATGGTCCGGGCGACAAAGTTTCAATCTTACGTCGAGACATAACAAAGACACAAAAAATGGTACTTGATGACGCTTTGGTTAACATTCAGCATTATATGGTAGGATCAAGGGTAGTGCAGCAATCCAAAGTAGCGCCCTCCCCTACACCTCGGTGTAATAGCTATTGAAAAGGGAGCCTTTGAGTCTGCCTCGACTAAGGTCGTCAGCTTTACTTACTATACTTTTATATCAAGTAATTTACCGTTAGTTTCATCTCTTTAGTCTAGGATTTTTGTTCCCTGATAGGTCTTATTTAAAATGACAACGGCTCCATTGTCTGTTCCTTTTATAAGTACATTTTAATTTTCTTGTATATTTTAAGGCTTGTTTTTGTTTGTGTGAGAGGTTCTTTACTGTAGTTTTTTCTTTCGTGTTAATATTCCATAGTTTTTCAAAGAATGTGTTTAATTCAACATTATTATCTTTGTCTGGGAAGAATTTACATGTATGAATGTATGTACGACATGTGTACAAAAGATATGGAGAATGAAGACGTACTTAGCAAGAAAGAAATTGAGAAATTTTATTATATGAATTGATCAACTGGACACACGTCTTCATTTAGATTTTATATTCTCGATACTTTTTGATCACCTCTCTTATATATACAAATATAGATTAACAAGGAAGACCTTGATAGAATAGATAATTTACGCACGTGTAGAATTTTCATAATATCTTGAATATTGCGTGAATTTTCACACTGACATTCTACAAACGCATTTTTACGCTCAAAAACAAATGACCTCTCACCCAGTCACGTGCATATCAGAGCAAATGTCTACACTGCGATCGACGTACTCATAACGTACATATGTTTATTTTATTTTCTTTCGTTTGTTTTCAACCATTTGATATCAGCAAGAGGATGAGAGGTTTTTTTTCGGGGGGTGGTATTTTGTTTGGTTTATATTTTATATTTACTTGAAGTCTTTGTACAGATCTATTGATCTCTTTTGTGCCAGGAACTCGGTTCCATTGACCTTTCTTCCACTTCAAAAGAAAGACACATTTTCGTCAGCTGACTCATCTCAGCATGCTTTATAGAAACGAGAAATCTAATCTGGCTTTTCTATTTATGCATTTGTTTTCACTGCTTTATGCGACTCGAGTCGAATTACGAGCATCGTGTTGTATGCAGATAAAGTCAATCCTCTACAACGTTCTGTGTGTTCGTCTAGATTTTTGACATGCTGGGAAATTTACAAAAGCTGTTTTGATAGCAAATATAAACGAATCGACCGCTATGAACTATTTTTTATATAATTGTTGTTTTTTTTTCCTTTTCTTTTTAACACAGGAAAATTTAGCGCCCGAAGCTAAAAATCTAAAAGAATTTGTCACTAAAGAACGTAAACCTGTTGGTAGAGGTGGCGTAATGGTTATGAGGGCAGAAAATAGAATTAGCTAGCCGGTTCTGATTACGGCTGACGTTACTCGAGTTTATTTCACGCTGACATTTTGTGTTCTTACTTTGGACTGATTTCAGGACAATTACTGCCTTGTACCTGACTAGCTTTAATCGTTGTTGGAACAAAAGGGAAAGTGAAAGAGCTTTTGGAGAAACTAACTCTTCTCGTTAATATATTTCTCATATATAAATCTGTTATATCTTGTCAACTTTGGCTGAGATCAAGAGATTTACAAGTATTACATATCGAAAAGTTGCCAAATAATATTTCATTGATGCAAGATATTTACAATGTTCTAATCTGTTTCCCTATTAGAACTAATTAAGACTGTGACATGAGCAAAGGGGACAACTCGATTTATTAATAATTAGCTTCAAACCTTTGACAGACATTCATGCATCAAATTTTAACGACTATCATACTAATGTAGCAAAATGTGGTGGAATCTAATTTATAGTAATATTTTCAAAAGCTTTTTGGCGATTTTTTTTTAATGCGTTTCTACACAAAGTACAATATACATTTTTCCGTAAAAATAAACAAAACTAATAAAACTGTTGGGCATTAAATTTAAGCTCGTGATTGTTACTTCTTAGAATACTGTTTTGTTTCTAAAGACACGAAGATTTTGAACACTTCAGACAAATGGAAGCTCCAATAAAACAGAATTCTTTTTAGTGGATGCAATGAAAAAAAATCATTATTATAATCAATTGAATATTTTTGTTTGTTGTATGTAAATAACTTGTTTGAGATAGTTTTCCAAACGGAACAATATTTTCAATTTTCAGAATTTATTTATCTTATGTATTTAGGTAATGCAAGACTTCGTGTAATGAATTACCACAAATCTTTAGCCACAAAAAATGTTTTTTATCATATATTGCATGTCATGAACGGTGGTAAGCTTTCAAGGATTTAAAAAAATATATTATTTAATAAACAAACCTTTGTTTTTAAGGTGAATAATTAGTAAAATAAGTTGCTCATTTAACACACACACACACACACACACGCACACACACACACACACACACACACATATATATATATATATATATATATATATATATATATATATATATATATATATACTGTACTTATTTTTTATATATCTTATATTTTTACTCATATTTAATATTTATATTTCAATAATATAATTCTTTTAATCTCCATCAAAACATCTTTATGAAGTCTTTTATTCAATAATTTTTTCAATAATTAAAGATAGTTTATGTACTGAGTTTATTTCCAATTTTTTGAATAACATTTTTATATCTAGTTAATCTAAACATCTTTTTAGATCGTCACGAAAAAATAAACCTTTTTTTTATTGAGGTATGGAAATATCACTCTAAATTTATTCATTCAAAATGAACACAAGTATGTAGATTGTCTGATAAATCGATAGACAAATATATACTATGTAGGGAAAGCCAAGAAGTGTTTTAAAATAGATTTTAAAAAAAAGAAATATATAGAGAGTGGTTAGCTATCGTCCAGGTCAGAATAAATAAGTATGGAAGACGAACGGCACATGACACTACTGGGAACGTAATGTTGAAGATTCATCTAAGAATAACCAATTGGCAGATTAACTGAAACTATGACAAGTGGGTACAACCAAATAAAACAACACAAGAACTGAAGAAATGCATAAGCAATTCTTCAAGATTAATTTTTTTTTCTCTTGTAATGTTTGTTTCAAAGCAATCTTCAACGTTATTTGTTCAAGACATCCTGCATTGAAGAGAAGACAATCGACGGTTCGAACACGAAAAAGTACTTTTGCTTAAAGCTCAATCGTTAGGGCGTTAGCTTTATGGTCGGAAGATGTCTGTGAAATTTAAGATCAAGGGCTCTAAGTTACTTTCAATTCACAATACTGAATGATTTAAGTGTGTGATTTAATTTTTATTTTATCGTTTCTTCGCTTGTTTATATGGTATTTATTTGGTAATACTCTTATTATAAACTAGAAGTCATAATAGACTGGTCCATGTCAAAAATGTAATTAGAATTAACAAAAGAAATGGATGGATAGCAAGGAAGAATAGATTAAATTAGATCACAGAAACACTGTCCCTTTTAAATATGAGTAAGTGACGGAAAAGGTGGGTATAAGTGACTAAAAGAAAAGGAAATAGAATAGGTCAGAGAATGAATGATTATAATATTAACCACAAAAGATACAATAAATTTAAAGATCGGGCGTGTTTAAAAAGAAATGAAAAATAAAATTAGAGAGGAAAAACGAAAGGTTCGGTAAAGATCTGAGGTTTTCATTTAACTTAGAGAATAAAACAATTTTCAGGACAGTTACAACTGATTAATCATTCTATGAGGTGAGCGACCAAACTGATCATTCTTGTCTGATCGTCCAAATTCTCGATATAAAGGAGATAATTGAAATGCTTAAAAGAATCCCACACTCCTTATTAAACAGAAGTCTGAATATTGTCATAGACTTCTGTTCGAACGGGACTTCTAGATGATTATAATTCTAAAATCTTTTTAGGAATTTTCAAAAACGTATATCGCCATGTCGGTGTTGTTTAGTGTTGTGTATCACCCACCTTTCTCCACACAATGAACTAGTCCATCTGCCATATATAGCAGGAGAGTCGAAAAGGTGAAGCCAATACTATCGTTGGACTATATCCTTATTCTGTATTCACTAATCCCATGTTCTTGTCTACTAACAGTCTCTCTATTGTATATACTTTTTCGTGAGAATATAACTCTATTTCCTCACATATCGTGGTTTATCCTTTATCTAATATTACAAGCGTTCACTAACCAGAACGCAACACTTAGAATTCACCGATTGGATCCACTGTAGAAGGGTAAAATTCCACCATGACCACCTAATGAGATTTCCTGTGTGTAACATTAAGCTGCATCTGGTGGTGAGGCTTCAGTTTTGGAGCTCAAGGGAATATGGAATTTCCATTCATTGTCTTTACTCCTAGGTCCACTAAGACCCGTGTTTGGTAGTACTTGTAGGAGTCAAATAGGTTGGTTTAAAAATTATTCGTGTTGGATTGGAATACCCGAACCAAAATAACTTGGTGTATTTAATTTGGATCCAACAGAAATGTTTTTCTTTTTAAATGTGTGCCAACAAATGATTATCATAGGCAAATAAAAAAAGTGCAATTAATAACATTGATTCATGTGGACCATTCACTAAATAAACTGATTGGACTATAATCAACCATTTACAAATAAATCAAATTTCATCATTAAAAAACTGATGCCGTTAAACAAATATACTAAGCCCAACTAAACAAATGAATTAAATTTCAGCATTAAATAATAGATAACGAGTTGATATGCCATTAAACAAAAACTAAGTCAAACCAAACGAATGAATTAAATTTCAGCATTGAATAATACATAACGATTTGATATGCCATTAAACAGAAAACAAAACAAAATCAAATAAATGAATTAGATTTCAGCAAAAATAATACATGATGATTTGAAATGCCATTAAACAAAAAACTCAACCAAACCAAACAAATGAATTAGATTTCAGCATTAAATAATACATACCGAGTTGATATGCCATTAAACAAAAAAAACTAAGTCAAACCAAACGAATGAATTAAATTTCAGCATTAAATAAGACATAACGATTTGATATGCCATTAAACAAAAAACTAAACCAAACCAAACAAATGAATTAGATTTCAGCATTAAATAATACATAACGATTTGATATGCTATTAAACAAAAAAACTAAGCCAAACCAAACGAATGAATAAAAATTTCAGCATCTAATAATACATAACGAGTTGATATGTCATTAAAAAAAAACTAAGCCAAACCAAAAAATATTGGTCAGAATTTAAAGAAAAAAAAGGATCGAAAAATTTATAGAGCTTCTTCTTTTCGCATCTGTTAGAAATGGCTGCCGAGTCGTTACGTGATTAAGCCTTCGACTATGAGTTTGCGCGTCGATGACTACATAACCAATAGTGCATCTCTTTCATCTCCCTTGCTTATAATCAATACGCCATTTGGCGGCATCCATTGTAAACAAGATAATCGTATGGAAACAACCTGAGAGATTATAACAGTGTTTGAATAGCGTGATACATGCAGATAGAGGCCGGCGGAATATCGGCCGCTAGGCAAATCGACTCTTTTCCTCATTCACATCTTTCGCGCCTTGTATTCAACTTGATCTAATGAAAGGTCCCGCAGAGTATATATGCATTGTCTACTGAAAATAATTGTCAAGTTGTACACAAGCTATGCACAGGAGATGTGTATTCATGTATTAGTACATGAGTGCGTATACGCCTGTCTTACATAAAATAATGAGTTGTAAAATGGACAATAAACAGTAAAACTGAGGTTTGGTAAAGTCCTTTTCTGACAAATTCTAGATTGTTCATCAAAATTACACCTTCTCTCTCTCTACATATATATATATATATACATGCTATCATCCCAAAATAAATACACCCTTCCAATTTTTATAAAAAGTTCTTCAATACAAAATACTACAGAATTCTTTAAATTGTTTCCAGTGAAGCATGAGACAATCAATGTTATATTTTAAGTGTATGGTCAGTTCTCTTAGAACAGGCAAAGAAATTAATGTTTTCTGTTTTCGAGAAAATATTTGATTGATATAGAAAAAGATGAGATCAAATAGCTTCAAGAATGAATGTTCATTTCTTAAATTTAAAATCTAAAATTTAATTGAATATGTGTTTAGGTGAAAAACATAAATAAATATTGTTTGTTTGTTTGGATTTTATGGCATACCAACCTTTGTATGTTATTTAATCCCAAATTCATTTTTATACAAAAAACAGTTCTATTTCAAACAATTCAGTTTAACATAAGTACACAATTTAATCATAAAAAAATATTTCTATTACAAGCTATTTGGTTTAGTCAAACAATTTCAATTCAAACAATTCAGTTCAGTATAAGTATAGTTTTTATTTACACACAGTTAAATGTTAAAACAATTCAGTTTAGAGTAAATACAGTTTTAATGTTAAAAGCAATTCTATTTCAAGCAATACTGTTTAGCATACAAAAACAGTTCTATTTCAAGCTATTTAGTTTAGCATAAGTATGCAGTTTAAATGAAGTACGCAGTTTAAATTTCAGCAGTTCTATTTCAAGGAATTCAGTTTAGCATAAGCACACAGTTTACTTCTATCTAACCCATACATAGGACCCTATCAGGTGATACCACCCCTGGCTAAAGTGGACCTGAGACCAATGGCAATGATGATGTACTTCGCATTCACCAACTATCCATTATTACTGGAACCTCAACATCGTTTATTGTCATATACAGGAGACTCGTGAGGGCGTCTTACACCTCAGCAGAGAAGCAGTCAGTGTATTCTACAGCCCCAGCCAACTGGGCAAATAAATAAATATGTGATGATATCTAGACTAACTATATACTGATCTCGATATTTTAATAAACTTTTTTGCCATAGACAGTAAATATTGCAAGTGAAAAACACTGAAAAACACTCAGTACTTATAAGACTTTCTTCTGTGCCTATTTATTCTATATTTTTAAGAAGACAATCTGTCTCAATGGTAATATCTGAGGACGTGGTGGGAATTATAAGAAATATGATGGCGCAATTTCCTACTATATGAAAAGAAAAGTTTTAGTGGGGCCTCGATTAATGCAAAATTCGTGGATTAGGTTTGAATGTCAAGGAAACTAAAATGGAATGAAAATAATTCTATTAATTGTTCATTTCTGCTTTGGCAAATACAGCTTTTATCTCGATACGTTTGATCACCCTTCGTATGATGAAAATGATTTTCATCTCTCATCTTCAAAAAACCCTGATAATTTTGAAAAATTAAATAAATGCTTGCTAATATTACAACTTCTATAACAAAACCAAAAGGGATTTTTAACATGAGATGCTCTGAAAGTAAAGCCTCCCATTCATTTCCACATTAACTATAATAGATACAGGAAGTACAATAATTTTTGAAAGGGCAAGTTTTCTGCAACCAAATTATTTTTCTTGAGATTTTGCAAGATAAAAACAAAAGCTTACATCATAAAAAATATCACTCCGATTTTATAAAGTTTTTGACTCAGTCAAAGGTAAATACTGGTGGTATGACAACAGAGGTTGAACCTAACATACAATAGTCAGTAACTTTCGCTGCATCTCCTGATTTATCAAGTGTAACAATCATGAAAGCAAAATCTGTTATTGAATTCCTTCATACGGCAAAAATATCACCCATTTGCATTCATTTACGCTTGCTGCACATTTAAGGAAAGCAAAGCAGTGAATGTGAACACAGTTCTACGGTCGATAATCTGTTTTAACTGCGGCAGTATGCCACTTTCAATATGACTCTTAGCTCAGGAAATGAAGAGCGTTTTTATCAGCGTATTTGCACGAATCGAGCATGTGAAAGATGGCTTACGAGGGCAATAATACCTAGATGGCCTTCGACCGTTGCCCGTAGACTCGTTCATCGCCAACGAAAATACATAGCCAATGTTGATGAGAATATAGAAAATAGTATTTTGTTACTGAAAACTTACTCTATCCAATGGGGCTATTTTTAGAATTTCGGCATCTCTTGAAATTTCCGTAGAAAGAAATAGGAAGCATTAGTTAAGATAGTTCGTTGAATAATTAAAGCTAAATATTCCTCATGGGCATAATGGAGGAATCTTTGTTCCGTTGTGGTGAACGTGCTTGGTTGGGACATCGAAGTCAGTTCGAACTCCAGTTGCGCTATTGCGTATTCTTTCGGATAAATAGCCCTTGGAAAGTGATGAATCTCCTTATCCTTCCCAGGAATTGGTTCAATAGTTCTACTACTGCTGTGATTTCACAAGAATGGCTTTGGCATTAAATAAGTCACAAAGATTAATATGCCATTAAAAAAGCAAAACAAACGAATCCTAATGCTATCTAACCATAATCTGAACAAATATTCTGTTTGATAGAATATAAGTCAAATAAATGTGTCTGTCGCGAGATAGTAAGTTTTCTGAAAGTTCCAATATTCTTGTAAATACACTCAAAGCTATTTCACTTAATGTCATCCATCTTCTTTACAATACACTGATTATAATGACACCTCTGATGAAAATGTGCCAATACATTGCAAAACAAGCATTACAATCAATATATTCTTAATGAATTTTCACACTATTACTATCTAATGGCTCCCGGTGGAGATCAAAACGGTTTCAAGTACAACAGAAATTTTGATTACTATCCTCACTCATATTTTCTATCACTTTTGATATTCTCGACACAACATATTTTTCTTTTATCAATGCTGTCATAGGTTTTGTTTTAAGTCTTCCTCGGATCCCCAGCTCCTCCTATCTTCTTGTAAAAATCATAAGATCGTTTCGAATTCTCTAAAGACTATTTGTTTTATGTTCTGTAGATTTTGTAATTCTTGTGCAAGTTTTCGTTTCAACGTCGTTTTATTCTGTTTTCAGAATCAGAATGTAAGAATTGCTGCTTTCATTGTTTGGCATAATTTCTTTTCTAAATATTTTTTTTTTAGTTTCGGTAATCTGTCATAACAATAATGTCCATATTTTCTTTTTATATTTTAGAATAGTTTCTTGATCGTTTTTATGCCATTTTTGTTTATGATTGAACATAGGCTGCTTGCAGAGTTTTCGGTGATTCTCTGTTCTTGGCCTATCGTTATAGTTCATGCTGATGACTTGGATGCATTCGTTAAGAACAAAACTTGTACATGACGAATAATATTTCAAATACACTCTCCTTCATACCCACAAGACTTACAGAAACTCCTCTAAGAGGCACAACACTTTTTGAAAAACTCTTTATACCGAGAAAGAAATTAAAATTAGCTTTCTTCAAAGTAAACTTCAACAAAACAGGTTTTTAGACAGTGAAAACTATGCAAGCAACTTAGACTCATGGTTTTATAATTTTCATCCTATTCTTTTCGAGGTTTTCATACCAGCTCTAATGGATGGTTTTTAATTGAAGTCCTCAGATCTCGAGTAATATTCACATTATTCTAGCTGATTTTGACTATGTCGTCTGAAAGGTTTCGATTCTTTCTCCGATTTCCATTTCCCATACCTTTTTTCAGTGTCTTTAGAGATCGTTCAAAGGACACCAACTCCAGTTAATATCACCGGCACCTGAACTTTTTCAGCTGTCTGGCATGGTTCAAATATTAGTCTAATTTTCCCTTCATTTTATCTATACTCAATGGAACGTCAAAATATTATTATTATTATTATTATTACTCCTCGAGAGTTTTTCACATCAGTGTTAGCTGATGGTTTTTCACTGGAGTTTGAGTGACAGAAAGTCTCCTCAAGTCTCCAGGACTCTTCTCAGTATTCTGGCTGTCCTCAGCAAAGCTGTCGTTTGGATAGTCTCTACCCGTCCGCCAACTTCCAAGTCCTTCAGGCCCTTTAATAATCCTTTAGTTACTGTGCCTAACGCACCAATCACAATTGGCACAATCGTTACTTTCATGTTCCACAGTTTTTTCAATTCTCTAGCAAGGTCAAGGTACTGATCCTTCTTTTCACTTTCCTTCAGCTTTATTCTGTGATCCGCCGGGACAGCAAAGTCAACAATTTTGCAGATTCTCTTTCTTTTGTTGATTACTATGAGGTCTGGTCTTCTGGCCGGGATTAAGTGATCCGTTTGTATGTTAAAGTTCCATAGGAATTTATGCCAGTCATTTTCAAGGACAGGCACCGGGTTGTGCCTATACCATTTGTTTGTATGGTCGAATTGAAATTTCCTGCACATTTCCAAGTGGATCACCTTACCGACCCAGTCATGTCTCGCCTTGTACTCCTTCAGTGCTAATTTGCTGCATTCGCTTATAATGTGATTGATCGTTTCGTCTCTGTCACGCATAGCCTACATTTACTGTATTATTATTATTATTATTATTATTATTATTATTATTATTATTATTATTTACTCTTTTAGAGTTTCTCACATCAGTATTAGCTGATGGTTTTTCACTGGAGATTGAGTGACAGCAAGTCTCCTCAAGTCTCCAGGATTCTTCTCAATATTCTGTCCGTTCTCAGTAATGCTGTCATTTGGATAGTCTCTACCCGTTCGCCAACTTCCGAGTCCTCCAGGCCTTTTAATAATACTTTAGTTATTGTGCCGAAAGCACCAATCACAATTGGTACAATCGTCACTTTCATGTTCCACAAGTTCTCTCTTTTTTGTTAATTGTTATAAAGTCTGATCATCTGGCCGAGATTAAGTGATCCGTTTGTATCTCAAAATCCCAGTGGAGTTTTTGTCTTATTCTCCAGTACAGATTGTGGGTTGTGCATATACCATTTGTTCATATGGTCAAATTTAATTTCTTTGCACACTTCTCAGTGGATCACTTTGCCAACCCAATCGTGTCTATTCTTATATTCTTTCTGTGCTAAATTTCAGCATTCGCTTATTCTGTAATTGATCGTTTCGTCACAATAATCACTTAACGCACATTTGCTGTTTTGTTGCGTCTTATCTATTCTTGCTCTGATATAGTTGGTCCTTATGGATTTTTTTTTTTTTTTTGCTGCTTCCCTGCCTTGGTCCAAGTATTTGTTTACCTTTTCACTTTCTTTTATTTTCACTTAGTGGTCAGCCAGAATAGCAAAATCTACAAGAGGGCAAATTCTCTTTTTTTCTTGTTAATCAATACAATACCTCGTCTTTTGATTAAGATCGAGTCATTTGCTTGTATCTCAAAATCACAGGGAATTTTGTGCTTCATATTCTCTTGGACGCATTCTGGTTTGGGTAAATAACATTTGGTAGTAAGGTATAATTATAATTTCTTGCTTAATTCTTAGTAGTTCCCCTTTCCAACCCAGCAATGCCTGGTTTTATACTCCTTTGGTGCTAGTTTACTGTATGTGTTTATAACATAATTAACTGTTTATTATTATTATTTACTCCTTGAGTTTTTCCCATCAGCGTTATCTAATGGTCTATCACTGGTGTTTGAGAGACAGAAAGTTTCCTCAAATCTCCAGGACTCTTCTCAGTATTCTGGCAGATCTTAATGATGCCGTAATTGGTTATGGTCTCAACTCGTCCTCTTATTTCCAAGTCCTACAGTGCTAGTACCAGTCCTTTAGTATTAAAATTGGTATAAACGTCCCTTGTATGTTCCTAAGTTTCTTCAATTCTCTAGCAAGATTCAGGTGTTTATCCTTCTTTTTACTTTCTTTCAATTTTACTCTGTGGTCAGCATAGTCCACAATTTTGCGAGTTCTTTTTTGTTGATAATTATAAGGTCTGGTCGTCTTGCTGAGATTAGGTGATCCATTTATATCTCAAAATCCCAGAGGTCATTCTTCAGGACAGGTTCTGGGTTGTGTATATACCATTTGTTCGTATGATCAAATTTAAATTTCTTGCACAATTCCGAGTCTAGTCTTATACTCTTTCTGTGGAAATTTGCTACATTTGCTGATTATGTGATTGATCATTTCGTCTCTATCACCACATAAGCTGTTTTATTGCGTCTTGTCTATTCTTGCTTTGATATGATTGGTTCTTCTCGCATTGTTTTGTATTGCTAGCAGGAGAGATTCAGTTTCTGTCTTGAGGTTTCTTTTTCTTAGTCACACCCTTGTTTTCTCGCGTGAGATATTGCTTATTAGTCGCTTAAAATATCGGTATGTTGTTTTTCTTCCCATTTTGTTTTCGGTTTATTGTCATCCTGTTGGTCCTCGTGCTGTCAGTAGTGTTTCTGGTGTCTGTAATCAGTCTTTCTCCACACTTTTGTCTTCAAGTCGTTGTAATGATGCGTAAAGCTGTCTTCAAAACTGGCAAGGCCTCTTCCTCCTTCTTTTCTTGACACATATAAACTGTCAACGTCATGTCTGGGATGTAATACCATATACATGGTCATTAGTTTTCAATTTCTATGTTCTATTTCTTTAATTTCTTCTCTAGTCCACTTCAAGAATTGTCCCCAATATTTTACATGGGGAAAATTATTATTATTATTATTATTATTATTATTATTATTATTATTATTATTATTTTAAGCATTTTTCACATAAACGTTTGCTGATTGTTTCTCAATTGAGTTTGAGTGGCAGAAAATCTCAACAAGTTTTCAGGACTCTTCACAGTATTCTGGCCATCTTAATAATGCTGTAGTTTGGATGATCTTTACTTGTCCTCATATTTCCAACTCTTCCCGGCCCTTTACTTATCCACTACAGTTTGTTCCAAGTGCAAAAATTAAAATTGGTATCACCGTATATCTTCATGTTCCACGGTGTTAAATATTGGTCTCTCTTTATGCTTCTTCTTTATTTCCACTCAATGTTCCTCCAGAACAGCAAAATCCTCAAGATTTCAAGTTCTTTTATTTTGTAGATAAACACAAGGTCTGGTCGTCTGGTCGGGATTAAGTGATCCATTTTTATCTCAAAATCCGTAAGTTCCAACGTCTCATTCTCTTGAGCGTTTTCTCGTTTGTGTATATATCATCTGAGAGTATGGTCAAATTTCAGTTTCTTTCACAACTACCCGTTGATCACTTTTCTTGCTTAGCCATACGTAGTCTTATATTCCTTTGACGCCATTTTGCTTCATTCACTTGTTATGTGATTAATCTTTTCGTCTTCGTAACAATATACATCATACTTGCTATTTTATAACGTATTTCGATTTTCAGTTTGATATAATTGGTCCTTATGGCGTTCATTTTTGCTACAAGTTGAAGAGATTCAGTTTCTTTTTAACGCTTTCAATTTTGTTGTCATGTACGAGTTTTCTCGATTTCAATCTCAACAATTAGTCGCTTGAAATAATATCCCTAGAGTTATTTCCTTCCAATTTCTGTTTCCTAGTTTTCGTTGTTGCTCTCTCTGTCCTTATGTTGTCACTGCTGTTACTAGCCGCTGTGATTAATCTTTCCTGGCTCTTTTTAATGTCCTAGTTTTAATTCATCCATGCAATCTTCAATATGAGAGCGTCATCTTCCTCCTATTGACGCATATACTCTCGGTCGTCAGACAGACGTAAGGCCTTGTTCATTGTTATCAACCTTTCTTAGTCTCTGATCCATTTTTCTGAGTTCTTATCTTGTTCATGTGAAGAATAGTTCTGAGTATATTTCAAAGGGAATTAACCAGGTATTTATATTGATGAGATTTTTGCAAAAAAGGGTTTTCAAACGTTTCCCTAAAAGTTACTCTTTTCTCATTTTTATTTTTTTCATCTCTTTGTTTGATGGTGTCCGTTTCCAATATTTCTAAGTAATTATAATTTTTCTTTTCATTCAGAGTTCTGATTCTTTATTTATTTAGCAATTCTCTTCTTTCTGTTATCTCCTTTTTCCACTTTTCATGATGAGAATGGCATGTTTTTCTAATCCAATTTCTATTCCTATATTCTGATTGTATTTTCTTATGATTTGTATCAGTTTCTAATGATTTTCCTTTTTGCCAATAACTTGATTTTATAGTAGCCCTCAGTGACTTCCTAAATATGTAATTGGGTGGTACCTTTGTTATTACAAATAGTTGTGGCAAAAGCGAGTCACTCTAGAAGAAGCTTTTCTGAAATGTCATCTCTGCTAAAGTTTCTGACTCTGATTCTAATTCCACTTTCCTGTTTTTCATGGCTTCCGTGATGAAGTTTATAACTATCAGATATTTTGTTCATTTTAAGACACAGTAATTTAAGTTGGCGGGACCATATCGTAGGGCTTTTTGAAACTACATTTTCCCGTCTCGTTTTGGTTTCCTTGAGGATGTGCTGATCCACGTATAATACGTCACGTGTTCCTCTTTTTCCCCAATGAAATCCTTTCTATTCTTTTGGAAATAGTCCGCGGCATATAAACGAGTCAATCTTTAAACTAGGCTGTTAGGATTTTCCAAATCATAAGAAGACAAGTTATCGATTTGTAGTTCCTAAGGATGGTTCCTTTTGGGGTCTGTTCTGCATTAGGGAAGTTTTTTTACTCAGTCATCCATTTGGGTATACTAGCTTCTTCTGGGCATTTATTCAGATGTATTGCCAGTCTACGTGGTTAGGATTTTACAAATCATATTGAGACAAATTATCGATTTAAAGTTTCTGAGGAGTGTTCCTGTTAAGGGTTGTTCTTGATCAGGGTAGTGTCACGCGATATCCCACTGGGAGGAGGGAGATAAAATTAATACTATCCTCCCGTTGAATTTGCAGTATCTAGCCGTCAAAAAAAAAAAGTGGCCGTTAAGGGAGAATGTGGGTCACAGAGGGGATAAACAGATGTTGGTACTTGGTGACCTTACCCAGGTCGCCGGACACCAAGAGGAAGAAGAGAGAAGCCAAATGATTGGCCGG
The DNA here is from genome assembly GCA_963585895.1 of Sepioteuthis lessoniana. Taxonomy (NCBI): domain Eukaryota; kingdom Metazoa; phylum Mollusca; class Cephalopoda; order Myopsida; family Loliginidae; genus Sepioteuthis; species Sepioteuthis lessoniana. The sequence continues at coordinate 38,163,144 of OY757909.1, forward strand.
GACCCCAAAACGGAAGTGGGGACTCCCCTCCCCTCAGCGGAAGTAAATAATAAGAAAGCTAGTTTTTGAGCAGGGTCCGTAGCGGGCAGACAAACCATAGCAATTTTACTCCGGGTTGAAGACAAAAGAATAACTGAGACATGAGGGACCCGAGTTCTTCAAGCCAGTATTAAAAACAAAACAAAGTCTAATAGCCCGTGAAAGAAGAAAGATTCTCCAGTGGAACCCCGTCGAAAATAAGATAAGTAACTTTGGGGCCATTTTCCTTTATACCCAAATTTTGTATACCACTCTCTCTCTCTCTCTCTCAATTTGAAGAAAGACAAAAGTTAAGAAAAGACATTTATATTCGTGGACTGTCCAATTATTATATGTTTTGACACTTTGAAAGTGTATACAACTGTAGTAAAGGAATTCATGTATTTTCATGTTACCATGTGGTCTATGTTGTTCTTTGCCGTTCTACTACGAATTTGTTGTTGGTCACATTTCCTTTTTAGCTTCTATTCGCCTTATGTTATCTTGCTTAGAATTGTCCTATTAATGCCTAAAATATCACACGGGAAACCGGAGTTGCCGACTGCTACAATATAATATTATTACGACTAAACCTATAGGTCCATATTCTTCTATTGTCCAGGTGGGGAAGTTTAGCGACCTGGTGGGTGTGTGATAGTGTGAAATTTGGAACCCCTTTGCCAGCGGTGGTCAGTCTGGCTCTAAATTGATCCCTCACGTAATATGCCAGTTCTTATATGCCCGAGAGAAAAACTCTGAACGAGGACTTATTCTGTAGGGGATCAAGTGCCAACCTGCCCCGTCTTCACACGTGCGAAAATAAAGTCCCGTTTTGGGATTTTAGTCAATTTGCCGTCACAGTAGTTTTTACCTTAGTCATCCATTCAGGTATACAAGCTTCTTCGGCTATTTACTTAGATGTAGAGCCAGTCTACCATTGATGGCCGTGAATTTTTTAAACAAGATTCCACGTATACCATCATGGCCAGGCATTTTCCAATTCAGTGCTTTCTTGTGCTTTGTGTTGAGCAAATCCAGTTGTATGTCCAACTAGGGACCTTCTTCGGATGCCCTGTAATTCTTTTTTCATGCTATTTATCCATTTAGCCTTTCTTTTATGTTCTTTCTGTTCCTATATTTTACTCCAAACTTATTTTGTTTCCTTTGCATCAGGTTGGTGGTATACCTTCTGGCATTCTCCATCAACTCGTTGGTAGAATTTTCCTTCGTTATTTTGTAATGTCTTGTTTTGTTTGCTTGTATTGTTTGACCCTGTCTCAGTATCTTTTAAGACTTCATTCTTTCACCAAAATTTCTTAAATCTTTTTCTACAATCTGTATTGTCAGACTTATCCGCTGTTTTTTTTTTTTTTGTCTTTTAAACCCAACATATCCTTGTATATTTTTTTTTCTTTATATAGCACGTTTGCTTGTTGTCGCAGTTTCTTTACATGTCCTTCTAGTCTAATTTCCCATCCACATTTTGTATTTTTCCGGGTTCCCAAGGTGAACAATCATTAAACATTTGTAACAATACAATTGATAGTAAAAAAAACATATTGGAAGCGTAGAGTCATCCTTTTCTAACCATTAATCCAAGGGTCGTTCTGGATTGGTGAAGTCATATCTGTTTGGGTCCCAATGTTTAGCCAAATAAATCAGTTTGAAAATTATTTGTATTAGATAGGAATATTTGTAAACACGTGTTCCAATTATTTGTGTTAAGAATAGTTACAAGAAGCAATAATGGTATATTAAGGCTTTTTACAATTTGTTTCCTGAGACCATATAATTTTTGAATGTTTTGAACTCAATTGTGTACCAATCATTATTCATAAGAATTCTAGAAATTGTATAAATGTGGAAAAATATGTATAAATAAAAAATATTTGGAACCATATAACTAAAAAATTATAATGATGGGAATATCTAATTCAAACTATATAACTATTATTCAATAAAAATATAACTATTATAATTTATCATGATAATATAACTATATAACTATAATTAAACTATTTGATTTAAGAAGAATTTGGCGATATAACTGTTTACAAATTATTATAATTATTAAAGACCTGAAACTTCAATTACGACGAATTGCAAAAAAAAAAAAAAAAAAAAAGAAACTAACACTAGTTTTAAGTAATCTAACAAAGATTGTCATGCCGTAAAATCAACCAACCAACATACATATCAACGTTTAAAATAATAAAAATAAAATCATTTTTATACTATACTAATGTAATTTTCATACCATGCGAATTTTAATGAAATTAAAAGGATTCTAAAGATGATAATTAACCCATTAGATACCCTGGAATATTCCTTTGATTGCGGCAGGTAGAAGTGGCCATGCTATAAACGTGATACCTCTGCATTGTCCTTGGAACAGTCTGATAATTAGTGTTTCGTTTTAATGTCCAATTGCACATCTGTGCTTTGCTTTGTGTAATTAATTTATTTCTAAGGGGGAAATTAACTTTTTTTTATAATTGATTTTCCGAAAGAGATATTGCAATTAAATCGCTTTGATCTTCAACTTCACGGCTTTTACCGTGGAATGTAACATTTCGATACTCTCTTGCTTGATCAAATATTTGTAATCGATTTTATCTCAGTGATTGTAATTAAAACGCTACATTTCAATTTCTCAGTAAACATAATTAAATAATAGCTCACACACATTCATATTTGAGCATTACACACGCGTGCGTACACACACACACCTCCAAAACACCCACCCAAAAACAGATACACACACACACACACACACACGCACACACATATATATATATATATATATATATATATATATATATATATATATATATATATATATATATGTATATAATATATATATATAGTGGTAAAATACCACAAAAAAGATATATAGAAAATTTCCAATGCTATTTTTAGTTGAGTAGGTTAAAAGCAAACATTTCTAATTTTTTTCCTACTTTGACCCGTTACTCGGCGTTTCATGTGCTGTACACAATCATCAGACGAAAAGATTTTTTAAAAGAGTAAAGTGGCGAAGCAATCCTAAATTAAGGTGAAGAAAAAATAGTCATGCAGTATGATGATTTCACACATGAAAGAAAATCCTTTATCGATATGTCTATGCTTACTTGAAATTTTATTTTATGTTGCGCGCAATCATCAGATGCAAAAATTTTTTTTGCGGAGTGGGGAGGAATTAATGGGACGCGGCAACAGTAGTTTAAGATTTTCTAAAAATTGGTCAAAGGGGATGTCGTGTGCACACATGACAAAAAATGTTTATTGATCTTTATGATCTGACCCCCTCCCCACCAAAAAAATTGAGGATATTCCACTTTGAACTCAATGTGGCAGTAAATTACGTAAAATAAATGTATTCAAATGTGTATACTTAATAATCAATTCACATCTCTGATTGAGAAATTTATTGGCTTTAGGGTATTCCAGAATACATAGGTTTTCTTCAGTTATCATTATAGTCTTTATCAGTAGGATTTTTTACAATAGCCCATTTTAGGTTTTTTCATTTAGTAGTTTTATCTTTCATTTCAAATACGCAGCTTGAAAATGCTGAAGTATTTGATTATTTTCTTTTGACAAAACGTAAATCGTGATCATTCATTGCTTTTTTTTTTTTTTTTTTCAGTTTAATTCTGTTGAGATCACTTCATCATTATCATTATTAGTATCATTATTTCTGGTGACTCCATTAGAATGATGATTATGTGTAATCATCATAAAATTCAAATTCTTATTCTCATCACATTATTCAAATTAATATCACTAAATCAATGATTCATTTTTGAGATTTTGTATACTGACTTTGTACTTGAATTTCACGGAAATTCTATTCTAGTTTTCGTTCGGTGTAATGATGTTTTATCTTACCCGTTAATCTTAATCTTGCATCACTGAATTAAGGCTTTGTTGCTGAAAGTTATGAATACAATAAAGGATTATACGAAGAGGCAGCATCTTGATCTGAAAGCCCCCCAAAGTCTTGTAGTAATAGAAGATACTGCCAATAAAATAGTAATGATGATTTCGCCCCGAAACCATATATGATCAAAAGAATCATCATTTGATGAGGGCTTTGATAGCAGCATTGCCCTTGTTTTTTGTATCAGCATATGTATATGATATTATTAGAAGAATAAACCATGTATAGATATAAAGATACACACATTTTGATTATTTTGTTTTTTTGTCAAATGGTATATTTATTTTTTGTATTTTTGTTTTTTGTTTAATTGTATATTCATGAGTTATTCAATGCCAAAACCATCCTTGTGCAAAACAGCACTGATACTATTTAACCCATGTCTGAGAGAGAAGGGGGTTCATACCTTTCTCAAGAATATGAGTCCGAAAATGAACGTAATAGCGCGACCGGAGTTTGAACGCACTCTTTCCCGATACATATAGAGTATTACCCATAAGTATATAGACTACCACAACTCACACACACACTCACACACACACACACACACATACGTATACATAAATATATAATATCGGTTATACATAAGAATACGTCAACCATGTTTTCCTTTCTTTTTTAATGAGATATCAAAAAAAGTCAAAGCCATATATAGAGAAAATAGGAGTTAGTATTTAACCCATTTCTACTAGGTATTGGGGTTAATACCTTAAAGTCTGAAAGTGAACGTAATTGAGAGACAGGAGTTCAAACTCGCTTACTATGATATCACAGTCAAGAACATTAAACGCTACGCCTTCCATGTTTTTCTAAAAGGTTAATTTTCTTCTAAATAGAATACGCGGTATGTCTGAAAAGTAACAAGACTGGTGTTACAAAAACCATTATTTCAATTCCAAACAACAAACCGCGTGGTTTTCCCTTCAAATTAATCACCTTCAAGGTTAATGCACTTTTCCATCTTTGTCTGCCCTGCTTATATGTACTACTGAAAGTATTTATCGAGGATGCCTCTCAGATCTGTCTTAACGATCATCTTGATGACCCCCAAGCTTTCAAAACATATTATCTTAATCATCCCCTTGAGTTTGGAGGAAAGAAAAAAGTCACGTGGGGCACGATCAGGTGAATGAGGTTGTTGTTCTAGTACAGCGATATTCCTCTCGGCTAGGAACTGCAAGATGCTCAGTACACCCAGTCCCTTTACTTTGCAAACATGCCCATAATAATAATCTTCCAGACATTGTTCTTTCTCATGTCCAGCTGATTTGCAATCATTCGAACAGTCAACTAATGATCTCCACACTTCACCTACCTTACCCATGATGTTGACCTCAGTCCTGCTTGTTGAAGGCCTCTCGCTTCTGAAGTTATCTTTCAGCGCCTCGCGCTCCACTTTGGACGTCTGGTGCCTTTCAAAAACACGTGTGATTAACATAGGGCGCTCTACATACACTTGAAGCATTTCATGTGCTTGTAAAGGAGTTTTTCCCCCAATCAAACCAAAATTTCCAGGTTTATTGTTTGCTCTGAGTTCGCCTAAAAGACCTTAAAAGAGGTGTGAAAAAATGCAATAGTAACAGAAATATTATCTTATCGTTCTATACTCTCATGACCATGTTAAATGATAACACAATTAGCTTCTCCTTTTTTTACCAATCACTCAGTTCCGTTACTTGTCAAAGACCTCGAATATCATTTTATTAATACGAATGGAAATGACTATATACTGGTTCATGAGAAGTAATAAAACCCAAAAGGTAAAATGACTTTATGCACACACACACACACATATATATATATATATATATATATATATATATATATATATATATATATTGAAATGATAGATTTATTGTGAATCTAACGGTATGATAGCTCAAACGTACATTCAGCAGCTATGTGAGGATACAGGTTGTTGTCCTGAAGACCTACCTAGGGCGATGAACGATAGGGAGGAGTGGCGAGAGAGGGTCAGGGATATCCGTGCTGCCAGCACGATATGATGATGATGATGATGATGAACGGTATGATAGAAAGGGCGTTTCGATCGACACGCCCTTTTATCCCTCATGTTAGAACTGAAACACACATTCGATTTTTCCCAAGCCTCCCTGATCAAGCCCATACATCCCGAAGACTACTAGAATCTGTGGTCATCTCCAAAACAAAATATATAAAACAACGTTCAGGTTTTTACCAAATCTCACAACACTTTGTGAACATCATACTAAACGAAAACAAAATCAAAATAGAAAACGGATAGGAGAAAAAATATTTTGTTTACTATGTGCCACTATGCTTTTGAAAATCGTTTTTGATTTTCCTGATACTTTAACTCTTAGCCCTTCTTCACCCCAATTACAACCCAGACACCACAACGTAGACAATCTTCTGCGACATCACATTATAGTCAATATTTTTTCCATAAAACAAGTCATGCCAAAAACCCCTTTTACACAAACCCTTCCCGGCTTCTTTCTTTTCAACTCCCTAAAATCTATCGCCACTTTCAAAACAAAACATTTTTAATGAAACCTGATACATTTGAATTTAAATTCCACCCAACTTTTCCGGCAACAACTATACCCCCAACACTCTCCTCACATGTTTTTTAATAGAAAAAAAAATCAGAAAGCAGAATCAGTCTTGAAGAAGTTCGTGAAGATGAAATAAAACCTGTACGAAATAGCACACGTCTAAATCTGACTTAACTGTTTCATTTATCCAACTTTTCACATATTTCTCTCTCATATATATGTGTGTGTGTGTGTGTGTGTGTGTGTGTGTGTGTGTGTGTGTGTGTGTGTGTGTGTGTGAGAGAGAGAGAGAGAGAGAAAGAGAGCGTGCACACAGCTATTTGATTCTAATCAGACAATTGTATTTTAATACATGAAACATTAAGTAAAAAGTGGATATATCAGTTTCTTTTATGTTTTATTTTGCTCAGCAGGCGAGTATTTAAGCACTTTTTTTTTCAAATGGAAAACGTCCATTAAAGATCTTTCAGTTTCAAAAAATCATTTTAAATAAGTGATTTAATTTATGCACATTTCTCGATTTTGTACTTGCCCTATCGGGAACAATAACGCAAATTGTAGTTATTTTCATTCTGCATTATCTATCTATCTATCTGTTTATCTATCTATCTATCTCTTCACACACACACACACACACACACACACACACACATATATATATATATATATATATATATATATATATATATATATATATATATACATATGAATTTTCCTTAATTCGGAAACATGTTTATTTATCAATTCAGAAACTATAAATTCAAATGACCTGTGACTGATATATTTATAGATCAATTCTCACAAAAAAACAATAAACTCATATGAATAGCCGTAGAGACTCCGTTTACAAATTAGTGTTTTCTGTTCCTGTTCCGATGTAAATTTTTATAGGTAATTTAATGTAAGCTTTACCAAAACATTTTTTTTTTATTTTAATTGCCTGAGGCCGAAAGAAATTTTCCACGTGCAAAAAAAAAAAAAAAAAAAAAAAGTTATTCACGAAATTTTGCTCCTTTTGTGTCGATGCCAGAAGCTCACCAATATTTTTCTGATACCTTAGCTCACAAAACATTAGATTATGCAAGGTAACCAAAAGTACTAATCTAGTAAGTCTGGCTTTGTTTGATACAACCCATGGATCATGGAAACACCTAGTATGAATCAAACGCATTGAAGTCTTGCTAAACTCGAATTGTATTTATTTTAAGGACCGTTTTATTTGGTCAATTAAGCGGAGGTTTAGCGACACGTAAAATCTTTTGGCATATTTATGCCGAAGTCAGTCTAACAATCATAATCTCCAACAAAAAATATATCTTCCCAATTATTTAAACATAAAAACTTTATTATCTTAAGTACATCTATTTGACTCGCCGATAGGACTTTAAAAGATACAACTCTTCTGGGTTAGAACTACGCAGATCCTCATCACAGAAAGCAGATCATTATCATGCTAAATACTCATTTTTGTAGGGGTAGGGCTTTTCAAGGGATGCTGAGGTGTACTCTTTGTCCCACCGACAAGACGGAAAGGAGTGTTTATTTTCATTTTATGTTGTGCCGACGTGAAAAGGAGTCTACTCATCAAAGAAAAAGAAATAAAGAACAGAACAAACTAAAAGTTAGAGGGTATTAAGGAAAGAAAGAAAGAAAGAAAGAAATAAAGAAAGAAAGAACTGAATTAGTAAAAGCAGATGTTATTCAGGATGAAATAAAAAAGAAATTTTGCTCACCCATCTGTCTTTTAAAAACATTATTCTAGTGGTAAGGGTCTTTTTCCTTTTTTCCTGGGAAGAAGAAAAAATAAAAAAGAAACAAATAAACAACTGAAGAAATGAAACACAGAGAGTTATTAAATTGACAGAAAGAAAGAAATGTTCACTGTGTTGAGAACATTGTTTTTTAGGGTTATTTTTTAAATTTTCTTTCCCTTGCAGAAAGGACTTCCTTACTATTTCTTTGTTTAATGACATATCAACGTTCGTGCTTACACCGAAAATGAACGTGAAACGCAACTGGAGTTCGAACTCGCTTATCATGATGACACAGGCTAGCATGTTAGCCATTACGCCACGGGGACACCCCAAAGAAAGAAAGAAAGAAAGAAAGAAAGAAAGAAAGAAAGAAAACGAAAAAATGTGCATGCCAGGCTGTTTCATTAGAAACAAAGGAATTGTCGGCGTACTATTTTTTCTCCCCTAAAATGAAGTACACCAAATACCCAATTATTCTCGCTGACCCTCAAAATAGAACCCATTGTCTATGAATCAAAAACTGATATCGCACGACCGGAATGAGCTATAAAAAATCCATTGAGCCTATAAAAAACAAACGTTCAGTCCTTCGACTAACGAATTACACAAATCAATATACATCGATTCCATATATATCTTTGGTATATTGACTGCATATCGACTGATTATTATTGGTTCCATGATTCCAGTTCGTCCGTTATTATAGAACATGTCACGTTTACATACAAAGAATACTAATATGTTTATGCCGATGCAGACTTTGAAACTTTGGATAGACGAGCCATCACGCATGCGTCAACATGTCGAATTGTATGATGGGATGTAACTCATTATATGTCAGTGATTTTTGACGATCACTTTACGGCTGACATTCCGTACACAAGTGAGTTTTGCTTTATTCTTTGTTCATTTTTTTTTTTTTTTTTTTTTCAGTTTTGTACAAATTTGTAATTCTTATAGTTCTCTCAACCCAAAGGTTTCTGACATTTCTGGAGAAAATGCTGTATCATTAAAGGGGATTCAAGGGAATTCTTTCTTTAGAATTCAGTTGGTAAATAAGAAGAAATAATTCGCAGCACAGAACAGTGGGTTTTTTTTTTTTTGGCTTTTTGTTGTTGTTGTTTTTTTTACTTTTGCCTGGCTTAGTTTATTTTCTTAATGGCATATCAAATACTAATGTAACCCAGTTGGCAAGAGCTGTAGAATATACCGACTGCATCTCTGGAGAGAATTAAGACCTCTCCCCAAACAAAGGTCCTGATACTAAACATCAGATAGCAAAGCTCCAATTCGTGAGCTTCTAAGTAAAGTTACCCCTTCATTGCTATTAATCCGGGTTGGCTCAACTTGTTAGGGTCCCAACTATTGGTCAAATAGAAATGTTTGATCCTTTAACTGTGTGCAAACAAATGACTGTTGTGAAATTGAGTTGTTAATATCAAATACTTGAAACCATTTAACCGTGTGTAACAAATAGGATATCATCATCATCATCATCATCATCATGTTGCACTATCAGCTCGGATATCACGGACCCTCTCTCGCCATCCCTCCCTATCGTCCATTGCTTCCGGCAGGTCCTCAGGGCTACATCCCGTATCGGCAGAGAGCTGCTGTATGTATGTTCGAGCTGGTCGTCCTACCTTTGCACGTCCATGTGAAGGTGTCCACTGGAGTACATCACTTATGAGTTAATCCCTACTTCTCCAGCAGTTTCCCGCATGTCTGGTTCGTCTGATTTTGATAGTTTTCGTTATCGGTGGTAGGTGGCCGTACAGCTGCTGCTTTGTGGGTGCTGTCTCCAGGACTTGTTCAATATTGCTCGCAGCATTCTTGTGTTGTTGTCGTCAAGCTTTGTCTTCATCCTTTTAGTTAGCGTCCATGTAGTACATCCATATAGCAATATCGACACGACCGCTGCTCGGAAGAAACTGAACTTCGTGTTAAATAGCAATAATTGATACCATTTATAAAAGGAGCTCTGGCTTGATAAAAAAATATCACCTAGAAATTAATTCTCAATAGATTATACATATTTACTTTCATACTGTCCTTTCGAAAAAACAAAACAAATACCAAATACATTCTTCCACGACATCTAATATGGATGACTTCAAAACGATGAAAACTTACTTATCTTTGAGTATTTCTTAATAAACGGGAGGTTTTGTCTCGTTTCTTTGGGGAATCCAACATTTTCAAATATATTTCCACCTGCCAGACATGTTCTTAACACTTTTGAATTATAAACGCTATGAGCGCATTTGTATCTTTCGTGGTTTACATTACATTTACTCCTGTTATCTCAGCAAGCATCCATCGCTATGTGAACTATTCTAATATCCAAGTCCTGATGATGGTTACTGAAACCAAAACGTTCAACGTCGACTTTACATCATAATATATTCACCTATTTGGATTATGTTTTTTTCTGCTATCTTCATATTTACTGTATGAATAAAGAATATTTAGTATAAAAAAATATAAGTGTTGATATGCCAGAAATCCTACCAACCAATCCAAGAAATACTTACGTATTATTCAATGCCAAAAATGTATAAATTTATTTGTTTTCGTTTTGTTTATTTGTTTAATGACATATCAACACATTATGGGTTATTTAATGCCAAAATTTGATTGATTTCTTTTTCTTTATTTGTTTAATGACCTATCAACTATTTATGGGTTATTTAATACCAAAATTTGATTCAAATATTTGTTTAGGTCTAGTTTGGTTCATTTGTTTAATAACAGATAAATTCAAGGCGAACGTTTTTGTTGCGTTATGATTGTAAATTCGAAAAGCACTTACCAAATGTAATTTAGAATAAAATTACATCATTCATAAATGTCAAGAGGAAATCCTCAAACTGGAAAAAAATAGTTTCGCACAAGATTATACGTATTTTTTTTCGAGAAAAGCTTGGTTTTGGTTTCTTTGTTTAAAGGTATAGCAATAGTAATGGGTTATTTAATGCGAAACCCCTTCTTATAGAAGAACAGCAGTGATAATACTTTACGGTTGGGTGATTATACCTTTCCCAATCATATTAGTCCGAAAATGAATGCAAACGCAATGAGTGGGGTTCGAACGCGCTTACTTTGAGGCCGCAAGTCCGGTACTTTAGCCACTACGTCACAGAAAGTAATAAAGTTAGAATAACGTTCATTAAACTACAGCTAAAACTTCTTTTTGTTGTTCTTACGACTTATTTAGATGTAATTAATTTTCAGATCGATCTCTAAGCAAAAATGGTAGATAAATAGGAGGCGCGTTGAGCGTAACGGTTATTGTTGTATCAAATAGAATTTGTGACCCGAATTCAAATCCTGGACGAGGCTGATTACGTTTCACTTCACACTAAGGAACTTGCAAAAACTATGAATCCCCTCTAATGGAAAACAATAGGCCAGGCTGGGTTATTTAGGCTTTGTAAATCAACCAATTAAGTAGAAGGGAAACCAAGAATTTAGACAAGCTGTACTCCGCATAAAAGTTGACGATGAGTCACATCCAGCGCGTGTCGAAGGGGTTGGTGAATATATACATGTATATAGGAGTATAACAGAGATGCTCAGATTTCTACCAAAATTGAACAAATAAGTTCAGATTCATAACTTTCGTTTCTGAAAGAAAATTCCTATGTGAACAAACATTTCTTTTTTTTTTTGCAGCAAAATTTTGTAAATGCAAAATGACATCACGATGAAATGCACAAAATCTTAACAATTATCAGTTAAGTCCATAAATTATATAAAGGTTTTCAAAATATCCAATAAAAGGTTTTTACAAGAAATAACCAAAAGAAAAGATTGTATTGAACCTCTTACAAAAATTATCAAGAAAGGTTGGCCCTCTCTGCTTTAAATCGCTTCACATAATGATATCATACCTTCGATATATATTCAAAAAGTATCAAGACTACAACATTTTCCAAAACAAAAAGGATCAATTAATGAAACGTTAAGTTTCTCTGAACAGCACATCTGAAAAGCTTTTCTTGATAATGGTGAAGCTGTGCTGTCGTACACTTTAAAAATTTCCCCTAACTACCTAAAATCTGCACTTGTGGTTATTTTTAATTAAGGAAACTGTCCCAGTCGGGAGGAGTTGTAGAATACACCGACTACTCCGCATTCCCCAAAGCTCCAACATTACTGGAAACTCACCGTTAGATTGTTTAGTGTCATAATCAGGATACTCGTTGGAGAGTAAGCCCTTTGCAGAGATGCAATTGGTGTATTCTACAGTCCTGGCCGACTGGAAAATTTATTTTTGGTTAAAGAGATATGGCATTTTTTGCACAGAGTTTTCTTTCTTTAAAGTTAAGCATTAAATGATAAAAATTTATATCTGTTTTTTTTGGGTTTTTTTTTTGTTATTTTTGTTGTTTTTGTTGATTTTTGTGTGTGTGTGTGTGTGTGTGTGTGTGTGTGTGTGTGTGTGTGTGTGTGTGTGTGTGTGTGTGTGTGTAATGTTCCTCAAAAATAGTAAAATCTTTGTATGTTTGGTTTCAAAGAAAATCAATTCTTATTAAAAATAGTTTTAAATGTAAGTATTTATGAAGCATACTTTACAAGAACAAGTACACAATGTCCAAAAATAAATAAATAATGCGAAAACATTATTTTTAGGTTAAATAGTAAAGTTTTAGGAAATATTAAATACGTTAGTACTTTTGTTTGATAGGTATACTGCGAATTATAGTTTAAGTCGGTCGTAAGCCGATGATCAGCCTATTTGATGTCCTTGGTGTTATGAATGTCCTGCTAAAAGTTACTCCTGGGTAATACTTTTTGATTGGTTGGTTGGTTTTTATGGTATATCAACCTTTGCAGCTTATTTATCCATTTTTATGCTGGTTAGTTACATTTCAAACAATTCAGTTTAGCATAAGTACACAGTTTAGATGTCAAAACAGTTCTATTTCGAGCAATTGAGTTTAGCATAAGGACGCAGTTTAAATGTCAAAACAGTTCTATTCACAATTTAAATGCAAAAAAACAAACCCAGTAAACTCAGACCACGGTTTACTTCTATTTAACCCATAGATATGACCTTTATCAGGTATTACCATTCTGGGCCAGAGTGGACCTGGGAGTGATGACAATAAAGAGGTACCTTGCATTCTCCAAAGCTCCAGCATTACTGGAACCTCACCATCAGATTGTTTAATGTCATATCCAGGACACTTGTTGAGGGGGGGGGGTCATACCCCTCTGCAGAGATGCATTTGGTGTATTCTATAGCCCCAGCCGATGGGGCAGCATATTTTTGATGTTTTTCTTAGTAGGAAACCAATTGTATTCTGATAAGTAAATATCAAACGAGGGGCAATAAAACCCTAATTGTTGAGTTAATAAAACTGAGGGCAGAGCAATTTCATTTTCTTTCTTTTTTTATCAGTTTTCACTATGGACATATTTTCTCCGCTTAAATTATATTTTAGTAACAAAGTTCCTATTGATGACCGCTCAGAACAATTCTGCCATAAGCAATTCGAGCGGGGGCCAATACTGACAAGATATTGCAAAATAGACAAGGCAGAAATTGAAATGAAACCTCACGTCAAATGAGTGCAGCAAGCTAAAAAGCAATACAAAAATACCCTTGAATGGGTGGGAAATGTCATTCACTAAGAACTGTCAAAAAGACAGGCTTTTCATCATGAAAACCATCCAATACTCTATGTAGAAACCGGAATCTATCAAGGAGAATTGAAATGGTTGGTTGATTGTGTTTAACGGTATATCAACTCTTGTAGGTTATCTAATGCCAAATCCTGTTTCTACACATATACAAAATACATAGGATTTGTAAACGAATTGTTTGTAGGTAATTTTTTAAACTAGCAAGGGCTCATTTGTTAAATGGTTTCATCAAACTCTAATAGTTTTATTTGCACACAGTTGAATGGTTTCACGTATTCCTATTTAACATGATTAATTCTAGTCAACTTTATTCGTTTGGACACAGCTAGTTTATTCCAAATATTACTTTGTAAGACTTATAATTCTTTTCAGCAATTTGTTTGCACGCGCCTAAATGGTTTAAAGTATAGAAAATCATTAAGTATTTCAATTTGACCTAATGATGAGACCCTAACAGGTGCTAACACTCCGGGTCAGAGTAGACTGGGGAGTAATGGCACATTCTTCAAAATTCCAGGACTTGTGCTTCTCCATCAGAATGTTTAGTGTCATATCCAGGACACTCTTTGTGAGAATCTCACCTTTCTGCAGATATGTAGTTGGGGTATTCAACAGCCCCAGCTGACTGGGCTGGAGAATTTAAAGAAAATCGAATTATCTGTGACTTGAAATGCAAACGGAACATATAATCTTGATAATTTTAGTTAAAGTAAACAAAGAAAAGAAGATCTGTTATAAGGTCAATTAAAAGAAAGTAAAAAGTAAAAGTAAGTAAAAGTAAGTGAAAGAAAAAAGTTGGGAAAACATCTGAAACTTTTCCGTGAACTGGAAGAGAACATGAAAGTAATAGTCCTACCTACCCATCATCAAAGAAGAACTTTCAATAGTCCCAACGAGCTTTACTTTTGCAAAGTGAAAAAAAGACATGGAAATTCGAGGAAGTTTCGAAACCATTCAGAGGGTAATATTTTTTAAAAATTAGAATACTGATTATTGCTCTGGAATCTTTAAAGCAAATTATAGTCACGTGATCTATATTGAAGTTCACCGGTTATTACAAATGCGAGAATCCACCGAGTATAAAAATGAATAATGAGTTAAATGAATAAATCAAATCCTAGACTTCTCTGTATAGGAATAAGGGTGTAAAATTATATTACGTGAGGCGCTATAGCAAATAGTTTGTAAAAGAAAATGGTAGTTAAAATTTCCGCTGTCGCAGCATGTTCGCAGCACGACATGTCATTTGCTTGCCCATCGGTTTCAGATTTATAATAAACAAAGAGCATCGGTGTATTAATTAGTTATTTAGGATGGCGTGCAGTAAATTGTTTATATCGGAAGTCAAACAATTGCATATGTATTTATTAGTTATCGGCTTGATGTATGCGTTCAGTTAAAGAATCAATATCAATAATTTGCCCAGTCATTTGGGTCTGTTGAATACACTGACTGTACCACAGCAGAAAGGTAAGACCACCTCCCCTCAACAAGTGTCCTGGATATGACTCTAAATAATCTGATGGTGAGGTTCTAGTAATGCTGGAGGTTTGAGGAATGCGGAGTATACTTTTATTGGCATCGCTCCCAGGTTCACTCTGGCCCAGAGTGGTAGCACCCTATCTATGGGTCAAATAGAACTAAACTGTGTGCTAAACTGAATTTTTTGAAATAGAACTGTTTTTGACATTGAAACTGTACTTACGTTAAACAGAATTAGAATTGCTTGACTGAACTCAATAGCTTGAAATAAAAATGTTTTTGACAATTAAACTGTGGGCTCATGCTAAACTGAATTGTTTGAAACAGAACTGGTTATTTTGCATTAAATAACCTGCAAAGGTTGATAGGCCATGAAACAGAACTGGTTATTTTGCATTAAATAACCTGCAAAGGTTGATAGGCCATAAAACCCAAACAACCAACCAATATCAATAATTTAGGAAAGTTTGTTAGTTTGTTCTTTATAGACAAATTAACGGTTTGGCGCTGAATTATACGATTTTCTAACGAGAATACGACTTTTAAGGTTTCATCAGAAGAGTTATTTCGTCAGAATACAAGCGATTTTATTACCGAAAAGGAACCCACGTTAATCTTGTATTTATGCCGATACCTTCAAGTAAATACGAATCATGTCAATATGATCTACTAAATGTCATTTTCTTTCTTAAAATTAGGCAACAGTACTTATTGAATACAAGGGAAAGATTTAAAATGAAAAAAAAAAAATGTTACTAATGAGAAAAAGGATATTCATGCAGAAGACTTTCCTAAAATCATCAGCACAAAACCATGTAGCGGTAAGTAAAAAGTAAAGTTAGCGACTGTAGTCGAGGGCGACTTGAAGGCTCCCTTTTTAGTAGCTACTACACCGAGGTGTAGGGGCGGGCACTACTCCTTTCCCTGGATTGCGCTATTTTACCCTTGATACGTACCTTATATTGCTGAGTGTTAGGCAAGGAGGTATCAAGTACCATTTTTAAGTCTTTGGTATGACTCAACCTGGGATTGGACCCCGGCCTCCCGAACCATTGATGAACACTCTACCCACTAGGCCAATGAGCCGGTAAAAGGAAACTAATCATAAAGTTTCTAAATTTCCAAAAGCAAAAATAACGATTTATATGTCTTATACTTAGATATAGTTTGATATTACTAATCAGGTTTATAGTAAATATGACGTAATGGCCCCACCGGCTTCGACGCTCTGAATGGCGAATGTATCGCACATTCGTGGAGACATAGCTTACAGGAGACGGGTCAGAGGCCACGACTACAAAGCAAAGTCTGGGAAACACGCTGGCATTCGTTCATTGGCTCAAGGTAGTCTCATGAATCTTCGAGAGATACGAATTCAAAAAAGCTGGCACTGTGACTCGAACAGATGACCCGTGTAGCTTAAGAGTGAAACTGCCCACTTCCCGTTGTCGGTGCGCAACGGCTTATTTATATTTCTTTCCTTCATCGACTGCAAAAATCCACATCAAACCTTCTTTTTGAGATGAATCAGAACAAGAAAATTAACATAATCACTTTATGAGAGCAATGTGTCTGTCGTGTTTTCCAGCAATTGGTTTCAAGTAACAACCTTCTTTCTGATACACCCAAGTATATTACTGTAGTTTTGCATGATTACATTGCATTATACCTAAGCAGAAAAAAATGCTCGTTGTCTCGTCACGGGGAGACAATTGTGTGATATAGTGAGCTTAGGACGGCCTCAGCGGTCTTGGGTATAGAATATCGGAGTGGAACAATCATTGACATCCACCTTCAAAATTGAAATAGTCATTGGAGTGTCCTGCATAAGAAAGGTAGGCGTGACACAGGAAGTATCATGTCATAAAGACAATAAGGAAAACTTTTAACAAACTGGGACGCCCCGAAGGCGAACCGATGAAATATTTTCGAAAAGAAATTTAGAGGATTCAATTTTTGTAGCAATCTTACTGCCCGAGAACCAATTTTATCAGAGTCATCATGAAGACACTTAATAAAGGGAATATGCATTATTAAAAGTTATTTATGTCCTTCTTGCTAACATTCTTTAAAACCGATACTGTTACCACCTGGATCAACTTACTGGGGTCTTAGTTGAGAAACAGTGGCAGTTATCTGTTCATCCGGCAATGCCGTGCATCAAATATTCTGAATATTCGTTCATACAGTTTGTTTTTTTTGCGCTTATATTGATGAAAGATTATTACTTTGATTTGTTTTTATCTTTTATTCGATACAATTCAATATATTTATTTATTTATTTAATCTAAGTCCGGCGCCAACCTTTCGATGTCTTTGACCTTTCTCAAGCCTTATCAGACCTTGATCTGGTAACACGCTTCAATGAACCTTTAAACAGTTTTATGTTAAACATTAGCTGAACCTGACTTTTAATATCTGACCTTTCTTGTGCTCTTTTCTCTCATTCTTACTCTTTCGACCATGTTGAAAAGTTGGACTCGTCAGAATTTTTCGAACAGTCAGCTGCCCTGGCGAAGATCGAAATCAAACATAAAAATCAACAGAGCTGACATTTATTTCCGTCTCAATATTCTCCATATAACAAAAACAAATTAAATCATCTTGATTTTTTAAAAATGAAATACTATAAACTATACTGAAGGATAGTAAAACTTCAACACCCTGAATTTCACTTACCAAGTCGGCTGGGCTGTAGAATACACCGAATGCAGCTTTGCAAAGGGGTAACCCCACCATCGAGTGTCCTGGATATGATACTAACCAATCTTATGGTGAGGTTCCAGTAACGCTGGAGCTTTGGGGAATGCGGAGCACTCCTTCATTACCATCGCTCCCTGGTCCACTTTGGCCCGAAGTGAGAGTACCTGATAGGGTCCTATCTATGGGTCAAACAGATCTAAAATGCGTACTAATGCTAAACTGAATTAATTGAAATAGATCTGCTTTTAACATTTAACTGTGTGTAAACAAAAAGTAAGCAACTTTCGTAGAGGGTAACCTGAAAGCTCCCTTTTCATTAACTACAACGCCGAGGTGTAGGGAAGGCGCTACTCCTTTCCCAGGATTGTTCCACTTTACCTTTGGTCCGTACCTTATAATGCTGAGTGTTAAGCAAGGAGGCATCAAGTACCATTTCTGAGTCTTTGGCATGCCTCGACCAGAGATTGAAACCAGTTCTCCCGGGCCATTAGCGAACAATCTACGTACTAGGCCAATAGATCAAATAAAACTAAACTTATACTAAACAGAATTGGTTGAATTAGAACAGTTTGAAAAAACTGGATAGCTTGGAATAGAAATGTTTTTGACAATTAAACTGTACTCCTGCTAAACTGAATTGTTTGGAATAGAACTGATTATTTGTATAAAAATGGATTTGGTATTAAATAACTTACAAGGGTTGATATGCCATAAAACCCAACCAATCAAATCACCCAACCGAATTTCACTTTCAACCAAAGCGTAATAAAGCTGAATTACAGAAAATGATCAGCTATAAAAGAGATCAACATTCACAGATTCCAAAATAAAGTGTTCATCAACAGTGCATATCAATGAAAGAAAAATGTAATAGATGGGTTTATAGTCGTGTGATTTATGCTTCTGCCATTTCAATAGATTTCCTAGTGTTATTTGTGACTCAGCAAGAATGGTTAACAAGGGTTTTCCGTGAGAAAGGGGCAACAGAGTTTAAATCCCATCGAGAGTTTTGTTATTGTTTTGTTATTTTACGTAAATTAAGAACCCGAGTTCTACGTTTAAAAAAATTATATATTTAGCCAATCCCTCTGAAGTTCAATTTTAAGTAGTGTACAGCTAATTAGACTGGCTTCAGATTTTTTTTTTCCAATTGACCCCGACTCGTCGAATCAAAATCTAGACGAGGGGATAACAGCGAAGATTTCAAGGAAGCATCAGATTAGTGGATAAGTTATTCAGTTGTGCACACATCTTTATTTAAATTTTCAGATTAAAGAAGATAAAACTTCAGTCTGAATACTTTATGATTGTATTGTCTTTATTATTGAATATAAAACATCTAATGAACTAATCATTGTCATTACTACCAGGTCAACATACCCTGAGTGGGAGTACCCGTTAGGATCACATCTATGGATCAAATATATTGGTTTAAAAACAGCACTTTATACCAAAAAAAAGAAAAAAAAACCTTTAGACACAGCTACTCGAAATATGTAAAAATGAAAGTCGAAAGATCTCAATTACTTCTAGGAATAAAATAACCCTCAACAGTTTGACTTGTCATTAAAACCAGTCCTATGAACTAATTTCTTGGTACATTTCGAAAATTTTTGTTGACAGAATTTTTGATTCCTCGAATTTTTCATTGTTATATTTATAATCATCACGTCTTGTTGATGGCACGGAGTTCCCTAACTCTCTCTCTCTCTCTCTCTATATATATATATATATATATCGCCATTCATCTCTCTCGTTCTCAGCTCTCGGAAGATCTTTTAGATTGCATCGAGTGTCCGTACAGAGCCAATAATTGTAAGTACTTGCTGGACGGCTAACAATGGCCCGTCCAAACGTAGGATTACTTAAGAGAATATCACTTATGAATCTGTCTTTATATCACCAGCAGTGCCTCGCATGACTTGTTCGTCCTACTTAGATGGTTTGTTCGATGAGTGAGAAGTGGCATGCAGATGTTGTTTTGTAGGGTGTTGTTTTCAGGATTTGTTCAAAACAGCACTTAATATTCTTGTGTTGTTTCCATCTAGCTTTTTTCTCCATGCATTTTGTAGCGTCCAGGTGGTGAAATCATACTGTAGAACTGATATAGCTACAGCTTGGAAGAAATCTTGTTTATTGAATCAGTGAAATAAGATTTCCATAAGATCGACAACCTGTCCATAATAGTCCACACCTTCGCTTTGCGTATGCTGACGCTGCTTTCAGTAGATGAGATATTGCTACCGAGGTTTTACTATTGGACGACTAATTTCAGAGGCTGGCCTCCTAAAAAATAGAAATAGGTCCTTGTGCTTTAAATCAGAAGGAGCCATTTCTAATTTTTGGTATAACTTGAAATAGAAATGTTTTTGACAAACTGCACTCAGGATAAACTGAATTGTCTGAAATATAACTGATTATTTGTATAAAAAAGGATTTAGCATGAATTCTGTTTTATCTACGTTCTCATAAAGGTTAATGCTTCCTGCTGCTTGCTCAATGCTATGCAGTAGGGAATTTGTTAGGGAGGGTGTATCTGTGCCGGTCATAGTTTCTGTGAGATATCATCTCCTTCTTGTCTTTTTTTTTTTTTTTTTTTTTTTTTTTTTTTTTTTGTATGAAACTATTTTCTTTCAAACGACGTTCATAGTATGTAATCTTTGCAGATTATAAAATATACGATGCTAATGTATCTCCTTGCAAGACTCCAGTGACTATTCGTGCTTTTATTAGAGCGGTAACAGTTTCTTTTTTACTGTTTTTATTTGTTCCATCTTACCACTGCGAATGGAATCAAGTACTTTGAAGAAATCAGCCAAAAATATTGTTGCCTCGAATTTTTTTGTACTTGCATCTTAACTTTTTTTTCCATTTTTTATGTAATGTGCGGAACCCAAACAATACCAATGCCCAGAAACTTAAGAAGGCACAAAAGGAATTAACTAACATATACCTAAAAGAAAAAACAGAATAGATACAAAATCAGATTGATAAGATAAGGGATTCTGTTGAAGATAGACAATCTAGGATAGCATGGCAGATGGTAAACGAAGTGAGCAGAAGGTTGAGCAAAGCAAAAGCTAAACTGAAAGATAACAGCCAGGAAGAACGAATACACCTGTGGAAACAATATTTCGAGAATTTACTCGGAAAAACTTCGTAAGTTAAGCATGGACCAATCACATAAATTCTTAGTAATCAATTAGACATCAAATTTGGACAGTTTACGCAAGAACTCGACTCGGTACAAAGGAAAATTAAAAAAGCAAGCAGCAGGGCTTGATGAAATACCCCCAGAAATATAGAAAACTAGGGTATTCGTCGACATACTGCTCCGACACTGTAATGCCGTATATAACCAAAACACAATAGACAGATGGATAAAGGGATGCATCCTCCTCTTCCCTTAGAAGGATGACCTCGGAATAGCCAAGAACTACCGAGATATAAACTTTACATCCATAGCGGCCAAGATCTACAATGCTCTACTACGCAACTGCATAGAACCCTAAATTGAGATGATATATAGAAAGAAATAAAATGGCTTTCAGAGAAATTGATCCACGACATTACAAATTTTTACTATCCGTCGAATTCTAGAAGGTGTACATGCAAAAGACGTTGACGCAAAAATATTATCTATCGACTTCTCCAAGGCCTTTGACTTCATAGACAGAGGGAAGATGGAGCAAATACTACTCGCCTTCGGCCAATCCAAAGAAACCATCTCAGCTATAATGATGCTATATAAAAACACGAAAGTGAAATCCCGCTCTCCAGATGGAGACACAGACTACTTCGACATTGTATTAGGTGTGCTACAAGGAGACACATTAGCCCTATACCTATTTAATATCTACCTAGAATATGTGCACAGAGCGTCTATTGATATAATGAAAGATAACGGTTTCAAGATGGCAAAGGAAAGAAGCAGAAGATACCCCGCAAAAACAATTACCGACGCGGACTACGCCAATGACATAGTGCTTCTGGCAAATACACTCGCCCAAGCCGAATCCTGGCTACATAGTCTGGAACGAGCAGCTGGTGGCATAGGCCTTCATGTCGACGCAGACAAGACGAAATTTTGTGTTTTAAAGATGCGCCATCTCCGCAATAAAAGGTGGGCCTTTGAAACTATTGGACAAGTGCATCTTCCTAGGAAGCCATGTCTCATCAACAGAAAAAAAACATTAACACACGATTAGCAAAGGCATTGACAGCAATCAATAGGCTATCTATATTTACCAACTCCTCCACGCGGGCAGAATATGACATAAGGTCAATTTTTAAGCGGATTTTAACAGGTTTGAATTTAGAGTTTTCCTTCTCCTAGACTAGTCGCCTCACCAAGGCAGAAGAACTCAGTCTGCCCTACTATTTACCCATAGCTGAAGGGAAAATAATTGGATTCATACCCTTTCCAAAGGTATTAGTGCAATGTGAAATGCAATCAGTCTCGTCCAGGATTTGAACTCATGTCGTCGTGTCCATTTCCTACGACGATAACCATTACACCAATAGGCTATTGGTCAGATATAAGTTAGAACTGACTGACGAAATAAAATGCAGTATTTTCCAAGCAGCAGTCGTGTCGATACTGCTATATGGATGCACTACATGGACGCTAACTAAACCTATCGAGAAAAAGTTGGACGGCAATTACAATAAAATGCTGCGAGCAATATTGAACAAGTCCTGGGAGTGACACCCCACAAAACAGCTGCTATACGGCCAACTACCACCCATCACGAAAACTATCAAAGTTAGCCGAACCAGACATGCGGGACATTGCTGGAGAAGCGGAGACGAACTCATAAGTGATATTCTCCTGTGGACCCTGTCAGATGGACGAGCAAAGGCAGGACGACCAACTAGAACCTATATACTACAGCTCTGTGTCGATACAGGATATAGCATAGAAGACCTGATGGACGATAGAGACTGGTGGCGGGGAGGGTCAGGGAGATCCGTGCTGGCAGCGCAACATGATGATGATGATGATGACATCTTACATTGTTCGACAGATCTTGATATTACTTAGGATTCATTCACTTTATTTTAACGTGATATTTTTTATTTGTAGATTTTTTTATCATTTTTATGTTGGCTTGCTTTAAAGAATAAAGTTAAAATTGTTTTTCTTTATCGTCCAAAGTTTCAGATATATTCTAGTTAAATTCAGAATATTTACCGATGGCTCATGACAGATCAATTAAATTTCGTAGCAAATAAAGTTCAACTGATAAATCAATCACTTTTGTATATGTCATAAGTGAAACTTTAGTTTGTTCAGTTTTATATTCCATTCAAGAATACGCCTGCTCATTTATGTGTAAGCGGGCATAGCCATGAGTGATGCCGATGTATCATCTTATGTTAATACGCTTGAGTAAGGGAATGCGCATGCGTATGTGTATTCGCATGGCAATATGTATATACTGGTACATATTTATATATGATAGAAATAAACCTAGAGTTTTCCCGTATTTATATCATACAATTTGCTGCTCATCTTATCCTTTGACGTGGCTTGTCTGATGGTCAGCGTACCTGAAAGTTATATGTAAGAAGAATTTAGAACATTGCTTAAATAAAATGCAATAAGATAAAATAGAAATCATAAAATTTTATGAGACTTCTTAATGTATAACATACAAGTTACTTCAAAATAGAAATATAGAATTGTATTCGCATTTCAAACGTAAGAAAGCAAAGGCAAATAGCCACGACTCAGTTTCTCTTAATATGCAAATACATCATCGTGATAAGAAGCAAGTTGTCGCTCAGGGCAATATTGTTGCATTCCCTGGTGAGTTTCCTGGCATATATCTACAAACTAACATTAATTAAAGTACCTAGAAAAGCCTCCCGTGGAGTAAGTCTGTGAATGGTTGGGGGTTGTTTTGAGAAGAAAGAGATTCAGATAATATCAACATTTATACTTGTAATTTATCGGAGATTTTGCTGATTAAATTGTTAAGTAGAATTTCTTTTGCACAAAAGTTTGAGGCCTACTTTTGATCTCTATGCTTGAAGCTTATAGCTTGAAACAAAGAAAAATATTTTACTGAATTAAATCAATACAAACAGGATCAGTAAATGAATAACTAAATTATTGTAATATCTCGGGTAGGTTGAAAATTTGTTGTTTGATGGCAGGCAACGAAAGATTGTTTCCCTTGTTAATTAATGTTTTGATAAGATAGGCTGGCTATCTTGATGAATTTCCAGACAGTCGTTCATAAAGAGGAGAAAAGGTTTTGCAACTTTTATATCGTCGAAATCCCCTTTTAAAATGGGCTTTTAAAATTTCATATATATATATATATATATATATATAGGTCAGTTGGTAAATTAATGCAGAAGTCATCTGTTTTGCAAGCAATTATATGGTTTCAAGCAAGTGTTAATAATAATCTTTCTTAAATAATTATAGCGGAAAGTAAGTATTCTTGATACAAATAGATTGCACTCAGTAATAACTTTTCTAATAAATCTAACTCTAATCATCATCATCATCATCATATCGCGCTGGTAGCACGGATATCCCTGACCCTCTCTCGCCACTCCTCCCTATCGTTCATCGCCCTAGGTAGGTCTTCAGGACAACATCCCGTATCCTCACATAGCTGCTGAATGTATGTTCGTGCTGGTCGTCCTGCTTTTGCACGGCCATGTGTGGGGGTCCATAAGAGTACATCTCTTATGAGTTCGTCCCTGCTTCTCCAGCAGTGTCCTGCATGTCTGGCTCGTCTAACTTGAATAGTTTTCGTGATAGGGGGCAGGTGGCCGTACAGTTGGTGTCTTGTGGGGTGTTGCCGCCAGGACTTGTTTAAGATTGCACGTAGCATTCTTGTGTAATTGCCGTCTAGTCACCAGATGGAGACACAGAATACTTCGATATTGTAGCAGGAGTACCACAAGGGGACACGCTGGCTCCGTATCTGTTTATCATTTGTCTAGACTACGTACTTAGAACATCGATTGACAAAGTCAAAGAGAATGGCTTCGAACTGACGAAGAAAAGAAGCAGAAGGTACCCCGCAAAAACAATTACCGACGCCGACTACGACGATGACATAGCGATACTGGCAAATACACCTGACCAAGACGAAACACTGCTGCATAGTTTGGAACGAGCAGCAGCAAACATAGGCCTCTATGTTAATGGACACAAAACGGAATATATGTGCTATAATCAAACGGGGGGCATCTCCACTCTAGAAGGAACCCCTCTTAAACTAGTAGACAAATTCACTTACCAAGGAAGCAGCGTCGAATCAACCGAAAAGAACATCGAAACGAGGTTAGCGAAAGCATGGACAGCTATCAATAGGCTATCGATTATTTGGAAATCAGACCTAACCGATAAAATGAAACGCAGTTTCTTCCAGGCAGCGGTCACATCGATACTGCTATATGGCTGCACTACATTGACGCTAACAAAAACTCTAATAATGTGTACATAACTATATGGTTTCAAGTAACTATTCCTATTTGATTACCATCACTTCTTTACACACAGTTATGTGGTTTCAAGTATTCTAATCTAATACAAGTAGATTTAAAACAAAAGTATTTGAACCATATATGGGATCCTAATGGGTCTGTGTCGCCCCAGGATTAATTCTAATGAAGATGTTAAATAGACAATGTAGGAAATAAAAAAACGAGTGAAATAAAGAGAGGGAGAAAGAAGGAAAAACTGAGAGAAAAAATGTATAATCTATTGTATTAAAAGAAAGTGAGAGAGAGAGAGAGAGAGAGAGAGAGAGAGAGAGAGAGAGAGAATAGAAGAAAGGAAGAGAGCTATAGAGGGACAAAAGTATAAGAATGTTTCGGAAAGAAAAAAAGAGAGAGACAGAGAGACAGAGAGAAAAGAAAGAGTAATTCAGAGTTATCAAGTCTAACACTAATTAATACTGACAATCTTCATATATATATATATATATATATATATGTGTGTGTGTGTGTGTGTGTGTGTTGGTGTGGGGGTGTGCACGCGCGTTTCGGTATGAAATAATCAAATATCGTCCTGTTGAAAATAAAAGGCGTTATAAAATCTTCTGAAATCAATATAGAAGGCTGGTTTGAAAATAATCTGCTTCCTGGGTAGCAATCGGTTTTAATAATCAGAAATAAGTTTCACCAACTAATATTATAGCAGAATATCCGATAACTAAGACATATGAATATTGATATCATTTGAATCCCTTTCTTTTCCAAATAAACTCTTATTCATTCCCTCCTATTGGCAGACTTATTCCAAGAGAAGTTTCGATGTTTATTATTGATATAGCTTAGCGTTGGTTACACGCCAAGTAACAAAGACACATCATATCGCTCGTAAATCGGTACATCCACAGCAATTTGTTATAAAATGTTCATTTTCTTCTCGTCCAAAATATACCAGAATCTTATAATTTTTTGTGAAACATTATACAATCACAACGGCTATTATTAAGCATTATAGTATCACCGTAAATACGTATATCCATAAAAGTTTTTCCAATAAAAAAGTTAATTTTCTCCTGAAGCAAAAGATGCCAGGATTTTATTATATGTATCAGGACACTTTACAATTAAAACGGATATTATTAATCCTTATTATTACCCAACTCAAAAGGATTAATACTTTGTAACCAAAAGTGCAAAATGTTGCAGTTTTCATATATATTTGTGTAATTTCATTTCTAGTAACAGAGATGTTGCAATTTAATTTTGGGATGCAGTTTCAATATTGTAGAATTTGTTTGTTTTTTGTATTTGTTGAATTTTCCTCGGGTAAATTGTCTTTCATATACGAAACCCAGGACTTTACACAAGAAATAATTTTGATTGCATTTAATCTGTAAAAGAATGCATTAAGTCAGTTCAAATGGTACTGAAAATATTGACCACCCGTAGAATCCTTGAAAGTGTACGGGCAAAAAACATACAAGCGACATTACTATTTGTCGACTTTACCAAGGCCTTCGATTCCATTCACATAGAAAAGATGGAACAAATCTTACTAGCATACGGCCTACCTAAAGAAACCGTAGCAGCAATAACGATTCTCTGTAGAAACACCAAAGTGAAAGTACTTCACCAGATGGAAACACAGAATACTTCGACATTGTAGCAGGAGTACTACAAGGAGACACGCTAGCTCCATATCTCTTTATCATCTGTCTAGACTACGTGCTTAGAACATCGATTGATAAAATCAGAGAAAACGGCTTCGAGCTGACAAAGAAAAGAAGCAGAAGGTACCCCCCAAAACAATTACCGACGCCGACTACGCCGATGACATAGCGATACTGGCAAATACACCTGACCAAGCCATAGTTTAGAAGGAGCCGCCGCAGGCATAGGCCTCCATGTCAATGCACACAAGACGGAATATATGTGCTATAATCAAACAGGTGACATCTCCACACTAGACGGAACCCCTCTTAAACTGGTAGACAAATTCACTTACCTAGGAAGCAGCGTCTCATCAACCGAAAAGGACCTCGACACGTGGTTAACGAAGGCATGGACAGCTATCAATAGACTATCGATCATATGGAAATCAGACCTAACCAATAAAATGAAACACAGTTTCTTCCAGGCAGCGGTCGTATCGATACTGCTGTATGGATTGCACTACATGGACGCTAACAAAACGTTTGGAAAAGAAGCTAGACGGCAATTACACAAGAATGCTGCGAGCAATATTGAACAAGTCCTGGCGGCAACACCCCACAAGACACCAACTATACGGCCACCTGCCTCCTATCACGAAAACTATCCAAGTTAGACGAACCAGACATGCAGGACACTGCTGGAGAAGCAGGAACGAGCTCATAAGGGATGTACTCCTATGGACCCCCACATATGACCGGGCAAAAGTAGGACGACCAGCACGAACATACATTCAGCAGCTATTTGAGGATACGGGATGTAGCTCTGAAGACCTACCAGAGGTGATGAACGATAGGGAAAAGTGGCGAGAGAGGGTCAGGGATATCTGTGCTAGTGGCACGACATGATGATTATGATGATATATATATTAAGTAAGTTGGAAACTGTAGTCAAGGGCTCTCTTTTCAATAGCTACAACACCAAGGTGTAAGAGAAGGCGCTACAACTTCCCCCAGATTGTTCCACTTTATTCTTGATACATATTTTATAATGCTGGGTGTTAAACAAGGAGGGATCAAGTAACATTTTTTGAGTCTGTTGTATGACTCGACCTTGGATTGAACCCAGGTCACCCGGGCCATTGGCAAACACTCTAACCATTATGCCAATGGATATATATATATATATATATATATAGAGAGAGAGAGAGAGAGATTATTTGGTCCACTTAAATTACTTGGTCTATGAATTGAAATTGCCTCAAACTTAAAGATAGTTGACTTTCTTGATGTCATACTCACTTTAAATAACGGCACCTTCAAACCTTTTAGTAAGAGCAATTTCACTCCCACCTACATAAATATTGACTCTAACCACCCAAAATAGTCATTGAAGTAGATTCCTAATGCCGTGAAAAAGAGGGTAAACAGACAACCTTCATGTAAAAGAATTTTCGATGAGAGCAAAAATATGTATGATGAAGCCTTCAAAAACAGCAGATTCCGAGGTAGACAGAAGTATGAGAACCCAATGAACTGTTCTAATGGAAGAAGTAATAGTGGGACCCACGCACTCGTCAAGGTAGGCGACACCGATATTAATCACTCTAATAGACAAGGAAAACATCGAAACAGAAACGTAATCTTATTTAAGCCACCATTTTGTAAATTTCAAAACATTAACGTAAGTGAATATTTCTTAAACTTCCTGAATAGGCAATTTTAATAGGAACAATTAAGAATTTTTTTAAATCAAAACACAGTAAAAATTAGTTACTCTTTACAAACAATATGCATAGTATCTTAAAGAACCTCAACAGGCGGTTACTAGACGAATTAAAAAGGAATAGTGGGTGACAAGATTAGGTTTCCTGTAACTGAAGAAGAAAAGGGCAATGCCCCTTGGGCGGACTATACAATTCGAAGAACGTCGTATAGCAAGTGTTCATTTCCCCTATGGAACATAATGATGGGGAGAAGGTCTATATAGGTATCTCCGCTGGAAATTGGAAACAACGACTGTATAACCACTGACATTCTTCCACCAATGCGCAACTTAAAAACCAAACCGCTCTATCTAAAAATGTTAGGAACCTTAAGGATCAGGGGCTAACCCCCCACCAAATAAAATGGAAATTAGTTTGACAGTCCTCAACCTCGAATAGCTTCAATGATAGATGTAACTTGTGTATCGATGAGAAAATTAGAATAATTATTTTTAAAGATGGTGGACTACTGCTGAATGAACCTAACGAGCTTGTGTTTAAATGTAGACATAAGAGTACATTTAAATTATCTTGACTGGGGGACACCGAGGCTTCTACTCTAGATAATAGCAAGGATATTGATTCTGGATGATGTTTTTTTTTAAATAATAACATATGTTTCAGAAATTACTTGTAGTATATGAAAGGGGGATTTACGTAGAGAAGGAGATTCTTGGAACTTTTGATATTAATTTGGTTTTTTAATTTCCGTCGTAGTTAATTTCCTTTGACAATTTTTGTGTTAATTAAAGGCACCTGGTGGGTACCAAAAGGATTTTTGGAGAAAGACAATGATCTCATTAGCAGAGGGATTTAACTCATGTAAAAGAAGCAGAGAGAAAAATATATGAAGATAATCGTTTAGTTTAAAAGCTTAGATTATTCATAAAATTCAACCTGCGACGAAAAATATTGCATATGTTCAAATTAGGATGGGTTAATTTACAGGTATACCCTTTTCCTGTTTTTTTTTTAATTTTTCTAATAATTTATTGTTTTAACCCCCTTTACTTTCGCCAGAGAATTTAAATTTATAAAGGTTTTTTCCTTTTTTCTTTTTTTATACACATATATGAGGATCATTAAATAAGTTTCCAGACTTTTTTCGTATGAGCACTTTTATTGATAGTACACACATGAAACTCTAATCCCCTTTGAAGTAATATCCTCCGGTTGCAATGCACTTGCTGTACCGTTCCAACAACTTCTAGAAGGCCTCATGGAAGTCCTCTTGTGTGAGCGTGTCAATGACCTTCGTCACAGCCTCTTTCATCTACTCAATTGTCTCATAACGACAACCTGTGAGCGTATGGAATAACCAAAAGTCACAGAGAGCAAGGTCAGGACTCTAGGGAGTCTGAGGAACTGTCTTGATGTCCATCTTGGTCAAATAGTCTGTGACAAGGATGGAGTTGTGGGGTGGTGCATTGTCCTGGTGGAAATGCCACTGACCCAATTTGAAGAGTACTGGCCTCTTCCGACGGAATCTCTTCCTGAACTACAGTAACAACATAGTAACCTCAACCCTTTGGCCAATCAACTCTGGTGTATTGACTTCCTTACTCCTCCCACACTTCTCATCATCCCTCACAGACTCCCTGTCTTCCTTGAATATCTTATGCCACACGAAAACCGAAGCATTCCATACGTTTCTGTGGCATTTTTTCCAAGTTGAAAACACAATTTTATTGCATATCGTTCTTCTAAACTGTCCTCACGTCCAGATTGCATTTTGGAAATTCACCAGCTGTGACAATCAAGGCTTTAGTAGGGTGTATTCCAATTGCTGCTGTAGCTGTTGATTTGAAGCTGAAATCATAAAAATTGGTCAGTCATCTCATAAGATGTATAGCAATAACATACTGAATTGTCAAGAGTCTACGCCAATTTTAAATGCCTGTACAAAAAAGTCTGGAAAATTATTGAATGCACCACATATATAAACTGTAATCCATATTTGCTGTTTTTCAGCCTCAAATTAAACGCGTGGAGTCATCTGATGAGACGAAGAGTATTATGATATTCTTCGCCGAAATAAATTTATAATGACAATTTAACAAGGTTTGAGTTTTCTTCTAATTGCATTGTATATGTTCGAGACGGTGTACATTGTTCTTAAATGAAAAATATGGTCATCTCCCCATGTAATGGAAATGTCATGCAATTCCAAGTAAATGTCTTATGAAATTTCAGGCAGACATCTTGATATGCTTTATTTGAAGGCCAACATGACAAAATTTCGAGCCAAATCACCTGAACCAACTTGGATTCTTCATTTATCATTTATAATGACTTTCATCTTGTTATTGTCACGGCCTTCCCGTTCTTGATGGATAGGGTGACCAACCTAATCCTTGCTGGGGGAAAAAACCACTATGGTGGTATTAGCTCGGACGAATAAAAAGATTTTACGGGTTGTCACTCAGCCGCGAACACCATTGGAAAGAACAACAGACCCAACATAACACGCCAAAAACGAATTAACTTGTAGGTCATTCCACTTCAGTACTGACAAACCCTCCACACGGGACACTATCCTCCCAAAGAAAATCAGAAAAGTAACAATTCAACATCAAAGGAAGAGGGGCAAAAATTGCCAAATCCTCGCGGAAACCAACCAAAAGACGGAGAAGGCAAAAAGAAAATACCAACCACTATCTTACTTTTTCAGAGGTTACAAATCTTTCTCTATAAGTGGGAGTCGAACGCAGAAGATAGTCCAACCTACCCGGTCAAATCTCGACCGATTTATGGCACTTTATTTCCAATTTTTATATTAAAAATACAAAAAATGGAAGGCACAAGGCCTAAAGTTTTGGGGGGAGGGGGGGAGAGTGGAGCGGTCTTATACAACTATATTTTCTATGGGAACCTAGTTAGCCACATTCGTCGACCCATTCAACAATACAATATATAACCATTTGTATATCGCCATATGCGCAGCAAGCACCAAAATACCACTTTTGCTCTGTGAAAAAGGCCTACTTAAAACTCGAAAGTGATGGAAGATATAATTAATGATTTATTTACAGTGGATATGATGGGAATGGGAGAAAACCCCCGAAATATATATACACGAAAAACAAGGAAAAAATTCAACGTTTGGTTGCCCTCCTATCCCCACGTCTATAAAATTGGAGGCCGACTGTTTTCCGGATCGAAAGAACCTAAAACAAGCCGGACCTACCCTAGGAGGGACGGGAATCCTAATCTACAGGGGTAAAATAAAATAAAGGGTCGGGCGCGGTATATGTCGATACAAGCAGGTAATATGATTTTTATACATAAGAATTTTCAAGATCTTCCACAAAAGCGGACTGAGATACGGGTTGAGGTGCAAAAATAATGGGGATGGGGAAGATCTTGAGATCTAACGGCTAGATGACAGGGACAATGACTCACAACATACTGCTAACTAGGTTTCAAGGGGAAAAATTCCTACTTACCCGGGCTGGGGTCCCGAAGGACCCGTACCGTAGACGCCATGGGCCGGCAGAGGAGGGAACGATGACTTCAACATTGCCCCCTTTCTCATGACCAGGCTCGCTGCATGCCCCCACCTTTTGCTGAATGTTATGCGATCCAAGCGTTTTCTATCGCATTTGATTTTGATCCTCAGCTGATGCCGAAAATACAAAACCAGATCACGATGAGAAAAGTTTACATCGTCATACAATCCCTTGTTTCGCGTCGTCGAAATCACTTTTCGGGCTACAGCTAGGATCGCGAGAAACACCATACGCTTCTCACCCTGAAACGGAGGAAGAACGTTGTCTACGACATAACCAACGTCGAGCAGCACGAGCTGTTTGGGTTCGATGCGAGCCGTCCACCCCCCGACGTGATCCCAAAACGGGCGAACTCGCTCGCAGTAGTAGAAGGCGTGCTCAGCCGTTTCTTCTAATCCACTGCTGCAGCGGGCGCAATCGGGCATGTCTGCCAGGCCCGCCTTGTAGTTCAAGCCGAGAAGGGGTAACGCCTTTCGTGCAAGTCGCCAGGTGAGCGAGAACTCGGAGTTGTTCAAGAAGCTCGATCCTGGTGCCCAATTCCAGTGAGAGCGGATCTCCTCCGCCGTCCAGCCGTGCCGCCCGCTAAGAGGATCCGAAGCGGAACCCACCACTAGCTCCCGATACAGTTCTTTCCGAGGCCGTGGAAGGTCACTGGACCCAAAAAGGTTACGAAGTGCCGTTCGGCACTCGCGGACAAACAGTGCTTCGCCTAAAGGCTTACGTCGACCTTCAGCCTTTGGGTCTGACTTGAGGCGAGGAAAAGTCCGACTTTTGTCTCCACACTGCGTCCCCGTCAAGGATCGGCCCAAGTATGCAAGTCATTCAGCAAACTAGTGGCTCTCCAGATCAGGCATACCTAGACCCCCGTTGCGTGGACGTTGGATACAGACCTGTCTACGGACCATCGGCCTTGCACCTCTCCACAGCAATCTGGAGAGGGATTGCTTACCGTCGTGCCTTAGGCAAAGGAAGTACAGCCGATCGGTAAAGGATCAAGGGGAAGACGTACGTAGCGCACGCCTCCGCCCTGCCCTTTAAGGACAACCTCCTTGAAAGCCAGATTCCCACCTGAGAATTCATCTTAGCAAGTACTTCCGACCAATTTCGCTCCAGTTGGAGGTCGGGGCCCGAACCACACTCCGAGGATGTGGATGGGTCCGTCACTCCAGCGGAAGGGCCCTGGATGGGTATTGCTAACCCTCCAAGCACCGAGCCGCAAACCTTCGCTTTTGTCAAAATTGACCTTGGCTCCTGCAATCCGCTCGTACTCAACAACCACCTTCTTCACATCCTTTATATCCAGGCAGCGGGATACAAAGACTGGGATATCATCAGCGAACGCGGAAACCCTTGCCGAAAGAGGGCCAGCAAAAAGGATACCGAGCAGGGCCGGGTTTGTCCCTCCATCCCTAAACCTACGGAGCAGGGGCTTCAAAGCGAGGACATAGAGAAGGGGAGACAGTGGGCAGCCCTGCCGGACCGAATGCTCGATTACGAACGCCTCAGAACGCCTTCCGTTCACCAGCACCACTGCCCGAGGGTTGTGGTACATCATGATAATCCATCTGCGGAACTCCGGTTTGAATCTGGCAGTCTCCAAAACAGTCGCCAAAAACCGATGGTCAACCCTATCACAGGCCTTGGACTGATCTAAACTGATCAGCGCGGCTTCTGTGTCGTCTTCTATCCCCTCTAGGACCTCGCGAATCAAGTGCAGATTGTCCTGGATCGATCTTCCCTTCATAGCAAAGATCTGTTAGGGCCGATCAGATCACTAATGACAAGCTGTAAACGATTCGCTAAGACCCGGGCCAAAATCTTTAAATCTGTGTTAAGCAGAGTTAAACCCTCCCAAATATGCCTGCCACCTTTCTTCATCAATGTGATCACGCCCTTCGTAACGCTACCAAGGATGGCTCCCTGGGCGACCCAATAATTGAACATATCCGTCAGAATAGGCACAAACATGTGCGACATCCTCAAGTACACTTCGGAGGGCAAACCATCTAGTCCTGGCGTCTTGTTGAGGCCGACCCGCTTCAACGCATCACGGACTTCACATTCAGTAACCACACCTTCGCAACTAGCCGCTTCAGCCACCCCAAGGCGGGGGAAGTCGGACAGATAGCTGCGAAACCCCTGGAGCGGGAGATCAGTGCAGCAGGCAAAGCGATCCCGAAAGTGCGTCCGAAAGGCATCACGCATCTCGGGATTCGATCGCAGCAGTCGCCCATCCGGGGTCTTGACAGAAACGATGTACCGATCGGGAAACCTTCGCACTTCTTCATGCGCAGTCGCGTTCGATTTCACAGCTTCTTTGAGAACTCTTTTTAACCTAGATCTAACTACTAATCCCTTGTAGCGCTCGCTACTCTCATGCTCAAGGTCCCTCCTAGCTAGCTCTATGGTTAGGGAGTCCCCCTCGCCCAGCCACCGCTCGGGAAATTCTATCGTCTATAGATTTCGCCTCCTTGGTCCTATCTAAGTTGAGCTGTCGACCGTAGTTGGTGGCGAAATCTCTAATCCTATGCTTAAGAGAAACCCACCACCTATTCCCAGTCCTTGTGGGGTGTCCTCGTGGTGTAATGGTTAAAGCGATGAACTGCAGAATCGTAGTACGCGAGTTCGTACTCCAGTCGCGCTATTATGCTCACTTTCGGGCAAATACCCTTGGGAAAGGTATGAACCCCCTTATTCTCCCTCCAGCTATGGGTAAATAGTAGGACGGACTAGGTTCTTCAGCCTTGTTGAGGCAACTAGTCTAGGAGAAGGAAAACTCTGAATTCAAACCTGTTAAACTCCGCTTAAAAATTGACCTTGTGTCATATCCTGCCCGAGCGGAGGGGTTGGTAAATAGTACCTATTCCCAGTAACCGCCCCCACTAACGCCCGCTTGATTAGGGATTTTAGCCGCTCCCGGAAGTCCCGCATCTCCAGTAAGGAGGTATTGAACTTCCAGTATCCGGCTAGACTAGGCGTATTAGCTAACTGTAGACTGACCCTAACAAGTTTATGGTCAGTCCACGCTATCAAGTGGAACGTGGGACAACTAACGAAATCAATGTCTGCTCGTCTAACACGCTGTGCAAGTAGGTACCTACTTTGTCAGCCACGTCCACATCTCTCACCCTGGGTGATCCAGACGAAAACTGTCGACCAAGTCATGGCGAGTCCTAAGGCCGACAAGGCTGCTTTCACACCTTCCTGATCTTCTAGCTCCCCGCCCGACCTTATCTATGTTGGGATCAAGGATTGCATTCCAATCACCCATTAACACTAGCCGCTTCGTATCCTCCAGGAACGGCGCCAACCGACGAAAAAAGGAAACCCTCCCCGCACTGATATTTGGCGCATAAACCACAACCAGATGAAACTTGAAACTTTTCACGGCAACATCGGCCACAACCAGTCGGCCCCCGTCATCTGCAAAAACAACGTCAACATCAGCATCAAGGCTGCGCCCAATTAGCAAAAAGACCACAACTCTGGTACGGCTGCCGTATGCTGAGAAAACGTTAAAATCGCTTTCAAGCACCCGACAGTCCGCACCGCAAGGGAAGTGGGTTTCTTGCACTGCAGCGACATCTACTCCAAGGTTCTTGAGTTCGACACGCAAGCGCGTACACTTGCTTGGACCCCTCAGTCCCCTCACATTCAAAGTGGCAAGGTTTAAAGCCATCAGACCCACTTACCTTACTCCCTGTCGACTACGGGCCGGAAATCCTTCGGGGTGAGGATGCCGACGGCCTGACGCAAGGAACCGGTGCCGAGCTCAGTGCTAACTTGGTCATCCCAGGTAATTCTGCGGACATCCATGGGGTACCTCAGTTTTAGGGACCTATAGAAGGATGGGTGAACTAAAATCGGGACCCTGCCCGAACAAAAAGGAAGCATTTTTTTAACATAACATTTTTTGTGTCTACCAACATTACGTCCGCCCGACTGGCTTCGTCGATAAAGTGCCAAAGCTCTTTAGTTCGGTTGCCAGCCGAACGGATGAATGTGGTAAGCATTGGTACATTTTTGAAAAGATACGGGTTTGTAATGTCCTTCTTGTCAATTTTCTTTAGGGATAGCAAAGGTTTTAATGATTTTTTACAATGTGATCGAGATTTTGATTTTCTAAGATTTCTTCACAAAAGAAGAATGCATTTATGGCACGTCGAACTTCCGTAGAAGCCGACCGTAACCTTGGTTTTGGTGCTATTGATGTTGTTGGAGGAGGTGAAAGTCTTGTCACCGAGTGTGACCGTGAGAGTATTTTAGGGATTGTGATTGGTGAAAGAGAGGGTGATTTGGGGGATAGTGGGAATTCAGTTAGGTCTGCTGGGGTGTTTTTTTGTTTTTGTGGGGGAGGAATTAGTTGAGCTGGTCGCTCTGCTGGAGCTGGTGATTTTGTTATGTTTTTTGGGTTTTTTTTGTCCCTCTTAGGTTGAGGCAGGGAGGATGATTGAGATTGGGAACATGTTGGTTTTTCTTGTGTTATTTTTTGTGATGTTTTTTGGGTGCTTCTTCCCCCCTTCCTCCCCGCTATCCCTTCTTCTCTTCAAGTTAATAGAAATTTCCATTACTTCGTCTTTGCTTTTCCTTGTAGTTGGAGGTGATGATGATGGTAGTTTTGTCGTAGAAGTAGTATCAGTAGAGGCAGTAGTAACGGTAGTAGCAGTTGTTTTTTTTTGTTTTGTTTTCAGTTGGTGGTATTACTGTTTGTTTTTTTAAGGGAGTTTGTTTTCTTTTTCCCTCCTTTTGTTACCTGTGTCCAGCCCTCTTCGTCGTTGTCCGGGTGGTCCCCAGTTTTGGGGCTTCCGCTTGTTAACGGTATGGTCTCCGAAGTCGCTGTTGCTGCTATTGTCGTAGTCGTTGTGGTCGCTGTTGTTGTTGTTGTCGGTGTTGTAGTTTTGGTGGTCATTTGAGGGCAGGATTTTGAGAAATGCCCCAGTTGTTTGCAGTTCCAACACTGGGGCTTCCGACCCTCAACGACCACCGTCATTACCTGGCTCTCGTAATCCACTGTGTGGGGTATGGCCATAACCCCCCTCTGTCCAGACACATTGTGAATAAATAATCACCGTGCGCTGTCCCGTTTGACAATTTAGCTTTTGTCTCTTCTTCTATGTCTCCATAGGTACTTCCTCATTTAGCTGTATCAGGACATTACACACGTTGATTTTTATTCGCCGTCTTCCTAAGTACTCGGGTTGTAGCCGGAAGTATTTTGATGTAACATCATCTCCGGCCAGTTTCGTAGCTAGTTCCTCTGATGGCAGCAGTACATCCCAGGTTGCAAAGCTGCGTCTGCAATAATATTTGGCTGGGATCCCTGCTGTCTTTAATAGTTCCTCAAATGTCTCTTTTTTATACCAGCCAGCCTCCTGGTTTTCAAGTCTGTGACTACGAATGATATAGTCTTTGGTTGCACTTCTTGAACTAGTTCGGGAATAGGAAGGATCCTATTCCCTTGAAAGTATTTTTCATACTTTTCTCTGCTTTTATGAAAGTCCATCGGGGATTATTTTAAATTGCGCCGTCCAGGAGGCTGGCATTGATGGCGCTTTTTGTCCAGGTTGTATGGTACTGGCCGGAGTAGATGATTGAGAGAGAACTGGCCATTTCTCTTCCGGCTTAGAAGGGAGGGCTTAGGCTGTCGAATATGTCAGTTTGTGTGTTTGTCGGTGGTTGTTCCATAGTTGCTTATTAGGCAACTAGGAATTATGGTAACGAATGTTCTTGTGTGAGTGTGAAAATACGAATGACAATGAATCGTGTTTTTTTTTTCCAAAAAAGATAATGTTCCGAACAAAAAAAAAGTGTTGACCCCCTCAGCAAACAAATAACAATTGTTTGGGGGAGTGGCACGTCAAAAATAGCAGTTCAACAATAATAAAGGTTTTCAACAGGTAACAATATTTTCAAGAATAATAACAGATTCAACAATAGTTAACAAGAACACTCACTAGTCAGTTGCAAAATTCAGACGCCTACATACAAATAGTTCGACCGATTTATGGCACACCAAACCTTGTTGCAATTTGTTTTTAAGCTGGCGCCCAACTTCCGGTCCTCCTTCGGGCATCTTCGCTCCTACTCGGGATACTCCATCTCTCTCCGTCTTCTCCTTCCCAGCGTGAGAAGAGTGTGTGTGGGTGTGAGACAGAAAAAAATCAAACACGAGAGATTCAGGTGGGGGAGAGTCGTAACATTATGCACACGCCAAAACTGCTTCCTTTTGGTTCACTTTAACTTCATTTTCTTCTCCTCCACCCCCTTTGTAAACCTCATTTCATTTAGCCGATTTCTCACAGTTCTATCACAAACATTAACTCCTGTTTCGACCCATTCGTTTTCTTGTACATTCTCTATTTTAAAGCTAGGTAACTTTGAGTTTTTTATACTGACGCTTTGATATTATTCGTAAAAAAGCTAAATGTTCAGGATGAATTATGGAAAAAACTTGTAATCTACATTCCTAAAACAAATACCAGCAGAATCTTAGGTATGCTAATCAGTCTATTATAAAAAGACGTATCCCTGTGTATATCCAGTTGAAAGAAAACATGTTCCCTACCAAAGAACTATAGATCGAAAACAACAGAAAGAAACGTAATACTCCTTGAAAAAGGCAATCAACGGTGGTTGTTACCAGTCAGCAGTGGAATAAATATGAACGAAATGAGGAGGCTAAAAAGTAAAATATACTGGCGATATCAGTTCTTTCGACAATATCCGTAATGTTCTATCACAGAGAGCTGGGACTGGAGAGTACACCAAACACAAGGAGTGTCCTGTTGTGACAATAAACCATTTGATGGTGAGGCTCCACCTGATTTTAAATTTAAATATTAGCGTCACATAGCATGCCTTGGAACTGTTTAACTGTATACAAGCGAATTAATATTATTGAATAGAATTTCAATCTTAAATAGCAATAGTTGAAACCATTTAACTGTGTGCAAAAAAGTAAAATGGTTTCAACAATATATTTATAAGTTTTTATATATCATTAGTCAGAAAAAGCTTTTTTTTCTGATGATTCTCGAATAAATACCGCATGAAATCAGGGTTCGCAGATAAGCATCTATGCTATTAAATATATATAAAATCTAATATATATTTATTTATGATAATATTATGTAATAGCTCAATCACAGATATTGAACATTCTCCAAAATTATACCGCATTTAGTGTACCACAAACCCATCAAGTTAGATAGGGAATACCCTATACTATTTATATATATATATATATATATATATATGTGTGTGTGTGTGTGTGTGTGTGTGTGTGTGTGTGTGTGTATTTAGGCAGCATATCTTCGTTAATGCAAATTTCATTAAATATAATAGACATTTTATGCCTACATATTTTCTTCTGGATCCGTTCGAATTCCCGTATTACTTTTATCGTATTCGGGGGGGGGGAATTGATTTAGGTATTGTCCATAGTTGTATGTATCCCTAGTACTTTCTGTCCGACTTTGGGCCATTAGCAGGGGAGAATCTATTACAAAAGTGATGTAACTTTTGTTTTAGCAAATTACTACTGTGTAAGGACGTCTTTGCTGTTGGAGATTATGGCGTTTGCTTTTAAATGTAATTCTGTAAATAGTGCCAGTAGCTAAAGACATTTAAGTATATTAGCACTGGTTTGAAAATTAATTCTATTAAGTGCTGGTTGCAGGTTTCTAATATATAGTGCTTCAAGAATCAGAAGTTTTTATTTATTATTTTGATGTTCGAGTATTGTTGTGTTGTCGGTGAGAATTTTTCGTAGTTGTGTTGTTGGGCATGAATGTTTTTTTAAATGCTGAGCTATTGAACTTGTGTCAGAAAGGTGCATTGTAAGTCTCCTCGACAGGGTAGTTGAGGTTAAACCAACATATATATTATTATTATCAGAGATACAATCTCCTAGGGGACATTTAAATTTATATATAACGTTGGTTTTTTGCAACACCCCAATAGATTCTCCCCTGATGATGGCCCAAAGTCGGGCAGAAAGTACTAGGGATACATACAACTATGGACAATACCTAAATCAATCCCCCCCCGAATACGATAAAAGTAATACGGGAATTCGAACGGATCCAGAAGAAAATATGTAGGCATAAAATGTCTATTATGTTTAATGAAATTTGCATATATATATATATATATTTGTTTAAAAAACACGAAATTTAGAAATAGTATTTTATTTTCAAAATTTCTTGTTTTTTTAAGCAAAAATATATATTTTGCTATACAGGTATATTTTGTATTAAATAGCTGTGCATTAAGCACCCATTCTTTGGATATTCACATTCCTTATTCATTCAATGTATATATATATATATATATATATATTGTTGTATCATGAGTTGTAAGAACCGACATACCCGTAAGATAGATATTCGATTACAGAAAGAAATACAGTTCGCCAACTAATATAAGCTACTTAGTCGATTTATAGCTGAAAAGACAGGGAGACCTTCATACAGTCATACTAACGTCTAAAGCGAGCACCGCTCTAATATAGTCCGCAGATCTGTCCATCCAATGGTGCGTTCCTGCCACTCCACAACACACACACACACACACACACACACACACACACACACACACACACACACGCTCCCCCATGGGGGTTGAGCACTCTGGCGAAGGAATTGTCGGCCGCCCCTAGCGTAATGCAAAGCTCTTCGTAAGAATTGAGCACTCTGGTAGCCGATAGGGTATAAAAAATGTAAACAAAGGCTGCTGCTGCTGTTGCTAAAATAAATACCTTAAAATTCCCTTAGCCAACATAGTCCGCTTGGTGACCGACAGGTTTGAAGCTTAGTCTAACGTAAAGTTGGACGGGTTTCGATCCCGGCTTCGAGCGTCCTGCGTGTCTAGCCACACTGGAGAGTTCTGATAGAACGAAACAGTTTGTCTGTGGATGACAATATATATATATGTAACAGGATTTGGCATTAAATAATTCATAAGGATTGATATACGAGAAAACACAACCAATTGTAATGTTCTCGTAATGTGTAGTGTCACGTGATAGCTCACGGAGACGAAGAGGTAAGACTGATACTATCCTCCCGTATTGAATTAGAGTATCAAGCAGTCAAAAAGTGACCGTTAGGAGAGAATGTGGGTCACAGAGGAGATAGACCAGATGTTCACACTTAGTGAACTCAGGTCGCCGGACATCGGAAGGGGAAAGAGAGAGAAGCCAAATGACTGGCTGGGACCCCAAAACAGAAGTGGGGTTCCCTTCCCCTCAGCAGAAGTAAATAGTAAAAAGTCAGTTTTTGAGCAAGGCTCGTGGCAGACGGACCATAGCCATTTTACTCCGGGCTAAAGACAAAAGATTAACTGAGACATGAGAGACACGAGTCCCTCAAGCCAGTACTAAAAACAGAACAAAGTCTAGTAGCCCGTGAAAGAAGAAAATTCTCCAGTGGAACCCCGTCGAAAATAAGATAAGTAACTTTGGGGACATTTTTCCTTTACACCCAAATTTCGTTTACCACTCTCTCTCTCTCTCAATTTGAAGAAGGATAAAAGCCAAGAAAAGACATTTATATTCATGGACTATCCAATTATATGTTTTGACACTCTGAACGTATATATATATAACCGTAGTAAAGAACCTATGTATTTTCATTTTACCATGTGGTCTATGTTGTTATTCCATGCTTTCCTTTCAGCTTCTATTCGCCTTATATTATCTTGCTTAGAACTGTCCTATTAATTCCTAAAGTATCACACGGGAAACCGGAGTTGCCGACTACAACAATATTAATATTATTACGACTAAAACCTATAGGCTCACTTTCTTCCATTATCTCGGGGAAGGAAGAAAGCTGCCTGGTGGGGGTGTGATAGTGTGAAATTTGGAACCCCTTGCCAGCGGCGGTCAGTCTGGTCCTAAATTATTCCCTCACGTAATATGCCAGTTCTTATATGCCTGAGAGAAAAACTCTGAACAGGACTTATTCTGTAGGGGATCAAGTGCCAACCTGCCCCGTGTTCACACGTGCGAAAATAAAGTCCCGTTTTGGGATTTTAGACAATTTGCCGTCACAGTAGCAATTAAGATTTTTTTATAATTAGCATAAAAATCACTCTTCTCACTTAAATAAATGCCAATAAAGAAAGTAACACGTTGATAAGAGAAAATCTGACAACATTTCTTGAAAATGGATAATATATTAGTCGAAAGAGCATACAATTAATAATATTTTGGACAATTCCTGCAATAATTTTGTCCTTGAAATATTTCATTATGTGCACAAGAAAAAAATAAATGGAAACTAATGAGATACTACCTGTTAGGGAAGTTAAACAATTATCAAATTAGGATTGCAGCCAAATATTTATTCGAATGAGTCTCCGTGGCGAATGGCTAGCGAGCTAGATTGCAAAATCGTAGTAAGAAAGTTCGAACTCCAGTCACGCTATTACATTCCCTTTTGTAATAATACCATTGAGAAAAATAATGAACCCCCTTATCTTCCAAGCTATGGTTTAAATAGCAACACTACTGTTCTACAAGGATAGCTTTGCCATGAAATAACCCGGAAAGGTTGATACACCATTAAATAAAGAAACCAAATATGTAAACACTCAACCCCACACACACATATATATAAGCAATAGTGTAAAGAGTCATGCACACGCTCATATATATATATATATATATATATATATATATATATATATATATATATATATAAGCGTGTGCACGCATCTTTGTATACATAAAAGCTTTTATTTTTCCTGTAATATATGTCTATTTAAGATTTTTACCTCACAAGTGCTATCTGATGTTAATAGACTCGACGCCATCTGCTTACGTTTTATAATTATTGTTTCATCTACCTAAAAATAGTTTTGGGGTGTTTTGATGTGTACGCCGTTATATAGACCATGCAAGATATTGGCTTTATTCCTTGTCAAATCTTGCATACGTCTGATATCTGGGTCTTTTGAATGTAAATTATTCTTGAGTAATACGTCAACGAATAAGTCAAGAATGAACAAAGGGAAAATATCTCAGACAGCTTTGGTTTTTCGTTTCCTGTTCTTTCATCTATTGAATTGTCTTTATTTTTTTCATCGTCTTTTATTGAATATAAGTTTTCTTTTTTCTTTCTTTCTTTCTTTCTTTCAATTTTTTTTTCTTTTGGATTCCCCCTTTTTATTCCCTCGTTTCGTCTTTCTTCCTTTTTTTCATCCGAATCTTCCTTCTATTATTCTTTCCTTCCTTCATTTTTCTTTCCATCCTTCCTTCCTTCCTTTCTTTCGTGTTTTCGTTCCAATCATTTCATTTATTCCCATATGAATTTTTGTTATTTTTTCTTCTATCATTTTTCTATTCTATTCTTTCTTTCTTTTAATTTTTTCTTTCACTGTTTTTTACTTTATTTCATTTTCATGAGCTTCTTTTCGTTTTTTTTTTCTTTCCATTTTAGCAGGTTTCTTTCTCTCAGTCTTTCTTACTTTTTCTTCGCGTTCGTTCGTTTCATTCAAATGCTACTAAATCATATATAGGAGGAAATATTCTCATGTACATTGTAGTAGTAGCCAAAAGTTTGCTTTAAAAAACTCTGGTATTCACTCACTGTTTTTTATGGAAGAGGCACTTGGATATTTTGCTCATATTAATTTACATTTATGCAAAAAAAAAATGTTTGATCGCAGTGCATATCTTTCTCAATTTTGATTTAAGTTTAGTTTGTTGGCTTTTTGGAATGTCCGAAGCACGTGTCTCACAGATATATATGTATACGGAATAATAAGAAAATCTTATAAAAAAATATATACATAAGGTAAGTTGTTTTTCTCTCTTGGTCGACCTTTCTCTCCAAAGAACATGTATGACACGTATAATTGGTCGGTTCATCTTTCAAACTAACCAATCTCTGATTACATACGTTGGCCCCAGAAATCAAAGATATGTCAAGGCCCCTTTTCCCAACCGATCTCCGTAATAAGCGGACGTTAAAATTGTCTCTGCCACTATTCCAGTAGTTAACTAGAGGGTCGTCTGAATTACGTTAAACTTTGGTATGTACAACAAAAGGACTTCAGTTAAGTGGACTCTTGTATTTTGAGTCTTGTATAATTTTATATAGCCGCAAACAAAACATTCTATTTGCAACAGTAATATAATTGTCTAAAACATCCAACTTGTATTCATGTTTTTCCTGATAATAACTTTC
Source organism: Sepioteuthis lessoniana (assembly GCA_963585895.1). Taxonomy (NCBI): domain Eukaryota; kingdom Metazoa; phylum Mollusca; class Cephalopoda; order Myopsida; family Loliginidae; genus Sepioteuthis; species Sepioteuthis lessoniana. The sequence continues at coordinate 38,207,815 of OY757909.1, forward strand.
TTCTGTTTTTAACTTAACCAACATATTTTGCGGCCCACTATTTTTAAGGGCATCTATATATCTTTTACTACTCTTTCAGGTACACGAGCGATAACCTAAGCAACCGTACAAATCAAAGACACCAACGCCGAAAATGAACTAGGGAAATCAACAAACTTGCACTTCACTGTTATTTTACGAGCAACCCCCAAAAAGGTACAGAAATTAGTATTATTGAAATCTGGGAAGAATACACTAGATTTCGGAAAACAAGCCAAAGACTCGCAGACCAAGCTAGAACGATAATAAAGAAATGTTCGTTTTCTGACTTTGAAATATTAGAAATAAACAAATAAATAGAAAATCAAGTCAACAAGACTCTAATAAATTAATTAAAACACTTTTTGGGTAATCTTATTATCATCTTGCCGGTATTCAACATACCAGCAGTCTGGAGCATAACACCAACGGAACGAGCGTTTTATCCCCTTATCTTTCTACATCTTCGACAAAGACACCATCATATATTCTACCGAGGCCCTTTTTTTTACCCATGACGTTTTTATAGCTGTACCCAGAATAGAAAACAGTGACTAGCTGCGAAATGTGTTTTTGGTGGATGGAGGAGAGGCATCAAAAGAAAATATTCATTGGTCAATGTTTTTTACTGGGTATCTTATTTACCCAAAGAACTGCTACGACTAAATGCGATAAAAGTTGTATGCTGGATTCAAATTGTATGAAGAGATATGAGCATCGACGAAACGCATTTTTCCTATTTCTTCGTTATTGATTTTTTAAATAACCACTTCGTTGTTGTCTCATAAATTACACGCTTCTTTCGCCGCTGTCGATGTTTACTCTTGGGAGAATTGTGAATTAAATTGTTATCTGCGTTGAACGCGGTCAATGTAAAATCGAGAGTCAAGAAAAACATAATGAGAATTTTAGTAGTATAATTATAATACTTGTATACCGAATATTTTTCGGAGAGTTTGAAATTACAACGACTGTTTCTCTAGAAAAATAAAGCAGAGAATACTCCTAAAACTATTCTACTAATTTACAACGCACACTATGATTAACAGACACGCAATCATACACAAGGTGGAAGCGCTCTTAGTATAATGTATTCGGCCAACCGGGTTCAAATCACAGGGGAGGATTTTCACATTTCATCTATGGGTAAAAAGCTGGTTAGAATGGCTATTTTTCCTTGGAACAGCAACCTTGGAATAGCAACCAACTATAATCTGCTTAAAGAAATGATCTTATACCATAATCTAAGCTAATTTGCTAGACTGTGACATCATAGTGAGCTAATATAAAGCTTATAAAAGGAAAAGGAATAAAATCCCTTATCTCCTCCCCCCCCCCATTTGGGGTTTAATAATACCTGTACACTTCTTCTACAAAGATGGCTTTTGACATCAATTTTTGTATTATTATTATAATGAATAGTTTTAGTATGACATCCTGTAAATGTTGATATACCATTATACATGACTAAACATTATTTATTATACTCAAGCTGGAAAAATGACAGGATAGATAATTTTGAAGAATTTTGCTTCCTTTGGTGATTTCAAATATCCAGTTCATTTAGTATGTAAATGCCGAGTCTTCATGCCAAATTAATTCAATAGACCTCGTTATTTTAACGTCTATCTTTCACGAAAACACTAGGAAAACTATCATATATATAAAAGTATTTTGTTATTTTCTTGAAGCGTTGGACAGATTATTTTATTTTCTTGTATTGAATTATTCTAGAGGACTGTTGCAAAGCGAAATAATTATTCGAGCCTAATTAATTTCAAAGAAGAATTCATTGTCAGAGACTTTTTTTTTGTGAATGAACACAGTGTTAGAGGTTCAGTGTTTTTTTTAACGTTGTAAACACGGTGTCACTTAGGGTGTTAGAACACAATGTAGAGTGTTGGAACCATGGTGCCACATGGATTGTTTAAACGCCATGCAGAATAGACGTGACTTCAGTTGTCCTAATCAATTTCATTTCATTTCATTTTTATTTTATTTTATTTTTTAAACTTAAATATATATTTAAAATGTGCATAAGGACCCCTTCACATGGACAAGCAAAAGGCAGGACCACCAGCAAGAACTTATATACAACAGTTCTATGCCGATACAGGATATAGCTGGAAAAACCTCCCGGGAACAATGGACGATAGAGACGGATGGCGAGGGAGGGTCATGAAGATCCGGGTTGGCAGCGCGACATGATGATGATGTTAATCTGAGGGTGTAACTTAGCCAAGTTACACCCTAAGATTAACAGTTCTTTATAATTAAATTCTAAATATATCATTGATAAACATGCGCATTTTAAATGCATATTTAAGTTTTAAAAAAAATAGAAATCTAAACTAAACTAAAATAAAATTGATTAGGACAACTGAAGTCACGTCTATTTTTCATGGCGTTTAAACAACCCACGTGAAACCATCGTTACAACATCCAACATGGTGTTCTAACGCCCCAAGTGACACCATGTTTACAACGTTCAAAAAGAATTTGAACCTCCATCATCGTGTCCATTTATTAAATAAAATCTCTGACGATGAACTTTTTCTTTGAAATTTATTAAACTCAAATAATTATTTCGCATTGTAATAACCATTTAGATTAATTCAATTCAATACAATAAAATATTATATATATATATATATATATACATTATGCATTGTTTGAGTTTGTTACTTGTCAATAGAAATCACCACTTTCCCTATGTGTATGTAAACATCACTTTTAAGAGATGAAAAATTGCTGCCGTGGAATGCGAATTCGTAAACTAATTTGTCGCTTATAGCAGAGATGATTCCTTCTGGTTTAAAATGCGTTCACGTTGTGTTATATGCTCATCTACAGCATCATAACGACACAATAAATAAACAGACGCAATGATAAAGGTAGACGCACGCAATGATAGAGACGCAGGAAGACTTCTTAAACAAAATATTTACCTCTCAATTTATTGCAAGGGTTCGAAAAGGTTGTGTGGGGTTTTACTGTGAGAGGGAGCTGGAGACCGAACATAAACTGTAATATTTTGACCCAAAAACTTATGGCCGTCAGCGTTGTGTCTTTCTCGTTCTTTAGGGCAGCTCAACCGGGGGCCCCGGGCTCACTCTGCTGGGTGATGGCTTTCTTTACTGTATCTTATCACCATCTTCTCTGGACCCCAACTCACCAGGGCTTTCCGAGGGCCTCCTCGGCCGGGTATGACTTTCCCTACCACATCTCGTCTATCTCCCTCTCCAACTCTACCGGAACTCGAACTCAACTGCCAACTGCCCGCAACTCAACTGGCAACTCCACTCGAACTCGAACTCAACTGAGTTATATAATGGTTCAACGCCCACTCGATCTTTGAAATCGCATGTTTGATCGTCATCAAGCAGAAATAACTGTCATGCAGTTCACAGGTCACTCTCTTCCGGTGCATCAGTCTATGAGTGTACCATGGGAATTTTTTTAGCTCGTCCCATTTCATCAGCCAATTTCCGCTCACGCGATTTCCTCTCCTAACTGCGATTGGAATGTGTCACTTCCTTCCGGTGCATCACCTTCAATGGCATTTTGGGCCGGGTCAAAAGGTCAAAACACAACAGTTGAAGCCAATGCCCCTTTCTGCTCGCTCTAGACTTTGTAGCTGATATTCGGCTTGGGAATTTGTATATGTAAGAAGCATTAGATTATCTCCGTAATCTTGGTCTGTCATAGTTTCAACTGGAAATTGCCTGATTCTTGTCATTTTTTAATGTGAAATCATTTTGATAGATCTATTGACATTCGTGGTACCTAATCTAGACAGATTATAAGCATATATCGTGTAAATATATCTCTTTACAAGACTCCAACGACAATGTCGAAAAAGTCAGTGCTACCTTGGAATGAGCGAACAATAACTTATGTGCTTTTGTAATGCATAATTATAGCGTTATAGTTTCTTTAAAGAAACCTTATACTCGTATTATTTACTACATCTTAACTCGGTGTATGAAATCAATAGCCCAGAAGAAATCTCTGAAAAACAGTATTGCCTCGAGATATTTTGCACTTACTCCTTCAGTGATTCGATGGAATCTGTGAAGTTGTGAACTGATTTCTCAGAAAGTCCTTCTGTTTTTTTTTTTTTTTTTTTTGTTTTTTTAATGAATTTTCTCGATTTCAGGTCGAATAGGATTAAGAAATAGCGCATTATTAATCTTAGGAGCAATATAAAACATAGTGAAGCTTCTGGGGATCATAATGATTCCGAGGTCACCTTTCTTGGGAAGTGGATGATACAGTATTTCGTCGATTGCTCTATTATGTTTTGTTAATGCACAGCGTTGGATAATCAAAGAAGGCCGTCAAATTTCTTTGTCTTTCATACTTCAGGAATCATTTCGTCGAGACCTTTCTGCTTTTAGGGGTTTTTTTTCAGTGCTGCATCAAGTTTTTCCTCTGTAAACTCCCCAAGTTTGATGTTTAGTTGGCTATTAATAATTTTTTTGGTTGATTAATCTGTGATTTTCTTTCCACTTCTGAAGTCCTCTTTTTTTTTTGCAACTTTAAGTTTTTCTCTAGGGATGTTTCTCCTTCCGCTTACTTCATTTGTTGTCTACCATATTGATTGGCAATCTTTTATCGAATTTCTGACTTCATTGAGTTTATTTTACTTGTTCTTTTAAATATGTTTTAGCTAGTTATCTTAAGATTTTAAAGTTTTTACGTATTAGTGTTTGTTGTGTTTCTTTTATTAAGTATGCTTTATAACGTTAAGTCATTTTTTCCCTTTGTGCTATTAACTGTCTGGCAAGTCTAAATTTGGCTCTGGGTTTAGTTACAATGCACTTCGATGCTGCTTCTATGTGGGCGGATACAAAGTCTTTATTTTCGTCATTCAGAGTTTATTGTTCTGATGTCTCCTGAATAGTATCAAACTTGTTTTTAACAGTTACAGTATATTTATTTAACAGTTACAGTATATTTAACAGTTACAGTATATTTATTGCTTATATCACAATTGACAACTAGTCATATCGTAATGCTTTACCAGTTCGTTTCTTATTTTCGCAAAGACTTAAGTGACTCGCAATGATTCACCAGTCTTTGTAACGATTCTGTTATTGGGGTACACTTCTTCAAAAGAGGAGTATACCTCACATTTTAAAGCATTGTTTATCCACTTTTTGTTTATAAATATACAATCTGTCTGTGTTTTAGAGTTTTTTTGGGTAGGTATAAATCTAGTTTCCCCTTCCTTTTTTTGAAATTTAGTGTTTAAGCGTATACGCATATTCTCGAGGGAAAACTTTGCTAGATATTAATCATTTCTGTTAGGTAAGTTGTGTTAGCAGAATGTATTATTTCCGTCTTTACCAATATTAACATTCATCTTGCTATATAATTACGGAATGATTTTTTTATATTAATCATTTTTCGTTAATTATATTTTATCATTCGGTTTTGTTTGGGCTTTGAACTATTCGGCTATTAGTGCAGGTGCAGCACACATTGAGTACAGTTCACGCACGCGCAGAGGATATGACAATCACAAATGTCATAATAAAACCCCCAGATAGGAAATGTACTGGGGTGTGAATGACGTCAAGCCAGGAAGCGACGGGCTGAGAATTTGGTGTTTTTTTTTTAAAAAGCAGTTAGTTGAGATTTGACTCTGGGCCAGGCCAGTCCAGCTGGGAGGTGGGTGATTGTGGGCGATACAAAAACAGTCAGCAGAGTAAAAATTGTGACTCTCTCTACTCGTGTCGAAAACCTAAAAGTCAAAAAGGTAATAAATGTTTCGTACCTGAACAACAGAGTCGTCAGTGTTTCGTATTCCGCATGCATATGTATATTTGAGAATGTGTAGAACAAGATAAGATATCTCATCATAGAATATGGTTATGTCCATTTAATGGTGGGACTGTTGGAAGAGACGATTGTTGTGCCAGGTTTGCCATTAAATGTAATACACATCGATAAAAAAAACAAATCATACAATAAAACGGATAATAAGGACAAAAGTTTTATTCTTCTCTCCTTTTTCTCATTTGCGGTAACTTCTTCTTTTTTGGGGGGGGATAGGTATATTTCAACCCAATCTGAGATTCTTTGTCCTCTATTTTCCATACGGTCCCGTAGAAAATGGAGTAATAGTACAGAAAACAGTTCCTAGTACGGAAAAAGTATTAACTTTTTATATATAAATTGACCAGCATATAAAACTGTGTTTTCTTCTGCACTTGAACGTTCAAATTGAATGAAAGCTTTAATTATTTTATAACTGTTAGGGAAAACGTTGGTTACTGTTACATTTACTCAGAAATAGTAATTAAAGTCACTGTGTGTGCCCGTGCGCTCGTGCGTGTGTGTATATAATTTGAAGGCGAAGAAAAATGAATATACATTTCAGCTTCACCCAATGCAAAAAAGGATTTACTGAAGAACCAGGACAATCGATATTTCGTCGGTATATATATATATATATATATATATATATATATATATATGTATATATATATGCGTGCATGTGTGTGTGTGTGTGTGTACAAGCACTCCAATATATATAAAGACATACAAATTTATATACATCAACATAAAAATATCAATTATATATACACACACATAAACACACAGATTTGTATACACACAAATGTATATACTACCAACACTCACATATATATATTAACACATTCATACAGACACATTTATGAACATACATACATACGTATATATATATATATATATATATATATATATATATATATATATATATATATATGTTCAACAATTTAGCATTAATATCATAGGAGAAGTTACCAAAATGACGCTCAACACAAAGCTGGACTGCCCGAAAAACTGCATCTTCTAGTTTTGCCACTGAATTGCTGAAAGAAACCCTGGCACACTAGTATGGGTGTTTAAATTCACAGGTTTTCTTCTAGAATGTTAGGCTTCAGAGAATCGAGAATGCCTTATTTACTCTTAACAAGATGAAAAAGAGTTTAATTCATGCCTTTCCCAAAAGCATTACCGTGAAATAAAAAGTAATGACGTCCAGAAATCAAACTTGGCCCGCCCAGGCCATTTTCTAAGACGATAAATATCACTCCACCCATATATATAAGCTAAAGTTTACGTCTCAATATTTCTTAATCTGCGGATTACCTACGACAGGAGTCGGTAATCTTGCTTTAAGATTAGCCGGATTAGATGCAGTTTTAGATCTTACCAGTCAAGATAAATAAAAAAAATGAACAGCTTATTTTTTAATCGTTTCAAACTTCTTTGGAGATTTTGGAGTGGGGGCCCATCTATTTAATAGAACACCGCTCCCAACTGTTCAAGAAAGTCAATTGGCCAAATGCAATGAGTTCACGGACTGAATTTGGTCAAGCAGTTGTTATTTACTGACCAATGGGCAAGGCAATGTAGACATTACCTGTAGCTTTTGATTAATGCTAAAAAATGGAAATGTTTCATGTAGTTAATGTAAAAATTAACTAGTCAGAATTAACTTTAAGTAAATATTTTTCGCAAGTATCCAGTGATGAAATAATGAATCATCCATAAGCTCTTCTTTTTAGACGATATATAGTGCAAGGCACAACACAGCGAATGAGTATGGCATGCGTAGACGTTTTATGGGAGCTGTCTATCTGTTATTGTGATCGCTAACAAATTAAAATGGTTGCCCAGTCGACTGGGGCTGTAGAATACTCCGACTGCATCTTTGCAGAAGGGTAAGATCTCCTGCCCCCAATGAGTGTTTGGATATGACACTAAACATTCTGAAGGTGAAGTTCCAATGATGCTGGAGCTTTGTATAATGCGGAGCACCCCTTCATTGTCATTGCTCCTTGGTCCACTCTGACCCGGAATGGTATCACCTCATAGAGCCCTAACTATGGGTTAAATAGAACTAACTGCATACTTATGCTAAACTGAATTCTTTGAATTAAAACTGTTTGACATAACTGAATAGCTTGAAATAGAAATGCTTTTGACAATTAAACTGGGTACTTATACAAAATTTCATTATTTGAAATGGAACTGTTTTTGGCATTTAAACTGTACTTACATTAAACTGAATTGTTTAATATAGAACTGTTTTGACATTTAACTGTGTGTAAACAAAATCTGTACTTATACTAAACAGAATGAGTAGAATTAGAACTGTTCGAATAAACTGAATAGCTTGAAATTGAAATGTTTTTGACAATTAAAAAGGGTATTCATGCTAAATTGAATTTTTTTAATAGAACTGACAATTTACATAAAATGGATTTGGCGTTAAATAACCTACAAAGGTTGATATGCCACACAACCCAAACAACTAACAACCAACTAATTAAAGTGATTTATTTTTTTGTACTTTACCGACGTTATTTAGCGTGACTCAATGACCCTACCAACTTTGGCATTCTGGATAGTGGATGTTTCAAACATTTATGGTGGCATGATTAACAGATGATAGGTCAAAGATATTTAACTCCATAATTCAGAAATAAATAAAGTATGACCTGAGAAGATTGAAATTATCCTTCAAATGCCAAACTTGGTGTCCCTCTATCAATAAAACTGGAATTATAGACTGAGTTGGGATGATTGGGTTTTATGGCATAGAAATGAACAGCTCTATTTCAAACAATTCAGTTTAGCATTAGTACTCAGTTTAATTGTCAAAAACATTTCTATTTATGTTATTCAGTTTAATCAAACAGTTCAAACTTAAACAATTCAGTTAAGTATAGTTTTTTCCACACACAGTTAAATATCAAAACAGTTCTATTTCAATTTTTAGCATACAAAAATAGTTCAATTTCAAACAATTCAGTTTAACATAAGTTCGCAGTTTAAATGTCAAAACAGTTCGATTTAAAGTAGTTCAGTTTGGCGTGAGTACGCAGTTTATATATCAAAACAGTCTTATTTCAAGCAATTCAGTTTAGCATAAGTATTTTAGTTCTATTTGACCCATAGATAGGACCCTATCAGGTGCTACCACTCCGGGCTGGAGTCGACCTGGGAGCGATTGTAATGAAGGTGGGGGTCGCATTCTCCAAAGCTCCAGCATTACTGGAATCTCACAATCAGATTGTCTTGTATCATAGCCAAGCACTCATTGGAGGGGGTCTTACCCCTCTGCAGAAAAGCAGTTGGTATATTCAACAGCCACACTTGAATGGGCAAGAACCCACGACTGAGGGAAAAATAAATAGATGAATAAAAAAAATATAATAAAAACGAGTTAATAAATTAGGATTATTAGGTAATTAGTATATAATGTTTTGCAAGTGTTAATATTAACTGTCTAACCACTAAATTTATGGATTGAAGTGCGACTGGTTTTGGTTTGGTTTGGTTTTATGGTGTATCAACCTTTGTTGGTTATTTAACACCAAATCCATTTTTATGTAAATAATCAGTTCTATTTAAAACAATTCGGTTTAGCATGAGTACACAGTTTAATTGTCAAAAACATTTCTATTTCAAACTATTCAGTTATATATAACAATTCAGTTTAGTGCAAGTACAGTTTCAGTGTCAAAAATAGTTGGCTTGTTTGGTTTTATGGCATATCAACCCTTGCAGGTTATTCAACGCCAAATCCATTTTTGGTTTGGTTTAAGAGCGACTGTGATGGTGCTACAGTGATATGAATATACAGGGAATTTGACTGGGAAAAGGAAGCATATTTTGCTTCTGACGATTGGGTACAACTCATGAAACTGTTATATGCAAGGGTCACCTCATAAGTTCATTGGCTGATCAATATACAATCATGGAGTGTGGCCAAATGAGGTTTATTTTCAACATAGTCTCTCTTGCTGTCCACACACTTCTTGCGTCTGTGTTATAATGCTTGAATTCCATTCGTAAAAAATCATCAACTGTAGATATGACGTCTTCATATGAACTTTTCAACCCACCCTCGTATCGATGAATCGGGAATTAGCACCGACTCATTTGGATCTTGACGTTGAAACAACAGTCTGAATATCTTGACGCCATCGTTTTATAATCTGTTGCTAAGATATGCATACATCTCTATTTGAATTTCAATCTTGATAGCCTTTGATCACATCACCAATATATATATATATATATATATATATATATATATATATATATATATATATATATATATAGCATTCTTTAAAGTAACTTGTAAAAGGATGTTGATGCAAGTGATTCCATACGATCAATTGCAAGATTTGAACTTAATACGAAATCAGTGAAACAATTTAAGGTAATAGTGCATATATATATATATATATATATATATGTATATACGTGTGTGTGTGTGCGTGTGTGCGTTGGATCCTTTAATAACAAGCAATTTATCCGTCTTGGTTCTATCAATCATTTCTATCTTTTCCGATTTATTTCTCTTCTTTTTCTTTTTCTTCCGTTATTTTATTTCAGTACATAAATAGAACTTGAAATGTACATGAATCAAATGGACATTGCATGTAGGAATAAAAGAAAATTCTGTCATAAAAGAGAAACGTATATCCAAATAATCCAGTATTCTTTTGAAATGAACAATTTTACAATTGAAACATTAAAACAAGACTTGTGATCATCTGCATTACCAATAAAAAATATCTGATCAGTAATCATCATAAATCCCCTCTCAACAAAGCCACGTCATCCTGTTACAAACTTTGATATAAGAAAGGTTCTTTACTATCAGAAAAAATAGTTATTTCAATAGAAATTTATGAGTAAATCAAATTCATCAAGGACTATTTTATCAACCGAATAACCATAATAATTTTTTATAAGTATTTCTTCGAAATAGACAGATAACAATTTTTGTATTTTAGAATCATCTGAGATAATTAAAATAGATGTTTTTAATATAAGAGTATTAAACTTTTCTTTAATATAAAAATATTAAATTGAACTTTGATATAAATGTATCTAGGGCGAAGGGAACCCTGTGGTGCAGTGGCTCAGTTGCTGGCCTGTGATATTATATTTAGTGAGTTCGAGTTCCAGTCTCGATATTGCATCCCCTTTTCCATTAACACCCTAGGAAAAGGTATGATTCCATTTATCTCTCTAGCAATTGATTAAATCGTACCACTACTATTCTTCAACAAGGATAAATTTGACATTCGATAACCCATGATGATTTATATGCCATTAAAAGGAGGAAGAAAATGCTACATTAAATATCTTTTCAACAGGGTAAACATCCAGACAAAAACAAAATAACAAACCGAACGAAAATAAAACAAAAAATTAAAATAAGAAATAAAACAAATAAGTTTAGCCAAGTTATTGACAATTCTTTATTTCTAAAATCATGAATTAAAAGTTAAAAACTAATTACTGTAATGGCTGATTGTATTAATTATTTCATTATCTAGTTTGATCGGGCCACGAGTTTTTCAGTTAGCTGTTTAGTTAGCAAAAATCTTTGAGTGGAAATGTAAGTGTTGTATTGTGGTAAGGAAGAGATACACAAAGAAATAGAGTTATCTTTTAATTGAAGTGGTACAGTCCGACAAATATCATAAGTCTCGCGCTGCTGGTGTTACGTCCGAATTTGGTCTTAATACTGACCGAGAATTTTCAGTTCCGACGTGCATAAGAAACATGATGTCTTTTATAACTTCCAGATACCGGAAATCACGTGGTACGAGCTACTATACAACAGTAAGTGAGATTAGAAAGTTCAAGCGCGTGCAACAGTGATTATGAGGGGGACACCTGTCACCTTTAAACAGGAATACCAAATGGAAACAAAATAGGTTCATTTCTTGTCATTGGTTTGATTGAGGAAATGAAAAACATGGTGAAAAATTGGGAGCATGTGTGAGATGACGCAATAACTTAGTGAGATGACATCGCATTAATGTTATCCTGAATTTAGATGTATAAAACTTAGCAAATTTTGAAAAAGTCAGTTGGAGTTGAGGCAGTAGTCATTCGGGAGTCAGTTAGTTGAGTTGAGATTCACAAAGCCCTTCGGGACACAGAGGGAGGATTGATAAACAAACAGGAGGTGCACGTGGTGTAATGGTTATCGTCGCAGGAATTGGACACGGCGACACGAGTTCAAATCCTCGACTGATTGCATTTCACATAGCACTAATACCCTTGGGAAAGGTATGAATCCAATTATTCTCCCTCCAGCTATGGGTAAATAGTAGGGCAGACTAGGTTCTTCAACCTTTGTGAAGCAACTAGTCTAGGAGAAGGAAAACTCTGAATTAAAACCTGTTAAACTCCGCTTAAAAAATTGACCTTGTGTCATATCCTGCCCGAGCGGAGGGGTTGGGTAAATATGATAAACAAACAACCTGGAAACGTGTGTGACAATCACGGAGCCCAGGCCATAATAACGTACCGTGACAAATCATAGTACCACATTTGCCGCCGAAACCAGGATAAGACTAGAGTAAAAATGCCGTAACAACTATAGTGTTACATTTGGTATCACAAATGTTGTCGTGCACTATGGTATTAAATTTGGTGCTGTAATCGGTGACCTCCATATTGCTACAGTTGGTTGATTGGTTGGTTGTTATGTTTTATGGCGTATCAATCCTTTTCGGGTCATTTAACGCCGAATTAAATCATTTTGATAAGACACTCAAACAATTCAGTTTAGTAAAAGTACAGATTTTTGTTTACACAAAATTAAATGTCAAAACACTTCTATTTCAAACAATTCAGTTTAGCATACAGAAACAGTTCTCTTTCAAATAATTCAGTTTAGCATAAATAGAGTTTAATTGTCAAAAGCATTTCTATTTCAAGCTATTTAGTTTAGTCAAACAATTCTATTTTAAACATTTCAGTTTAGTATAAGTATACTTTTTGTTTACAAGCAGTTAAATGTCAAAAACAGTTCCATTTCAATCAATTCAGTTTAGCATACAAATATAGTTCCATTTTAAACAATTTAGTTTAGCATGAGTATAGAGTTTAGATGTCTAAACAATTCTATTTCGAGCAGTTCCGTTTAGCATAAGAACGCAGTTTAGTTCTATTTGACCCATAGATAGGAACCTACCAGGTGCTTCCATTCAGGGCCACAGTGGACCTGGAAGCGATGGCAAGGAAGGGATACTTCGCATTCCACAAAGCTCCAGCATTACTGGAACCTCACCGTCAAACTATTTTGTATCATATCCATGACTCTAGTTGGGGGGGGGGCGTCTTACCTTTCTGCAGAGATACAGTCGATGTATTGTACAGCCCTTGCTGATTGGGCAATACACACAGTTAAATTTAAAAAATAGTTTTATTTCAGATAATTCACTTCAGCATAAGTACACAGTTTACATGTCAAAACAGTTCTATTTCAATCAATTCAGTTTAGAATAAATACGCAGTTTAAATGCAAAAACAGTAAACTCTCGAAACCACGGTTTAGTTCTATTTGACCCATAGATAGGACCCTATCAGGTGCTACTACTCCGGACCAGTGTGGAACTGGGAGTGATAGCAGAGAATCGATCCTCTGCATTCTCCAAAGCTCGCCATCAGATTGTTTAGTGTCTTATACAGGACATTTATTGTGGGGTGTCTTACCCCTCTGCAGAGGTGCAGTCGGTGTATTCTACAACTCAAGCCAATTGGGCAATGTTACAATTGATGTCGGTGGCAGGCATATTGTTACAATGCACTGCCAAGTGTAATGGTGACCAAGCAAGTCTCACAAACCATAAATTGTAAGTTTGGACCATTGTCTAATGAGTAGAGTTTTCGTCAATGGTCCGGAAGACCAGGGTTCAATACTAGGCTGAGTCATACCAAAGACTCAAAAAAGATTCTTGCTGTGGCCTTGTTTAACACTCAGTATTTTAAGGTACGGATCAAAGGTAAAATGGAGCAATCCAGGGTATGGAATGGTGCCCTCTCCTACACCTCGGTGTTGTAGCTATTGAAAATGGAGCCTTTGGGTCACCCTCGACTAAGGTCGCTAATTTATATGCCCCATATACTCAATTTTGTAACACAGCAAAGCTTAGTCATTTTTCATAAAACTGAAACACTTTGAATTTATTAATTAGATATTTAATCCTCTTGTGAAGTAATGTGTATGTTTTTAAATTGACCAATTAATTTTTTATATCTTATTCACTCAAACGTTGCTTAAGAACATTTAGCGAAATATTGTGAGAATTGTGTTACGCCAGTCTGGATTGTATGCGGAGTCTTGTTCTACCTGGTAAAAATTCACATCCAAATCTTCGCTTTTGTCTGTTCCCTAATCCCTTGGCCCGTAAGAATAACGGACGAGTGCATCGACCACAAAGTCAAAGTCATTTTAATTCAATTCACAATGTAATTGCTCTACTTAAAAAAGAAAATGTAGATCTATATCCTTGCCCTTGAGGTCATGATAATTACGCGGATGCGTATTTCTAATCCTCTTTGAAAGACGTGGCCCTGGAGGTGACCGTGTCCTCTGCAAAGAGTACGGATGTAACTTGCAAGAGCCGTTTAGGTTAATTGGCCGCTCAATTACCATAACTAGTTAATTTGGCGTCACTTGTGTGCGATATGGGCTAATGGCCCAGTCGTAGAGAACCGGCTCTGCAATCTGTGGTCACTGCTTGGATCTCCGATGGTGGAGATCATGGTATACACTGCTGATGAGACCTAATAAGGTCGAAGCAGCTGTCCAGTGTTTCTATGTGTCGTGCGTAAGTGTTCGCTGGATTTTTTGGTCATGGTAATTCAATTCACAATATAATATGAAAATGTAGATCATTTTAATACTTATCTATTTCTTTCGCATCTTGCCTTTTTAACCGCCCCCTCTCCTACACACACAAACTCTCTCTCTCTCTCTCTCTCTCTCTCTCTCTCTCTCTCTCTCTCTTTGTCCCTCTCACTTTGTTTTCAGGCAATTTCTGAACAACCTTCTATATTTCTCTTCAAGTCCTGGGAACATCATACTTCATATTTAATAATGGCCGATAATTCGAGGTTCAGAGACGCCTAACTTGACAGTTATAATTATCAATTGATAATGTCTGTTCTTCAAATGACTGTTCTGTACATAATTCATTAGAAATAAATGGCCGACCGAATTTTTTGTCTTCTTTCCTTTTTATCATATATTTCTAAAGATTTTCCTTTTCTTGTTTCTTGGACAGAAACAAATAACTCTACTTTTTTCCTTTTTTCAAAATTATTTATTCGTCGTCAATACTTATTTTTTAACCCGGGGGAAATTTCACAGAATACATATATAATTGTACGAATTAAGCTTAATCACAAAGAACTATTGGGTGCGTCTTACTCTATAAATTCATGTACACAAAAAAAGAGAGGCGGCCTTAGCGTAACGATTATCATCGTAGAAAATGTACTTGGTGACCCCAGCTCAATACCTAGACGAGGCTGTTTATGTTTCACTTCACGTTAATGCCCCTGGAAAAAAGGCATGAAATCGGCAATTCTCTTAAGAAGGTTTATATTTTAACCAGCTCTGTCACACTGGCGGTGATCGTTTTGGGAAGGATAACAAAAATAAATACTTGATCTCTGTTAAAAGTTTAACCTTGATGTCACTGACGGGATCCTGAAGATATCTTTGTAGTAACATGATTATCATTTAATGGTTATATTTGTTGAACTCATTTCTTCAAATCTCAACTCCAAATGGTATATTTTGGAACGTGATCCTAATCCCAACTTTTGAGTGAGTGGGAAATATTATGTCGCTACTTTGCTTTCTTCTCAATCACTGACTCTCAAAAAAAGTCGTCGACCACAAAGTCTTCAGTGATATCAACAATGTCGTCCTTCTACGCTTTCTTCTCAGAGTGAAGGTGACTTGCAGATCACTTCTACACACCCGGAGTCATGAGATTAACCCAAACTCACACTGTTACAGGTGAAAAAAGGCCGACAAAATAACCAAAGACTGGAAAGAGAACTTTTGGAAGTTTATTACAGTGTTGTGACGTTGTGGTTTGGTTTTTGTTGTTTAATGGCATATCAAAATTCTTGGATTATCTTATGCCAAATCCATCTTTTTTAGAAGGACAGTAGTGGTACTATTTAACCCATAGCTAGGAGTATAAGGGTGTTGGTACCTTTCCGAAGGGAATTTGTCCGAAAGTGAACGTAATAACTGCCTGGAACTCGAACTCACTTACTACGATTCCGCAGTCAAGCACTTTAACCATTACACAACGAGGACACCCCTCTGTGACGTTGTGAGGAAGCACAATGGTTATTGTTGTTGGAATGAGACTTGGCGGTCCGAGTTCAACAATCTATTCGACTGTTTGTGTTTAACTTGAGGCTAATGCCCTGGGCAAAATCATAGATTCATCTCTTCTCCAACTATGTAAATAGTAAAGCAGACACTTTAACCAAAATATGGCAGTCAGTCTAGGAGAAGGAAAAACCCTCCAACTATCGTCTAAAGAACCATGGGAAAGATAGATGTTAGATATATAATTAAGATCTGCGTCTTGAGTGGTGCCAGGCTCCAAAGAAACATATGGGCGTGGTATGCAGAAGCTATATTAAGCGGAGATTCTACAGGTTCTGTAAACTGGGACGTTGTCATCTCCCAGCAGATTGAAGTTCTACTTGTCAACGGAGCTAAATTTATAGCAGTTGTACCAAACTTACGTAAGCGAAGAGTGAGGATCTTTTGACACACTTCTTTGAATGTTTCTCCGGTTCTCTTTCAGCTTAACTCTTGATTTCAACAAAACTCTCATTTTCATATCGATCGTTGGTATTTTTTCTTTTTTTTTAAGCCGATAAATAACTTTTGTAACCGAATTTCTTATCATTTTTAATTGCACCAGTCAAAAAATTCAGTTCTCCGCAAGTTTACACGAAATTCCATAAAGAAAAAATTATTCCGTCGGCAGTCATCGACGTGATAAACAAAGTCATAACAACATTACCTGTCTTTTATGAAATGCAGTCATTATCAATTTTACGCTTCAAACACGTGTAGTATAATGGTTATCGATGCTGAAAATGGTATCGGCTACCTGAGTTCAAATCCTGCAAAGGATGTTTACATTTCACATAGCGCTAATATTTTGGGAAACATATGATTCCAACTGTTCTTCCTCAAAATATAGGTTAACAGTTGAGCAGACTGGATTCTTGGTACAGCAACCGGACTATGAGAAAGAAAATTAATTCAAACCTTGTAAACTAAATTTAAAAGTGACCTTGTGTTACATCCTGCTCGTGGAAGAGTAGTTGGGCAAATACAAAAATTCCAACCCGTTAATCTTTTACTTTATGTTCCTTATATGGTCAATGATGTAAACAATAAAATTACATCACCACCGGATATAGTTTAGTGCAATACACAGGGCGCCGCTTTAACCGGTGATTTTTGAGCTGCGACAACTGTGCTCATTTTTAACTGTCTAGCAACAAATGCAATCAAAATATAGTATCAGTTCTTTACATTTCAATGATGTATAAAAGGGAGTTTTTAAAAAAATATATTAACTATCTCCAAGGTAAAATTGGCCTCTCTGAATCAAAGGATTGTGATGATACAGTGAAGAATGTTTTAAAAGTAGTAGACGTAAACAATTTTTTATTAATATCCGTTCATTCTGGCTTCACAAAATTTTCTTTAAACTAATAAGATAAAATTATTTAAGATAATGTTTTTTCCAGATGAAAAATGGTTCATGAGATGGCACCATTTACCAAAAATCTAATAACTTCCATTCGGGAAAGTTGAAGCCACTTTTATTAAGAATACTGCTTAAGATTAGTCAAATTAAGGCTGTCATAAAAGCTCGAGGATGGTTAGTAATTCTAATTTTTCTTTTAAAAACTGTTTAAAACTGATCATCGTTAACTCGTATTGAAAGCACCAATTAAGCAGCCATTAATCTGTATAGTAACTATTTAGGAACAGCAATAGATATATAGAACTCAGGCAAAACCAAGTACCCCTGCTTGTTCTAAATACTTTTTCAACAAGGAACTATCCATTGAATATTGTGATTTATACCTGATGCAGAATTTACGGTCTGCATCGTACAGGAAAAGCTTATAAAATGGATAAATTCCATTTTCTTTGCGTTTTTACCACAACACTTTAAACGCGGTCTATTCTATTGGCTTCTTTTAAATAGAAAACAAGGTATAAATATTAAAACATCCTTATTCTGGTTCAGTTTAGGAGACTAAGTCATAAGAATAAGAGATTAGATTTGCAGGATTGATGCAAAGAGAAATGCTTTGCAAGCTAAGGGAACATTTTGTCAAAAAGTGAGAATGAATTAAGAAGAAAAGGCATTTGAAATGCATTTATATCTATCGTTTTGTTATAGGAATATATAAATATGGACAGAGAAATAATTGTGAACCTTCTGAAAGTGAATGTTAATAGATGGTTTAAATAAGGTAGTTTAAAAGAGAAAAAAATTAACTGAATAATTGTGGGGAGTTAGGGAGAAAAGGGAATAATAATAATAATAATAATAATAATAATAATTGTGCGCTAGAAATTGAAATTTTGCCATACGAACAAAAGGTATATGCACGACTCAGAATCTGTTCTGGAGAATAAGACGCACAAACTCATCTGAGATTTTGAGATACAAACGGATCACCTAATCTCGGCCAGACGACCAGAGCAAGTAATAATAACCACCACCACCAACAAAGAGAACTTACCGAATTGTAGACTTTGATGTCCCGGTTGACCACAGAGTAAAACTGAAAGAAAACGAAAAAAAAGATAAGTACATGGACCTTGCTTGAGAACTGAAAAAACTGTAGAACACGAAAGTGACGGTGATACCAACTGTTATTGGTGCTCTTGGTACAGTCACCAATGGATTGATACAAGGACTGGAGGACTCGGAAATAAGAGGTCGAGTGGAGACTATATAAAATACAGCACCGTTGGGATCGACCAGAATACTGAGAAGAGTTCCGGAAACTTGAGGAGACTTGCTGTCTCTCAAATTCCAGTGAAAGACCATCAGCTAACGCTGGTATGAAAAACTCGAGAAGGTGTATAATAATAATAATAATAATAATGAGAACTGGAATTTGGCATTAATAATTTAAAGTGCTGATCATTATCAGAAAAAGTGAAATAACGGAAGGAATAGAAATACTAAATAAGGAAAGCATTCGGACATTTGGAAAAAAAAAGATAATTCTTAGTGTTTGGGAATGTTAAAAACAGAAATCACCAAAGAGAAACAAAAGAAAAAAATGAGAAAAGAGTATCCCAGGAGAAAAAGTCAGCTCAACGAACCAACTCTGTTGAAGAAATCTCATCAAAAGAATTAACAAATGGGTAGCCCGTCTTATAATATATTCTGGATCATTCTAAAAAAATTACAAAAGAACTCAGATAAATGAGCCAAAGGACAAGGAGATTCATGACGATACACGTGGCCTAACACCCGAGAGATGACAATAAATAGAATAGATGTAACAAGAAAAGAAGGAAGACATTTCGCCAGGAGGAAAAGATACAATTCGAGAACTAGAGGAATATACTCAGAATAGAGGTAAAGAAAGACTGATTGCAGCAACCAGTAACAGCAATGTTAACTTTAGGGAAAACAGTAAAACAACAAAACCTAGAGATAAAAAATGGGAAGAAAAACAACTATATGGATACTTTAAGTGAATGCCTAATGCCTAATGCTCATGGTTAACCTTGTAAGCATGGGTTAGTTTACGCCGACTATATTTACGTAGATAGGTATGGTCTCCAAAAGGGGTGTCTTGAGTATGACTCTAAACAGAATTGCTCGTAAAATTGCTTCCAGCTCACCATTTGACGCAGTTTGAGTTGGATGGTGACGAATGTCTCTTCATAAATCAACCCGGCCCAATAAAAATAAACTGAGTTGGGAGGCTCCAGTTCTGGAGTTGATGAGAGCATGAAGCACTGCTTTATTGTCATTATTCCCAGGTCCACTCTGATTTATTAGTTGAATCTATAGGTTAATTGTTAAACATTTAAATATTATTGGATGGAAATGCTTTAAACCATATGTGTGCAAACAAATTATTATTGTTAAATAGATATAATTACTTGAAATAATATAATTGGTTGATTTATTAGTATTAGATAAGGATACTTGATTCTGTCAAAAACAAATGATTATTGACAAATAAAAAAGCGGCATAAGAATCCAATGGATCATTGAAAATATAGTAATTTTGGTTGGTTGTCTGGTTGTGTTTTATTGTATATCGACCCTTGTAGACTTTTTGACGCGAAATACTATATACATATATATACATATATATATATATATATATAGTTGTAGGTACAAAGAGAGGAAGAAATATTTTTAAATGATTAGGTCTATGAAGAGGTTTGTATTTTTTTTATGATTTATTTATTTCGTTCTTACATACGTTCTTACCATTTTAGACATCCTTGTAAAAAACGCAAATGGCCAAATCATCACAGATAACTAATACAAACCCACAGACACCCAATAATACTTCTAACTCAATAGCTACTACCCACCAAACTGCATAAAATCCATCCCTTACAATCTAGCCTATAGAATACACACAGTGATCACGGATGAAACCCCCAGAAAAAACTCGCCTTAATGAACTACATACAACCGTACACCAAACTACAACATTAAATAAGGGACTCGTATTAGCAGAAAAATACCACCAAAAAAATCACGAAACCCAAGAAAGCACAACAACGAGAAAACCGCAAGCATACTTTGCAGCCTACAACAAAAATAACCCAGAACTATTCACAGAAATAACAAAAAATCTAGAAAAACTTAAAAACAATGACAAAATCGAAAAAAAAAACTGGACACGATAAAAATCATTAAAAGTTTGAGAAAACCCCAAAATCTTAAAATAATAATCACCTCTTCTACATTCGGAGAAAATATAACACAAGGGGTTACCAAATGCAATAATAAACGATGTAGAGTATGTGATATAATTATAGAAGGAAAATCTTACACCTTTAAAAAACCGGAAACAAAATTCAGAATAAATAAAGACTTAAGCAGCTAATCAAAAAAACGTAGTCTACTTAATCGAATGTAGCAAGTTCAAAGAAATATACATAGGGTCAAGACAGGCTCTTAATACCAGAATATCTCTTCACAAGAGCAATATTAGAATAACAGAAAATAGAAAATTAGATGTATTGAAATACCTATACGAATGTGGTCAAGGTGTAATACACTGACTTAGCTGGCGACATGAATGAACTTAGAAGATTCAATGCAGTCGCAAGATAACATCAACAAAGTGGGTCACAGGAAAGAGAAGATAAAGGAGGATGGTGAAAAATATGATTTTTTGACTATGGATTGAGTGACAGTTCGGAGATAAGATCAACAAATTACCGGAAAAAACGGAAGTATGTAAATTCCGATAACCAGCCATAAACAGAAAAATACATGGGCGAAGAGGATATTCATATTTTTGCATGAGACTTGAAAAGATATATAAAGTCTGTAATTTTGGACTGAAGGCAGAGATCCACTGGTTGCTCAAGCGAAGTGGGGAAGTCCGCTAGTCTCACAAGCGAAGGGGAGAGGTCCACTGTTCTCCCAAACGAAGGGGAGAGATTCGCTGGTCGCTCAAGCGAAGGGGAGAGATCCGCTGGTCGCTCAAGCGAAGGTGAGAGGTCCACTGGTCGCTCAAGTGAAGAGACCCGCTGTTCACTCAAGCAAACATGTCACATGCGTTGTCCGGCTGTCGCTCTAATATACACAAAGGGTCCCCGCCACAGAAGAAAGATATGTGTGAACTCTCTCTGACTTTATTCCTACTTCACACACGTCACCGTTGAAGAATAAAAATATAAATTATATGTTTATATGTCTTCCAGTCCTTCGTTGTTTGTCCAGCAGTGCAGTATGCAACAAAGGTAAATCTAAAATAATGGCCATATACCAAACTAACAACTACAAACTACTCCGAATAAAAGAAAAGAAATTATAGATGAATTTAAGTCAAAGTTGAATAAAACATGAATCATACACACACGCAAATGGAAACAAATACACATATATATGCATATATATACACACACACACACAAAAATTATTAATAAAAAATAATTACTATTAAATTTCAGATAACACTGCCACACACACACACATAAGAATATATCTCAAGGTGCACACACTTTCACACACAGAGAAGAAAAAATAACAGTAAGTAAGACCCCAAACCACTCCAACACCCACACAACGACAAAAACATATCAAATATCATAAACAAATTAGGCGTAAAACAGGCTGAGGTAAACACACTCTAAGAAAAACAGAGGTGTGACCTCTATACGAATCCATAACCAACTGAAAAGCCATTCAAACTGCAAACACCAGTGAATTCAAGTTTCATTGAGTACCCCATTAACAAGGCCTTGTGCTATATATTTTCTCTGACGAAATCAACAAGCCGGAAACATACACGTATGTAAAAACTAAAGAAATGAATAAATCTCAAAAAATAAATAACTCTTCGTAGACCTACTCATTTAAAGTATATATAATTTGTGATCAAATAGTTTGTAGGCAACACTTTAACCAGCCTGGAGATCATTAGTTTGCACATAGTTCAATGGTTTCAAGTATTGCTATGTAACACGAACAATTCAGTTTAACATCAGTCATTTGCTCCTCACAGGTAAACATTAAATATTTATGTTTGACCTATAGATGGGGCCCTAACAAGTACTACCACTCTAGTTTACTGTGGACCAGGGAGAAATAACAATGAAAGACTCTTCCACATTCCCCAAAGCTCCAGGATTGAATCCTTATCATCAAATGGTTTAGTGTCATATCTACGATACTCGTTAAGCGGGTCTTACTCCTCTGCCAAGATGTTGGGGGCGCAATTCCACTGTTCCAACCGACAGGGCTGACCAATTCAATTTTGGCCTTTAATAACCCATGTGGAGCTAATATGCAGTTAAACAAATAAATCAAAGCCAACCAAACCAAATTTGATAGAAGTGAGCGCCATGGACCAAATTTTTAACTTTTAATGTAACTTTAAAGAGGAAAAAGTAGGAAAGAAAAAAGTGAGAAATTAGTCGGAGGAAGAGGAGGTGGATAAGAAAGTAAAAAGGAAGAAGAAACAGATGACAAGGAGGTGGGGAATGAGGCATGAAGAAGAGAAAGAGAAAAAAGAATTAAAAGGGGAAATTAAGAAATACAAAGATGATGACAGCAAATGAAATATTCATAATCACATGGCTGGTGCAAATAGAAACAAAATTTGAAAGAAGAAGAAAAAGAAGAAAACCGTGTAGACAAAAGGAAGAGAGACAAAATGTTAATATTCAAATTAGGCTCATGACATAGAGTAACAGATGATACAACCAGCAGAGAAGAAAGAAAGAAAGAAAGAAAGAAAGAAAGAAAGAAAGAAAGAAAGAAAGACGATATTGGAAAGAAAGAAAGAAAGAAAGACGTTTCTGGATAATATCGTGACAGAAAAAAGAAAGAAAAAAAAAGACGTTTCTGGACGTATTCGTAACAGAAAAAAGATAGAAAGAAAGAAAGAAATAAAGAAAATATTGCAATAAAAAGAAAGAAAGAAAGAAAGAAAGAAAGAAAGACGTTTCTGGACGATATCGTAACAGTGGAAAGAAAGGAATACGTTACTGGACGATATTAAAAGAAAGAAAGAAAGATAGACAAGTGTTTGACTCAGTATCATTAAACTACAAAGCGACAATAAAAATATAATGGAATGATGGAGGTCAAACGGAGGCTGAAAAGAAAAGTCTCCTTTGAGAATGGGTATAGTAACATAAGAGAGAAACGTAAAAAATAACGGAAGTTAAATATGTTACTGTCAGCTTAGTAACAAAAAAAAGAGAATAAATTTGTGCGAGAATTGATGAATGAATGAATAAATGAATGAAAAACGGAAGAGAGCTAGCAAACAGGGAAGGGAATAACTAGGCATTTAGAATCGACACAATAACGAACGAAAGAAAGAAAGAAAGAGATGTCAGAGCAAGGGACAGAACATTGAAGAATAAAATAAGTGGAAAATGAATGAAGAAAAGAAGGAAGAAATGGAAGATAGGAAGAAAGAAATGAAGGAATGATTGAAGGAAGGAAAGCGCTGAAAATCTATCAACTAAAGAAAGAAAGAAAGATATTTTAGACCAAGACATGAAGATACAACAAAACCAGTTGATAATCGATTAAGTAAAAAAGTAAATAGTGAAGAAAGGCAAGCGTTGAGAATTGACTCAGTAATAAAAGAAAGAAAGAAAGAAAGAAAGAAAGAAAGAAATTTTAGATTAAGCAATATAAAGAAATACATCCTTCAACAATAAAATCAGTTGCTAATACAGTACAGAATTGAGGAAGGACGGAAGGAAAATATTGAGAACTGACAGAGTAACAGAAGAAAGGAAGACATTTGGAATCGATACAGTAATATAAAGAAAGAACTGTGTGACCAAGGCTTATCAAGATACATAGTCACGGAAACATAAAATTGCTAGATAATAGATAAAGGAAGGAAGGAAGGAAGGAAGGAAGGAAGACATTCAAAATCGATATAGAAACGGAAGGAACATAAAAAAGAACAACAGCTATTGATAATAAGTTATACGCGAAATTAGTAGTACTCAGTTACTACGTATGGCTAAATTTGGCACAAAGTCTGAAGAATTATTGACTCAGTGGGGATCAAGTTCACTAACAATCTTTTAGTAGCCTACATCTCTAACCACTGCACTGTAGGAGGCAGCGAATCGAGGCAAGTTATTATTGAAAAATAATAGAAGAGATACGTCTTCGAAATAATATGGGTAGATTTTATTGTAAAACTTGGCTCTTAAAATAAACATTCGAGTTGATATTAATATATAGAACATGCGTATGTATGCGTGCGAGCAATTCTCTGTGTATGTGTGAAAGTAAAATCTGTATATTGATTGTGATTTCTACTTTCTCTTCATGAATATGTCAGTGAAAGAATTATTCGTCTTGTTTGTTTGGGTTTTTTTAAATTTTTATTGGGTTGGGTTGATTTATGAAGAGACATTCGTCACCATCCAACTCAAACTGCGTCAAATGGTGAGTTGGAAGCAATTTTACGAGCAATTTTACGAGCAATTTTCTAAACAGTTATAAAATTCCACTGATAAAAATGAAACTGTCGTTCGAATTGACTCAGAAAGTGGAAATCACAATTTTTTTTTCCTTCTAATTATAAGTTCGGATACTTTACCGAGAAATAATTGTATAGGAGTTGTACAGAATCATCTAAGGACTTAGCTTCGACTTAATCGTTGTGGGAAGCGGGGTCTTAAGACAATTGTAGAGCTATACAAGCTCCTTGTTATAATACCAGTTAGGGAGTCATTTAGGCATCAGATAGATTGGTTTGATAATTATTAATATGAGAAGGATCTCGTAAAACGATTTAACTGCATGCAAATTAAGAAGCTATGATTGTTTAGAAATTTATATTACTATTATTATTTCATTCTTTCCAAGATTTTCACTCCAGCTTTAGCTGGTGGTATTTAAAGGAATTTGAGCGACAGTCTCTTCGGGTCTCCAGAACTCTACTCAGTATTCTAACCGATCTAAACAATATGGAGGAGTAGATGGTCTCGATTCTTCCTCTGAGATCCAGTTTCTCCATTAATTTATTCGTTTGTTTGTCTGTGTTTTAAAGCATATCAACCTTTATAGGTTATTTAATACCAAGACCATTTTTATAAAAAATAATTCTATTTCAAACAATTCTGTTTAGCATAAGTTCGTAGTTTTATTATCAAAAATATTTCTATTTCAAGCTATTCCGTTTGGTCAGACAGTTTTAATTCAAACAATTAAGTTTAGTATGAGTATAGTTTTTCTTTACACACAGTTAAATGTCAAAAGAGTTCTTGGCCCAGCGGTTAGAGTGTTCGCCAATGGCCCGGGAGACCTGGGTTCAATCCCAGGTCGAGTCATACCAAAGACTTTAAAAATGGTACTTGATACCACCTTGCTTAACACTCAGCATTATAAGGTACGGTTCAAGGGTAAAGTGGAGCAATCCTGGGAATGGAGTAGCGCCCTCCCCTACACCTTGGTGTAGTAGCTATCGAAAAGGGAGCCTTCGGGTCACCCTCGACTATGGTCGCTAACTTTACTTTTACTTTTAGTTTAGCACACAAAAACAGTTCTATTTCAAACACTTCTTTTTAGCATGTAGTTTAAATGTCAAAACAGTTCTATCGCAAACAATTCAGTTTACCATGAGTATGCTGTTTAGTTCTAGTTGACCATAGTTAAGACCCTATCAGGTGCTACTTCTCCTGGCCAGAGTGGACCTGGGAGTGATGGCAAAGAAAGAGTACTCTTCATTTCCCAAATCTCCAGCATTACAGGAACCTCATACTTAGATTGTTAATTATCATATCCAGGACACTCGTAGGGAATTTTACCTCTCTTCAGTGAAGCCGTCCGTATATTCAACAACCCCAGTCGTCAGTGCAATATAGTATTTTTCCAAGCCGTTGGGAACGTTTCATGTGAATCAACGAAAATTGGTGCATCCGTCATTTTCCTATTCTATAGTTTGTTTGTTTGTTGTTTTTTTTTTTGTTAATTTTTTTTCAGTTCTCTGGCAAGGTCCAAATATTTTTCCATCTTTTCACATCCTTTTATTTTCACTGCGTGGCAGACGGGCAAAATCCAATTGATAGCAAGTTTTTTTTTTTTCTTGTTTATTAATAGTAAGTCTGGTTTTATGACCGAGATTAGGGGATCCGTTTGTATCTTAAAATCCCATAAAGTTTGATGCGTTTTATCCTCTAGGACAGATTCTGGTTTTTACATAGAAAATATTTTAGCTTAGTCAAAATTTAACGTCTTGCAGAATTCCCAGTGAATATCTTCCACGGGCAGTTGCACTTAGTGTTGTACTTCTTTTGTGCTAGTTTGCTGCATGTACTTATAATGCGATTATTCATTTCAGCTTTGTCTCTACATAATTTATACTTGTTATTTAGTTGTGCATTATCGATTTTTGCTTTAGCATAATCGGTCCATATGGCATTATTTTAAGCTACTATTACAAGAGATTCAGTGTATCTATTAAGGTCTTTATTTCTTAACCTTGTTCAAGTTTTCTCAAGAGTATCTCTCGAATTTGTCATTAGAAGTATTCTCGTAGTTGTTTTTCTACTCATTTTTTCTGGATTTGTTGTCTTTTCTGTTTGGCATTAAGTTGTCTTGGCTGTTACTGACTGCTGTAATTAGCCTCTCTTTGCTCTTTTTAACATAATCCGTGAGTCTTTGTAATAATGCAACTACGCAATCCTCTAAGCTGATAATTCTTCATCCTTTTTTTTCTTGATGGATACAATGTGTTCATGTCATCTCTTGAGTGTAGCCCCTTGTACATAATCATCAATTTCCTTGACCTTTGGACCATTTATCTGAGTTTCTCTTTTGTCCATTTTAAGAGTATCTTACCCGGAGGACGGTCGCAGAGTTTATTCCTTTGATGAAATTTCTGCTGCGGAATTTGGTTTTGAGTAGTTCTCTCGTTATTCTGAGATACTCTTTTTTTTATTTTTATATTTTTTCATCTCTGTTTATTTTATGATGTTCTCTTCCAATATTTCAAAGAGGTCGTAATTTTCCTCCTCTTTGAACGTTCCGATGCTTTCATAATTTTATAGTTCTCTTCCTACTGCTGTTTCTCTTTATCCACTTTTTATTAGTGTCAGCATGGCCCATTTTTTCAATGCTAAATTTAATTTCGCTATACTGGCTGTATTGTTTTCATTGGGATATCCGTGAAACCTTTCCCTAGAATATAACGGAGTAGCATCATTGCTATAAAAATTGCAGTGGAGAGTGTGAGTCTTCTTGACAAATGTACTATAGGTAAATACGGCTATTTGCGAAATGTACATGGGACGTTCATTACATATATACATAACGTAGAACACATAAAGAACATAGTAATCTCGAAATTCGAAAACACGTAACGACTTCAGGTACGAAACCTTTTTATAAACTCTGAGTTAAAGGTTTCGACATAAGGAGGAGAGACACAATCTTCTATGCTGTCGTATTCATTTGGCCCCCATCTCGAGCGGCACCCATAGGGTGCAAGTTCACCTCGCGTCTGCGAGCTCCAAAAGTTGATCCTCCTCGTTTGGCGTCTATTACTCAACTCTCTAACTTTCTTTCAATTCTCCACAAACCTCTGCGCGCTTCCGGTGCGCGACGTCACTCGCACTCCGTCACCCGTTTTGTCTCGGACTATTGTGACATCTGAGTGACACCTCCATCCGCTCGCGCGCGCCTGCGTTAACACCTGCCTCAGTGTTGCACATAACTAACCCATGTGCTGAGACGAAAGGTTCTCAGCCTAACTAAACTCAAAGGCATGAACCGAAATCGCTTGGCCATTACGTTACACAAATGCCTCTTTGAATTTTCATCACTTCAAGGTTTCTTTGTTTAATGTCAAATCAACATTCTTATCCCATCAAGGTTTTGTCCCCCTGTGGTTAATTGTCCTTTTTAGTTTTCCATGGCTTTCGTGTTGAATTTTATTACTTTTTTTTTAGATATTTCCATAATTACAAGATTGATTTGACCTGGAGATCCTGTATTTGTTATGAAGGTGTCTGTCTGTCAAATGGATTTAGATGAAACCATATAATTGTACAAATTATTTGTATCAATAATAGTTACCCGAAAGTTTAATTGTTTAGAAAATATTATTATGATTTTACTCATTTGAGAGTTTTTTCACACCAGCGTTTCCGCTGGATTTTTAGCGACAGCAAGTCACCTCTAGTCTCCAGCACTCTTCTTACTATTCTGGCCGATCTCAACAATCCTGTAGTTTGGATCCAAGTCCTCTAATACCAGTATCTCTCTGTTTAGTGACTGTACTGAGTCCACCAATTACATTTGGTATTACTGTCACTTTCATGCTCCATATATTTTTAGTTCTCTAGCAAGGTTTAAGCACTTATCTCTCTTTTCACTTTCCTTAAGTTTTACCCGGTGATCAGTCAGAATGGCAAATTCCACCATTGGGCAGGTTTTGGGTTTTTTTTTTTTTTTTTTTTTTTTTGGACTATCACTAGATCTGGTCGTCAAGCTGAGATTAGATCATCCGTTTTGATCTCAAAATCCTAGAGAAGTTTGTGAGTCTCATTTTCTAGGATGGGTTCTGGGTTGTGCATATACCATTTGTCGTATTGCTGAATTTAAACTTCTTGCATAGTATCAGTGGATCACCTTCCCCACCAAATCATGCCTAGTTTTATACTCATTTGGCGTTAATTTACTACATAGTCATGAGTTTTCTTGTTCTCTGATCCATTTGCTGAAGTTCTTCTCTCGTTCACTTTAAGATGGTCCCGAGTATCTTACAAGGGGGACAGCCCCAGATATTCTTTCCCTTTGATTAAATTTCCGCTATGTAGTTTGGTTTTGAGTGGTTTTCTCGTTCTCCTTTGATATTATCTTTATCATTATCTACTCCTTGAGAGTTTTTCACATCAGCGATAGCTGATGGTCTTTCACTGGAGTTTGAGTGACAGCAAGTCTCCTCAAGTCTCCAGGACTCTTTTATCAGTATCATTATTATTTCTATTTAATTTTTATCTTTACGTCTGGTTTCTCAATTTCTTTCACCTGGTTTTTAGTTAAGATCTAAAGTGATGGAAGTTAGCATTTTTATGCATTATTGCCGCCTCTTTGGAGTGCTATTTTTACAAACGCTCATATAGTATCCTTCTGACGAGGTAGGCAATTCTGCAAAGTTCATTTTTTTTTTTTTGTATTTCCTGTAGACTGAAATTGCCTGATATTTCTTTTTATGTGTTTATCTTAGTCTTTTTTATCATACCCTAGGCATTACACCACGAGGGTGTCCTCGTGGTGTAATGGTTAAAGCGATGCACAGCGGAATCGTAGTAAGCGAGTTCGTACTCCAGTCGCGCTATTACATTCACTTTCGGGCAAATACCCTTGGGAAAGGTATGAACCCCCTTATTCTCCCTCCAGCTATGGGTAAATAGTAGGACGGACTAGGTTCTTCAGCCTTGGTGAGGCAACTAGTCTAGGGGAAGGAAAACTCTGAATTCAAACCTGTTAAAC
The DNA here is from genome assembly GCA_963585895.1 of Sepioteuthis lessoniana. Classification (NCBI taxonomy): domain Eukaryota; kingdom Metazoa; phylum Mollusca; class Cephalopoda; order Myopsida; family Loliginidae; genus Sepioteuthis; species Sepioteuthis lessoniana. The sequence continues at coordinate 38,237,913 of OY757909.1, forward strand.
TCCGCTTAAAAATTGACCTTGTGTCATATCCTGCCCGAGCGGAGGGGTTGGTAAATAGTACCCTAGGCTAATACTTTTATTTGCTCTGTGGTAATTTTAAGCTGCAATTTCTATTTCCAAGCCTATTATTATTTTCATTTTTATCATTAAATTTCTTGCGAGTTCTTCTCACCAGAGTCAGAGCAAGTCTCCTTAGATTTCCAGGATTCTTTTCAGTATTCTGACCGATCTAAACAATGCTGTGGTCTGGACGGTCTCCATTCTTTCTCTGCTTTCCGACTCCTTCAGTCTCCTTTCCAAGCCTTTTGGGACCGTTTCAAGCACAACAACTACAACTAGTATTACCGATGCCCTCATGTTCCATTTTTTTTTTTCGTTGTTCTCTGGCAAGGTCCCAGTATTTAGTTAATTTTTCGAAAAATACACTAGATGGCAACTTTAGTGTTTGTTATTTTTATTAACACTGAGTCTAGTATACTGGCGAGGGTTAGATGATCCGTTTGTATCCCAAAGTCTCAGAAGATGCTACGCATCTCATTCTTTAGGACAGATTCTTTTTTATATGATATTTGCAAGTTGGGTCAGATTTTAATCGCTTATATTGTTCCCATTGGATCACCTTCCGAATCCAATTGTGTTTTATGTGGTACTTCTTTTGTGCAAGTTCGCTGTATTCTGTTATTATATAAATTTATACTTGCTATTCAATTTATGCTTGAATATAACTGGTCCTCATTGCACTGTTTGTGCTCTAGGGAAACATTATTATTATCAATATTGAATTGACGTAGTTATTTGAAACCATATACTTGTGTATAAATTATTTGTATTAATAATGATTACTTGAGTACACATCATTTGTGTTAAGAATAATTACTCGCATAGACATATTTTCAATTAAGAAAACTTATTTGAATTTAAAAATTATTATCTGCAGTTACTTGATATTAAGTGAAAAAGGTTGTTGCATTTTTCATGCTGCAATACCTTTGGAAAAGGTATAAACCCAAATATTCTCCTTCCCCCAGGGTAAAAATTACGGAAGACAGAGCTCTTTAATTTTGGTATAGTAGCTGGTTTAGCAGAAGGAAAAACCTAAATTCGAACCAGTTGTACTCGGCTTAAATTTAACTTTGTCTCGCATCTTGCTTGTGGTGTACAGGCTTGGTAAAGCATACTTGACACAAATTGCAATAAGAAGTGACAACGGTATTAAATAACCCAATGCTTTAAACTCAACCAATCAACCTGACATAAATAATAACAACATAATGAATGGAGGGATAACGTCGCTATTGCTAGTGACCAACGAAAACACCATGACGTGGACTGGATATTTGGTTTTCATCACTATTTGTCTATCGTGTGAAGGCAAGGCAAACAAATGATTATTCTTGTGATTTCATCATTCGCTGCTGACAGAAACTTTACTCATTTGAGAAAAAGCAAATCATGTTAGGTTGCAGGGAATGTTTGAGTTAGTGGAAAAGCTTCTCAGTGCGTCTTTCCCTCTTGTCTTTCATTGCCTGTGATAAAATTTGTCTCTTTCTCATCTTGTATGAGTGTTCATGCACTGCCTTCCAGATGAGAAACTCAGAAATGTCCATTTTGCTGTTTATTGACATGTTTGACTAGCTGGAATCGTTCTCGGTCATAGCTTGGGTGTCACCATCAAATTCCGGAGCTCTTTTTTTTTATCAGAACGATCAGAATTTCCGAGCTGTAGTACCTTTGTAATCACCATTAGACTCACCCAAATCTTCGCAAATCCTCTGCACTATCCTTAGATTGACACCCAAATACTGTGAAATCTTCCTATCAAATTTTTCGATATGAATGTCAACCAGTACAGCATACTATCTAAAATTTTCTGGAGGAATGAATTGTATCATGGCGTTTCTTTCTTACTGAGACTGAGCCAAACACACTCTAGTTCGCTGTATAGTAGGCAAAACCTGAAACAAAGCGCAAACGCGAATTTGATAATTGAAAATAGTATCATTTCACCCATCGCACCTGCTTGTGAATTTGACGGAAAAAAGTCAAGCAAAAAAGAATTAAAATTGAAAACAAAAGGAAAGAAAGAACGAAATCAGCAATAAAAGAAAATAGGAAGATAAATTGAGATCAAAAAAAAAAGAGAAGAAAGAAAAAAAATTGAATGAAAAAGCCCAGAAAATATCAGCATATAAAAAGAAACAATAAAGCAATTAAGAAAAAAAAAAGTAAAATTTAAGATAGTCAAAGCTAGGAGAGAAAGAAAAGGAAATGAACGCATGCGTTAAAAATGAATAAAATGCCTAGCAGAAACGAAGAAAAAGTCCAGTGAAAAAGTGGAAGGAAATGCATAACTAGATATCAAGAAAACGTTGAATTAAGAGAGGAAAGAGGGGGAAATGGCAATTGAATTAGTGGAGACAAGTAATTGGAGTCTTGTTAAAAACAATTTGCTCTGATGAAATATTGGTAAATAGAACGACAGCCAGTATTCAACTAAACTGCCCATGAGGTCAGCAGACGTTCTGATCATTATATCACAAGCATTGTGTTTGCTGGTAATTCTTCTTTTCTTGTTTTCTTTCTTTTTTTCTTTTTTTTTTTTTTTGCAACGATTACTCTGACTGTACGATTACAATCTTTTCTTTTCTTGCTGGTTTTTACCTTGTAAACCCCTATTATCCGAAACAGGTACACTAATTATCAATCTATCAACATAAGTGCCTTATGTGGTATAATTGTTTCAGAGCAAGACTTGTGAGTTTGATTCTCTCTGAGTGTCTCATACTTCTGGTTTTTTTTTTTTTTTGTGTGTGTCAAACTAGCTTAAGCTTTAAAAAGTGCTTCTTTTTCCTCTTTTCTCCCCAGAAGGAATTATTTGCCAAAATAGGAAAATGTGTGCGTGTGTGTGTGTGTGTGTGTGTGTGTGTGTGTGTGAGAGACAACAGACTCAGAATCAAACGGGTGGATTGTAATAAACTAATACTTGTAGAAGTAGTATTAGTTCAAATGGCCAAGATTTTAACAGAGATGCAAAGTTATTTATCATAGAAAGAATTGGAAAACAACTCACTGGACAATATCACGTTGATGATAGAAACACAAAAGGATACTTAGATAAAATTTCTCAAAGCGTAGTGGCTAATATGATGGACTACAATAACGTAGTAATTGAGTTTGAACCCCTGTCGCGATATTAGGTTCACTTTCAAATTAATACCCTTTGAAAATGCATGAACCTTCTTTTCTCCACCCCCAGCGCTCAGGGTGTAATGGTTGTCATCATAGGAAATAGACACGACCACCCAAGTTCAAATCTTGGAGTAGTTGTGTGCATTTTAGATAGCATTAATTCTAATAAAAGAAAAGTCGTGGTATAATTTAAGCCATATATATATTGAGCAACTCCTTCACGCAAGCAGAATGTGACACAAGGTCAACTTTTATGCAGAGTTTGATAGGTCTGAATCCAGATTTTTCATTCTCATAGACTGGTTGTCATATTACGGTCAAAGGTTCTAGTCTGTCTTACTATTTACTCATAGCTGGAGTGAGAATAGTCAGATGCATACTAGGAAATATCTACGGATAAATGTTTTGATTATGTTAAGATCTACAAGAAATAATAACTTTCAACATTGATTCAAAAGAAATTTAAAATTTCATAAAAGATTAAAAGAAAGATCCTTATGGTTAGTTGGTTGGTTGGTTGGTTGGTTGAGTCTTCGTACGGAGTATCAACCCTTTTCGGGTCATTTAACACCGAATTAAGTCATTTTGGTTTGGTTTGGTTTGGTTTGGTTTGGTTTTACGGCATATCAACCACTGTTGGCCATCTAATGCCAAATCCATTTCATAGATATAAACAGTTCTATTGCAAACAATCCATTTTAACATAAGTACACAGTTTAAATATCAAAAACAGTTCTATTTCAAACAATTCAGTTTATCACAAGTATACATCTTCAATGTTAAAAACAGTTCTACTTCAAACAATTCAGTTTAGAATAAGTACGCTATTTAGTTCTTTTCAACTCTGCATTACCGTAAGTTCCAGAATTACTGCAGCCTCACCATCAGATTGTTTTGAGTCATAATCAGGACACTCATTGGAGAAGTCTGACCCTTCTGCAGAGATGTAGTCGATGTAGTCTATATCCCCAAATCACTAGGCAAAATGATTCTTAAGATTGTGTTTATTTATCAGTAATTGATATGCCGGTAAACAAATAAACCAAACCAAATGAAACATGAATCAAATTTCGGTATTATTCAGTGTTGCTATGTTTAGTGTAGGGATTTGATATGTCGTTAAACCAAACAGCATTGAAATACAACTTTAAAATGACTTAGCTAAATAATGATTTATGAAGCTTAGCTTAGGACAAGGTATAGGGCGCATTTACGTCATTCGAGATGCCCTCCTTTTCCTGAACATTTTCATCATTATTAATCAAACTAATATGTCAACACTGCACAAACACAATATTCGCTAATTTGACTCTATTCGTCTTGAGGCTCTAGTCATCAATCTGACTACAAGCCCATCAGTTTGCAGCCACAACTGTTCACGTAAACAGAAGTAGAGAAATATGAAATACTGACCATTTTCCTGCTATACGTTGATGTTATGTTTGTGTATTAATATCTTGGGTTAGCATCGATACAATAAGATATTTTTGGCTTTTTATCACTAGGAGCGAGAATGTCTCTGTTTCTACTTTTAACAGTTCAACGGAATGTGAAGTGATCTTCGTTGAGGTCAAATTGATTATTTGAAATATATGATATTTTTCTTTCAAAATTCATCTAATTAATCCATTCGATTTTTAACCAAACTGTTTGGGATGTTTTTTCAACATTTTTTTCGAATTTAGCAAAAAGAAAATTCTGCTACGGTACAGGAAAATATTTTTGAATTTATATTTGAAATTCCAAAGAAAAATACGTTTTATATAATCATGGATGTCCACATTTGAGAAGTAATAGGTATTATCAACTGTGGTATAAAGATGTTTTTAATGTGCACTTGCCATATTATTCGCTTTTTGCAGCGACATTTTTTTCAAGATAGAATTTTAATTTTCAATCATGCAGAAAAAACCTGATTGATTTTAATTTCAGACGTTCATAAACCCATAACCCCCATTAGAACTCTCGGTAAGTTCCTGCTGGTCCGTACCGAATTTTTGTACTTGTCTTTAATTGGAATCATTTTGAGATGAGGTTTCTTAATTTGAGAATAAAAACGTGGTGCGATAGACAACAACTATGGAAGGCAGTAATTACTGGGGATACGGTTACAAGACTCAGCATTCCTATCCGAGGTCACGGTAAAATCACCTGAAGAAGGCCAGAGGTGAAATTTAGCCGAAACGTAGTGAAAGAAGAAACAACACAAAAACTACCAAGATGAGGACAAAAAAGTCCGCAATAAATAAAAAAATTAATCCTCAAATTAAGAAACCTCATCTCAAAATGATTCCAATTAAAGACAACTACTTATTGATGGTATATGAAAATAATGACCGTCAACAAATATGTGTGTATGAGAGAGAGAGAGAGAGAGAGAGAAAGAGAAAAAGAGAAAGAGAGAGAGAGAGAGAAAGAGAAAGAGAGAGAGAGAGAGAGAGAAAGAGAAAAAGAGAAAGAGAGAGAGAGAGAGAGAGAAAGAGAAAAAGAGAAAGAGCTTATGTTTGTTTTCAATAAAGTCATTACAAAACAATTTCTTCTTAATTTTTCAATTCCAAACTACTTACTCATGTGCACATTTGTATTAGCAGTGTATTTTTCAAAGGCAAGAAAAACGCCTAACCATTAGTGTAAATTAAATTCAATCCCTTTTTCCAAACTTAATAAAATTAAAATAGCTTTTTGGCTTTATAATAAAAGTTATAAAAATATTATTAATGAAAATAAAACAATAAAAATCAAATGAATAACACAAGAAAATTATTTGTTAAAACCCGCATTTTAAAATAATTAACTATACCATAACTAAGATACACGCAATTTGGGCACCTCTGGTGGTGTTACGGTTAGTAAGCTAGACTAGCAAGCTTACACGAGTGAGTTCGAGTCTCATTGGGCGCTCCATTCAGTCGGCTTTGTGCCATATCGAAGCAAAGAACTTTGTAAATTACTATGATACACGCAATTTGTTTCAGTTTGAGTTTAACGGAATATCAACTCTGTGGGTCATTTAATGTCAAAAAGATTTGGTTGGTTTTGTCTTCTATGTAAGATTTAGGGATAAGGTATGTGTTTTCATGATAGTAGTTTATCATATTTGCTCAGATTTTTGTAAAAAAAATTGATTTGGTCATATTTTCGCGAGTAGGCTGTTTTTTTATTCAGTGCAGAAGCTTGTGCAATCAATATGACTCTTGACCTCAACTCAGAATGAAGAAATAATAAATTCATCATCTTTTTAGATTCACTATCAGTGTTGGAATCACTAAAAAACAGAAAATTTGATCCCCCAATAATAATAAGAATACTTTGTAAATTGGAGAATTTATCAAATGGCAATGATATACAGATATGTTGGGTCCCAAGTCATACTGGCATCAGTGGAAATGACCATGCAGATAAAGCAGCCAGGTCTACCATAAACCTAACCACTGAAAAGAAATTTAAAATACCACATACAGACTTTAAAATAAAAATAAATAAATACATACTACAGCAAAGACAACAACGCTGGAACAATAATGAAAATAATAAATTATTAGAAATTAAACCCACACTGGGGGAATGGAAGCAAAACTTTAAAAAACCGAAAAGAGGAGGTTACATTGTCCAGACTCCGGATAGGTCATACAATTATAACACACTCTTATTTACTTGAAGGAAAACAACAACTAATGTGTTATGTATTTCAGACAGAATACACCGTGAAGTACATTCTCATCGAATGTACCGATTTAGCCCCTTTTAGAAAAACCTATAGTGCAAACAATATGAATGAACTGTTCCAAAACACTGAAATAAATAATGTGATATCATTTCTAAAAACAGTGACGTTGTACACAAAAATCTAAGGAAATTTACAATAAGACCAAATTACCCCTTTCTTTACTAGATATATTCTAACAAACTGATCCTTTCCCCAACCTGTTTCACAGTTCTTTTTTTTTTGTTTATTTTATGATCATGATTCCCAACAAATAAAATCCTAATAAAAAAATTAACTCATTATCTAAAGTTTATCTTTAATTCCTAAGACCTCTCCTTTGAATTTCTTTTCAAACTTATTTTCTTTAACTTGATTCGGCATTAAATGACCGATGTGGTTGATATACCGTAAAACAAAACAAACAAACAATTTTTCTGAGAAAACCCCAAATGTCTTCTGGTTTGGTGTTTTTGAACAGGACATTTGGGTTGCTAGTCTAGTAGTATTTTGGGCGAGTTTGTCTGAAACTGTCACAATTTAAGAGAATGGGATACTTTGAACATTGAGGATATTGAAGTGTCTTCCCTTTTGAGGATGTGTGAGTAATTGATGCAGCTGGGGCCAATACAGAGTCTGGAATGAATTACTTCTTTTCTGTTTCTTCTGTAACCTTCCGGCCACTGGTAACTTTTATATAGTGGAACTTAAGTATTTTATCGCCCCATGATTTTCGCAATTCATCATGTGTGAATTTATTAATGGATAGTTTTAGATCATGGTAAAGCCTTTTGTATTGGATATGTCTGTCATGAGTGCTTTTCTTTTAGCTTTGTCTGCCCTTTTTTTTTTCATGCATAACAATGTGACCTGGTATCCAATAGAGAATGTTACAATTATTTTAGGAAATAGTTTTTTAAGGAGTTTGGGGATAAGAGAAATTGATGTATCTTTGTTCTGAAGTGCTAACAAGTCTGATTTAAAGTCTGGGTAGATGTTAAATTTGGAGGTTTTGTGATTAGCTATAATGTGTTCATGGCTAAGTCAATTGCCATGACTCCTGCACCAGAGATTAATGATCCATCCAGGAGGCGTTTTAGCAATTCTTGGCTTTAGAGAATAGCGGCACAACCAACGTTCGTTCTCTGTTTAAGTTTGGTTTGGTTGTTTGTGTTTTATGACATATCAATCTTTGTTAATTATTAAATGCCAAATTCATCTCTATACAAACAATTCAGTTTAGCATAAGTACACAATTTAATTATCAAAAATATTTCTATTTCAAGCAATTCAGTTTAGTCAAACAGTTCTAATTCAAACAATTCCGTTTATTATAAATATATCTTTTATCCATGCACAGCTAAATGTCAAAACAGTTCTATTTCAAACAATTTAGTTTAGCATAAGTACGCTGTTTACAAATCAAAACAGTTCTATTTCAAGTAATCATTTTAGCATTTCAGTTCTTTTTCACCCATAGATAGGACCCTAACAGGTGCTACCACTTGGGGCCAGAATAGGTCTGGAGGCAACGGCAATGAAGGGGTGCTCCGTATTCCACAAATCTCCTGCATTACTGGAACCTCGCCATCAGATTTTTTAGTGTCATATCCAATACACTCGTTGAGGAGGAGTCTTATCCCTCTGCAGAGGTGCAGTCAGTGTATTCTACAGCCCTAACTGACAACGCAATACACAGAGTTAAACGTAAAAACAGTTTTATTTCATATAATTCAATTTAGCATAAGTACGCAGTTTAAATGTTATCAAGTTCTGTTTCAAGCAATTCAGATTAGCATAAGTACGCAGTTTAGTTCTATTTGACCCACAGATAGAACCCGTATCAGGTGCTACCATTCCGGGCCAGAGTGGACCTAGGAGTGATGATAATGAAGGGATACTCCGTACAAAGCGCCAGCATTACTGGAACCTCACCATCAGATTGTTTAGAGTCATATCCAGGAAACTCGTTGGTGGGGGTCTTACCTCTCTACAGAGGTGCAGTCGGTGTATTCTACAGCCTCAGCCGACGGGGCAATTCTCTGTTTAGACTGATCTCTATAGTTTTGATGATGATCTGGAAAGATATTTTGGATGTTGTTGAATTCCTCTTGGAAAGTAAAGAGGAATGTTTTTGTTTTGGATAATTTGGTTAGTTCTAGATTTACAATAGGCTAATTAATGTTCCCATGGTACTGTTTTGAGGAGGATAGTATCAGGAATAATTTAGGGTTGATTTTGTTTTCATTGAGGAGGTTTTGGATATTTAGATTTAGAGCTTCGATAGCTTTTGCTTTATTTTCAAAAAGGTTTTGTATCTTATTTCTATGATGCAGTTATAGGCAGGATTTAGGGGGCATTATATGAGTTTAGAATGACATTGGAGTGTAAGTTTGTGTCATCTCAAGGAGAAAGTGGGTTCGTTTGTTTCTGTGTATAAACTTACTATTGGAGTGGTAGTAAAGGCTCCTAAAGTGATACGGAGTCCCTCGGGGTAGATGGTATAAAGTTCTCAAGAGTAGAACTTTCTGGCTGTGCTGTATATGAAACAGCCATGATCGTATTAGAAATCTGTATCATTTGAGGAGAGTCTTTTTGTAAGCAACCCTGTTTGTTGGGGCTATGGCTCTCATGACTTAAACTGTTTAGTTTTATTTTATTTTCAGTACAATTTAGGGCTGGGTGATTGTATTTTTGTAGATTTGGCAGAAGTACACTCATCGGTTTTGTTATTTGAAACTTTTAATCCGTTTTCATTGATCCATTTTGATATCTTGGATTTTTCCTTTCTTTGGTAGCCATATTTTTGAAGCTGTAAAAACGTGGAAGTCATTGACATATGGTAATTTGTTCATTCCTGAAAGAAAACAAGTTGTTATCTGATTTATTTTAATTATTAATTAGATGACAGATAGGATGCTACTCTGAGTTACGCATATTTTTTGTGGTTTTGGGTCGAAGCTGTTATTCATTCGTGTTTGGAAAGTTCGATCTTCCAGAAAGTCTTAAAAAAATTAGGAGTCTACCTCGTATGCTAAGATATTTGAGGTCTTTAAGTATGCAATATGGCTATAACGTATCATATGCTTTTTCAAGGTAAAAAAAAAAATTAATGCTTCTCGGATTATTGTTTGTATGCGGATTATTTGGTCTATGGTACTTCTTTTAACTCTAAGACCTGTTTGAAGGTTTTAGAGGAGATCGATATAAGGAATCATGTCAGTATTAAATTGATTATCCTTTCGAGAGTTTTACAAGAACAGCTGGTTGAAGCTATAGGTCTATAACTGGCAAGGTTTGTGGGATCTTTTTGTTTTTTTGAGGATTCAGATTGATGTGGCTAGATATTGTTCAATATGTTTAGGTGATATTTCAGCTATATTGTTGGAAGTTCCTTGAGGAGAGTGCAGAGGATTTCATCTGGACCAGTGGCGGAGTTATTATATTTGGATTCTGAGCTATCGGATTTGAGTCGGATGGAGAGTTGATTAAAGCTCTCAGTATTGTAAGTTGGATTTTGTCACGTTCTTTTCTTCTTTAGTTCCGACTGAGTTGAATTTATAGTAGTCGCGTTTTGTGGATGATACATAAGCGAAATTTTCTGCGCTATTTTTCACTTATGGCATTTATTTTTCCTTGAGAGAAGTGATTTATCGGAGTGTTGCTGTTATAATTCGATATTTTCTTTATAAAGTTACACTTTATTTTGGGATTATTATTAGAGTTTATTTTTGAAGTGTAGTTTCTCTTTGTTGTTTAGATTTGTTTAGATTTTCTGATAAAAGTTTTGTTTTGAATTTCCAGAAGGTTGCTTGACGTTCTCTTATCATGCCTTCCTATTCCTCAATGAAACAGAATTTGTTGTGCTTTAAGAATATTACAGTTTTGGGGATGGTTTTGCTTGCTATGGTAATGAGGGTGTTGGTATGATTATTATAGATTCTTATTGATTTGACTTTGTTTATGGAATTATTATGGTAAGGCTAGCTTTTTTTCGACATTTGCCAGTTTTCTTTTTTTTTTTCAATTCCATCATGGGGCTTTTGGAATTGTTGTCCATACTTCACACACTTTTGAATCAGCTGGATGGTTTTATTGACGGTTTATGCAGTTCTATGCTTGTTCACAATCCATGTGGTCCATTTCGCTTTCTCCATTTCTTTTACATGCTAGTGGTCTGGAGCATTTTTCTCTCTAGTGCGCAAATCTTTGGCAGTTGTAACATCTGTGTGCCTTTGGGATGTACGTTTCGACTTTTTTTTATAGTATATCATATTTCTATTTCGGTAGAGGTTTTGTGAGTGTTGAAGCTAAGAATATATGTGTTTGGATTATTTTATCCTTTTTCTTGATGGCGATTCATCAGACGTTGTTAACATCTTTTGGATATTTATGGATGTCCATAAAAGAAAAGATTAGTTTCCAAAATGCACTCCAAATTTTAAGTTATTGACACTCACTATACACAGTTCCGGAGATAAATGTACAATATCTATTATTAAGTGTTTCATAAATAACAGCCATTCCATTTTAATATACCAAAGACTGTCGCTGTTGGAAAGGCACTTTGTACGCAGGAATTAAGCAAAACGGAGTATTGTGGCATTTATGAAGACATTTCATTGAATCAGCTCCGATCAGATAATCAATCTGAGATTGTTACAGGAAATTTGAAAGAACAGATTGTTTGTGTAAACTTAAAAAGTTTCACAAATTCACATTGTGGGTTGTTACTTTCATACAATGAAATATTCGCTGACGTTATGGTCAGTTTTAATTTACGAAGTTTTTTGCTGAGATATGGCACGAGGACGCATGAATGGGGCACCCAATGAGACTCGAAATCACTCATTAAGGCTTGCTAGTCTAGCTTTCTAACCATTACACTACCCGACGTTGGTGTCAGTATCGACCACTAAAGCCTCGTATTATATTTAAATTGTTTGGGGTAATTCTTCTCAATGCTTTTTTTTCCGGTGTTTAAAAACGAAAGTAAGAAAACGTTTCAAAAGTTTATTAGATTTCAAAACAAAAGATTATTTATGGAGTTGTTCACGCAGAAAATCTTTTTATGAAATATTATTTCTTCTAATATAATCATTTAATTGATTCTGTTCTCATTAAGGTTGGTTTGTTGGTTGGTTGGATTTTATGGCATATCAATCCGTGAACGTTATTTAATGCCAAATACTGTTTACACGTATATATGATAAATATATGATTTGAAAAGGAATAGATTGTAGGTAATATTTTAAACAAACCAGAGCTCATTTGTTTGTACTGTACACAGTTACGCAGATTCCAGTATTGCTATCAAATACGAACAATTCAATTTAGTACTAATTTATTTTCACACGGTTGAATGATTTCAAGCATTGCTATTCAACGCTAACAATTAAATTGAACGTTGGCTATTTGCTTACACACATTAGGTGGTTAAGTAGGTGTAATTGACCCATAAATGAGATCTGAATAGGTAGTACGAATCCAGAGTGGGACTGGGAGCTATGACAATGAAGGAGTTCAAGACTGGAACTTCATCATCAGATGCAGTTTAGAGTCATATCCAGGACACCGGTTGGAGGTGGAGTCTGCAGAGATCCAGTCGTCTTACTGTACAGCACCTACCTATTGGACGAAAATATACATAAGGTTTTAAAAGAAAATGTGAGAAAATCATGGAATATGTTTTTATTCGTTTTTTTTTTTTGTTTTTTTTTTTTTGGTTTGTTTTCTTTTTTCCATATTAATTTATGACTGACCACTGCTTTTGAAAATGTAACTAAAAAAGTGAAACAATTTGCGCTTCATGGAATCATTCAAAACTCTTTCGATAGTTTGAGGATGGAAAATCACATCAGTGTATAAGTTGCACATAATTGGTGAGGCAACTAGTGTAGGAGAAAGAAAACTCTGAATTAAAACCTGTTAAACTCCGCTTAAACATTGACCTTGTGTCATATCCTGCCCGAGCGGAGGGGTTGGTAAATAGGATAAGTTGCACATAATTTGGATAGCAATAACTAAGGACCGCGCAATTTCCATAAAAATATCAACGCCCTCCTGTAAAATTTAATCATTTAGAAATACGGTAGTGCATATCTTAAATAATTTTCTCATATGTGCTTCAGTAAGGCATCAGAGGCAAACCTCTTTGTTTCCACTACTCTCGTTGAATGTTTTTGACTTTTTTTTAACCAGCGTCTTTATAGTCTTTTCACCAGTTACTTTCCAATCTTCATTTTAACGTTTCGCTTTTTACGTAACTTTAATCAAATTCTTCTTAATTTACCTGAAATTATTTTCTAAAATGTGAAAGGTTTAACTCTTAGGGTCGTTCACGGTTATGAAAGAAAGATAAAAAACAATCACTGTGAAAATAAGAATGGACTAAGATAGATAGATAGATAGATAGAAAGTGGGATAGATAAATAAAGACTGTAAAAGATGAAAATTACATTTTGTGATACGAACAGAATGATTCAAAAGAATGAGATCGATCGATAAAAATCACACGCACACACACACACACACACACACACACACACACACACACACACACACACACACACACACACATCATATATATATATATATATATATATATATATATATATATATATATATATATATATATATATTTAAAGAGGGTGAGAAAGACTATAGATATATATTGATAGATAGATAGATAGATAGATGAAGGAAAGAGAAGTAAAAAAAATTATCATTGAAAGAAACACATTCGTATGAAATAGATAGCTATAATTTCGCAAGGAATATTTTGAAAAACGAAAGGACCTCCAATTTTCTGAAAAAAACCCAAAACAAAACCAAGCCTTCATCTAAAACGTAATTATTTAAAGATATGGCGATACTTATCTTGAATTATTTCTGGAACTTGTTTCAATCAGAAGTAAATCTCTTTTTACTTCGCTGCTCTTGATGTGAATAATCATCCCTTATATCTAACCTTTATTCATACAACTGTCATTGATCATTATTGTTCTGAATGTGTTTTGGTTTGTTTTATCGGTCGAGAAAACCACCAAAGGAAATGAGACTTATGTCTTGTCACCAAAAATTCCATAAGTTGACCTTGTTACCATAATTTTGGCATTTCAGTATCATGTGTATCAATTAAAGCAAACTGCCATTGAATATCAGAGAAAACGTTAATTATTAGAGTTGAGCGACAGTAGGACCAAGCGTTAATTTTCGACCGACATCGTTTGTGGCTCAAATTTCCATGTGACACGTAACGGGAGTATTGATCAAATGTCTTCCATAGCATTACACTGTAATAAATTCTTGATCACATTCATTATTTCTTACCACTTAGTAAGCAATCTTATATTCTGTATTAAGGCAAAGCGAGACAGAAAACTGTTATTATACATAATAAAATGGTCTGGTCTTTACTTAAAAAAATAACAAAAAAGGAAAAATAAAAAGTAAATGAAACTTGGGTTAGGGATATAATGTGGCCGAAATTTTGTGGGTTTTTCTAAATCATCATTAGAAATTTCTCAATATTTCTTTGTATGAAGATGCAGATCTAACATATTAAAAATACAGGATCGGCTTAAATAAATATTACAAAAAATATGAGTAATTGTTAAAGGGTTTTCTTTCATATGATGCACACACACAAACACACAAACACACAAACACACAGCTCTGTGCCGATACAGGATGTAGCCTTGAAGACCTCCAGAGAGCGATGGATGATAGAGACGGGTGACGAGAGAGGGTCAGGGAGATCCGTGCTGGCAGCGTGACATGATGATGATGATATATATATATTTCAAAATGAATATGTCCACTAAGAAATTGATTTTTTAAAGAATTATTTATTTCATTCTTACATACGTGTATGTTCCCAACTTGTGGCTTTCGTCAGAGAAAGATTTTGTTATCTACAAGGTTTTTTTACTTGCATGAGCAACAAGGCCATATGAATGGGGCACTCGAGTCTTAATTAACAAAAAAAAAAAAAAAACGAAAACGAAACATTGAACATTCATATTTTAATAAATTCACTGAATATTTTTTTCATATTTTATACTTGCATACTATTGTATCTATTTCCAGTTATATCTAATGTTATGTAACATTGGATTTAATCCCAGTTTTCCCATATATATATATATATATATATATATATATATATATATATATATATATATTATGTAAAATCAAGACCACCGATGGTGGGAATGATTCTATTTTAGGATTTTCTTTCTTCCATATCCATGTAATTTATAATCCAATTGAGAGCTTAATACAAAATAATAATAAATTAAGATACAGAGCAAATAATTCTGTAACATAATGGCCGAGGGATTTCGGTTTATGCCTTTGGGTTTAGTTAGGCTGAGAACCTTTCAGCTCAGCACATGGGTTAGTTAGGTGCAACATTAACATAGGTGTTCACGCGCACGTGGGCAGAGCGGACGTGTCACTCAGAGATATCACAATAGCCCGAGATGGGAAACGGGGGCTAGCGAGTGCGAATGACGTCACGTACCGGAAGCGCGTGGCGGATTTTGAAGAAAGTTAGTAGAGTTGAGACTAGACACCGAACGAGAAGGGTTGACTTTCGCTTGCTCTCGGAGACCTTTGTGGCGGGTGACACACGTGTCGGAGGGGGGTCAGATGAAAAAGCCAGGATAGAAAGATTGTGCCTCTCTCTCCTTATGTCGAAAAACCTTTAAATTCAAAGGTAATAACAAAGTTTCGTAACTGAACAAAGAAGTCGTTACGTGTTTTTTGTGTTTCAAGATTCCTATGTTCTATCTTTATGGACATTCGATGAACGTTTCACACATAGCCATATCATGGCTATGGTACAATTCCATGTAAAAGAAAAACCTTTGAAAATTACTTATATTTTTTAGTAAATATATTTATTTTAGCGGACCCTTTATTTTTCAAACGTTAGATCTGCATTTCAAACAAAGAAATAATGTGAAATTTCCCAATACCTATTTTCTTGAAGATACAGATCTAACATTTGAAAAATAAAGGATCCGCTAAAATAAATATTATTACAAAAGATATTAGTGATTTTTAAAGGTTTTTCTTTTATATGGTATATATAAGAAGATGTGTTAATTTACAACGTTCAACATTCCGGGGTTGTTGTTTTTTTTTTAGTTTTTGTGAAACCATCTTCAGGGTTAAGACAAAAATTATTTTCAAATAAATAAAAAAAAAAAAAATTAAATGAAAAAACTTTCTGTTTTCGTTAATAACGTTCCGTTTCAAAATCCACGTGATGTAATTAGTATTCGAAATATCTTTCTTTTTATTTTATTTTATATGGTTACTTTAGAAATTCAAGCATATTTCCTTTTTTTATATAATTTTGTGTCTCTTCAAATTTCCGAAATTTTACTACATTTTCAAAAAAATCTGACTCGAACGCAATCTTTTGCTTTCATTTTGGTTTAGTATTTGATCCCTTTGTGTATCATTTTATTTTTATATGAGCAAAGATTTGACTGAAGCAGATGTTGAGGGAAACAATTCCTTCGATGTACCATACAAAATGATGTCAATCAAAAAAGATCTAAGAAAGCTTACGCTTACAATTTCATCAATTTTTTCTTACTGTCTTTTAATGTTTGTGTTCCTTTTAAATTCTTTTTCCTTATTTTTGCATTAACGTTTCTATAATTGATTCAACCAACAAGTTTTCTAAAATTTCTTTAGTCATTTTAACGTTTCCTTTTTACGTAATTTTAATCTAATTCTTTATCTACCTGAAATTATTGCTTAAAATGAGGTGAGTTCGAGCCTTCAGCGTCGTTCACCGGTAAATAAGAGATATATAGAGAAAAAAAAAGAATATGATGAAAGAAATCGTCTCAAATACAAAGAAAGAAAGACTGCAAAAGATTAATAAAAACATTTTCTTATACAAATGTTTCCTACTTCAGAGTCCTTCTCAACAATGTAACAAAGATAGAAAAACAATAAATGAAAAATTTTTTGGAAAGAAGGGAAGAAAGAAAGAAAGAAAGAAGGAAAGAAGGGAAGAAAAAAGGAAAGAAAGAAGGGAATAAGGAAAGAAAAAAGGAAAGAAGGGAAGAAAGAAGGAAAGAAGGGAAGAAAGAAGGAAAGAAGGGAAGAAAGAAAGAAATATTCTGAAAGATCAATGCAAAAAAAATAGGAACAGAATGGTATAAAAAGAATGATAGATAGATAGATAGATAGATAGATCGCGAATAGACTGATAGATAGATAGATAGATAGATGAAGAAAGAGGTGTAAGAATCACCTAAAGTGATATCCTAAGTATGGCACTAACCTGCATCTGACGTTGAGTTTCCAGTTCTGGAAATCTGGGGAATGTGGACTCACCCCTTCATTGCCATTACTTCCAAGTCCACTCTGATCCGGAGTGATAATACCTACTAGGGTCCCATAATGACTCAAATAGATCTGACAAGAATCCGTATCAAATAAGAATCACTAATATAGCAATGAGTGAATTATTTAGATTAACAATTACTACATAAAAATATAATTGTTTACAAAGGATTATTTTTATTATAAGATAATTGAAACAAAATAGATTATTGATGCTTCATTGGTTTTGTTGTTCAATATCATATAAACCTTCGTGAGTTATTTAATGCCAAAGTCAACCTTATAGAAGGATAGCAGTGATATTATTTAACCCATAGCAGGGGGAGGGGAATAAGTGGGTTCATACCTCTCCTCAAACGTATTAGTCCGAAAATGAACATAATAGCGTGACTGGAGTTCGAACCTATTTAATCCGCGGCTGCAATCCGCCAATTAAACCTCTATCTCTCAGGGACTCCCAACTGATATTAGTTGGTGGGTTGGTTGTTCTGTTTTATGACGTATCAACCCTTTTCGGATCCTTTAAACCCAAATTAAATTTCAAACATTTTAGTATAGTATAAGTATAATTTTTGTTTACAAACAGTTCAGTTAAATGTTAAAACAATTCTATTTCAAACAAATCAGTTTAGCATTAGTACACAGTTTCAATGTCAAAAGCAGTTATATTTCAAACAATTCAGTTTAACATTAGTACAGTTTGGTTCTATTTGATCCATAGATAGAACCCTATCAGGTATTATCACCGAAGGCCTGAGGGGAGCTGGGAGCGATAACAATGAAGGGGTACTCTGCATTCCCCAAAGCTCCAGCATTACTGGAACCTCACCGTCAGATTGTTTAGTGTCATATTAGGACGCTCTTTAGTGGGAGGGGATTACCTCGCTGCAGAGATGTAGTCGGTGTATTCTACAGCCCCAGCCGATAAGGCAACACTGGTATTAGATTAAAAAAACAAAAACAAACTTAAAACCATATAACTGTGAACAAGTAAATGATTATTATAAGATAGGAATATGTACTTTTCGAAGTTCGAGTAGACCAGAGAGTAATAGGAAGGATGGGGTGACTTCGTACTACTCCAGAAGTGGAGACTCACCACGAGACACAGATCAGTGTCCTACCCATGACATTCTTTTTTTTAGTGGGGGGAGTCTAGTCTTTCAGCAGGGAATACAGTCAGCGTATTTTAGGTCCCGCCGAATTAGCAATGAAAAAGATAAGAATGGAGGCTCCCGTGGTGTCTTAGTTATTGTTGGTGGAAATGGGCACAACTACGCGAGTTCAAATCTTTATCGGAGTGGTAGCACCTGATAGGGCCCTATCTATGGGTTAAATAGAACTAACAGCATACTTATGCTAAAATGGATTGTTTGAGTAAACTGAATAGCTTGAAATAGAAATGTTTTTAACAATTAAACCGTACAGACATTTAAACTGCGTGCTTACGCTTAACTGAATTATTTGAAATAGAACTGTTTTTCGACATTAAAACTGTATTTACACTTAACTGAATTGTTACATATAACTGCTTGAATAGTTTGAAATGGAAATGCTTTTGACAATTAAACTATGCACTTATGCTAAACTGAATTGTTTTAAATAGAACAGAATATCTACATAAAAATGGATTTGGCGTTAAATAACCTACAAAGGTTGATATGCCATAAAACCCAACAAACCAAACCAAACCAATCAAATATTTATGGGTTGTTTTTTTTTGCATCTTCAAAGATTGTTAATATTTTTGGGAAAGGAATGCATCCAACTATTCTCCCTCCATCTATAAGTAAATTGTTGGGCAGGCTAGATTCTTTAACCTTGGTATAATGACCAATCTAGGAGAAGGAAAACTATGAATTCAGTTCTGTTAAACTCCACTGAAAATTGACTTTGTGTCACATCCTTCTTGTGCTGAAGGGTTGATAAATACATTTAATGTTCATGTTTACATATAGATAAATATTTATTATTCTGAGGTTTCGCTGATGCAAAGCTAATATTTTGAAGTGCTGAACAGCAATAGAACGCACAACGGTTTTCAAAGTATGGGAGAGTAGTTTGCTAGCTATTACAGTTCGGTAGGGGCATTTCTACCCGACTTGATATCATGTAGTTTATTCCTGTGGATTTTCATTGGCTCAAAATTGAATTTGAATTAAGACATTTTTAATTTATGGATTTATCAGACAGCAATATAAAAAAGAACACTTAAATTAATACGGAAGATTGTATTATTTTTAACATTCTTTTTTCCTTTTCTTTCTTTAGTTCTTTTTCTTCGTTTTTCTTCTCTTTTCTTTTTCTTCTCTCTTAATTTTTCTTTTTTCTCTCTCTATTTTGATTCTTTCTCATTTTTTCTCTTCTTTTTACTCATGTTTTTCTCCGTTTTTTAATTATTTCTTTTTGATATTTCTTTCCTTCTGGGTTTTTCTTTGTGTTTTTTTTTCTTTGTTTCTTTGTTTCTTTCCCTTTCTATTCCTTCTTTTTTCTTTTTCTTTCCTCTTTTTCCTCTTTCTCTTCTTTCTTTTGTCTTTTCTTCTTTCTTTTATTTTACTGTCTTTTTTTCTTCCTCTTTTTATATCTTCCTTTAAATTCCCGTTACCTTTCGTTCGTTTTTTTTTTATTCTTTTCTGTTTCTTATAATTTTCTGTCTAATATGTATTTTTTTATTTGAGAAACTTACTAAATTGGGGTATTCGGCTTCTGGCACTTTACCAAATTTCATTTTAAGCAACTTTTCTTATTTCAAAAATGTCATTCTTAGATCGCTTGTTCTTGAATGAGGCAACGCCCACTCTATACCTAACTAAGTCTCTTCTAAAGTAAAATACGACTTAAGACCAAAATGAACGAAGCCTAAATATACACAATGCCAACGAAAAGATTCTAAAATTAAAATTCACAAAGACAACCGCTTACAAACACATGTTTAGCAAATATACACATGTAAAACAACGCAACCACGCATGTGCAAAGTTACAGAATAAAATTGATAGCGATTTAGATCTGCCAAATGTCAACTAAGTATTTTGCGTCAGATATGCTTGCAGTCATGCGGAAGATGAATCGAAGAAGATATTATACATAAGTACAATAAATAAGGCACCTGCTGTAGAGCAGTATCTAACACTCAAACTTTTAACGATAAGATCGATCTCAGACGAGCAGCCCAATGATTGACTGATTCTAATAGCATGTCAACTCGTTTAGGGTTATTTTATGCCTCGAGTTTAGGAAATCGTTTTCACTATGGGTTCATTTTGTTTATGTTGTTATTTGTAAAGATTTTTAGCATGAAGTTTTATTGAATACAAATAATTTTCAAAAAGACCTATTTGACAATAAATGGGGCTCTAATGGGGGCTACCCCTTCGGGTTATAGTAAACCTGGGAGTAAAGACAGACTAAGTTTTACTTAAAAATCATTGCGTAAACGTTGTTTTCAAGTGACATCCTATTTACAGGCTTTATATATAATATATTATAACCGAAAAATAAGTATATAAATAGTAGTAAAGTCGGCGACCTCAATCGAGGGTAACTGGAAGGGTCATTTTTCAATAGCTACAATACCGAGGCGCAGGGTACGGCGCTACTCTTTTCCCTAGGTTGCTCCACTTTACCCTTGATCCTTACCTTATAGTGCTGAGTGTTAAGCAAGGCAGCATCAAGTACCATTTTAAGAGTCTTATGTAAGACTCAACCTGAAATTGAACCCGGGTTTCCCGGATCATTGGCGAACAATCTACTCATAAAGCAAATGGCCCATATTTAATTAACCTTTAATAGTTATATCATTAGAGAAATTTCAATGAATAGGGGATTACGATTAATTTGTGAATGATTGGTTAATTCTTTAATTGAGGAGGTTTTACCATCATTGCTCAAATGATACAATGGGCCATTTTACTGTCTTATGGTTACATACTAAAATTGAACCCTCAGGATATACATAATAGTTTTATGACGGAGAAAGACATCCATCATGTATTAAAATATCATCTGCTTCTTTTTTTTTATAACCCAATGAACGAAGGGTAGCGTAAAAGAGGGTCGAAGACGTTTGAGCAGCACGTATAGAGGACTGAAGGCTTCGGATCTTCCATGAACTTCTTCTTTGGATCAAAATCATTTTGCTTATATAACATTCCAGTCACTTACGCAGTGAATGTAGCCACACCTCTCTCTCCGATATGTCACCCACACAAATTCCCATGGTCGTACCTCCTCCAAACTTCCGCTTACACAGTGCACGTAGACACACGTTATTCTAGCATGCCACCCATGCAGTTTGCGCCGTTCTTCTGCTGAAAACACATGCGTCCTGTTTACTTTAGGTTCCAGTTGCAATTCCTATTATTTTCGTTCAACCAGGGTCCGTCTTCCGCCGCGACATCAACAGAAGTCAAAGAGTCAAAATCCAACATAAGGTGTATATAATTACCCAACCCCTTAGCTATGCACAGGATGTGACACAAGTTCAGGTTTACGCAGAGTACAGCTTGTTTGAAATCGTTTTTTTTTCTCCGTGACTAGTTGACAAATTCAAGCTATAAAATCAGTCTATCCAACTATTTACTAATGATACGTTCAAACATAAAACAGTGATTGAAAAATTCATCACTTGAGTCCTTGTTAGTGAGTTTCATACCGTTGAACGTTTTATGCTAAACTTACTGTATATAGATCTTTACAGCTGAATGAGGATCAACAATCCAAATTAGCAAGCTATTAATAGTGAGATCGACCTGCAATAAGCTCCCTACTA
This sequence comes from Sepioteuthis lessoniana, assembly GCA_963585895.1. Taxonomy (NCBI): domain Eukaryota; kingdom Metazoa; phylum Mollusca; class Cephalopoda; order Myopsida; family Loliginidae; genus Sepioteuthis; species Sepioteuthis lessoniana. The sequence goes on from OY757909.1 coordinate 38,259,950, forward strand.
CTGTGAACTTGCCGTAAACTAGTTTAAGCCGTGGGCCTCTCGCGTGGTATAAGGATTACCTAGCCAGTCTAACAATCCATTGTTATTAATTTCTGTCCTCACTGGATGACTCCATACTTCTAGTCTTGCGCCAGACTATGCCTAACCTCCTAAATGACGACTAGATGAAGCCTTAGAGACATATATACGTAATATTGTTTATATGATCTGAGCTGTTAAAGAAAAAAAATTCGATGCGTATGATTTGCACTATTCTAAACGTTCTTTTATGGCGCCAAACATAAATTTACATAGCAATCCCGTGCATATGCAGTGAAAGAAAGAGAAAATACAGTTTGAGAAAGAAATTGATATATTTTGTTGTTGGTTTAGCTTGATTTGCAAGTCATTGATTGGAACATCGACCCATAATAATCACCATAGAATCATAATTCCAATGGATTTATTAAAGAACCTCCCCAGCAAAAATATTCTATATTGCAAAAGGGAAAAGTGTGATAATTTATATAAAGTGTACGTATTTTTTATTTTATCTGTTTAAAACCAGCAATCAATTGATTTTTTATGTATTTTAGTGTCAGTCCGATTTTTGCAAACCATTTTTTCTCATTCCATCAGATCTGGATTTGGAAATTGCACACAAAATTATGAAATTATCTTATATGAATGTTAAGAGAATGAAGCGAATTAATTTAAGCATCTACATTAGAAGCATATGCGCAAACACGCATGCACACATACGCACATACACACACGAATACGTTTACATACATACACAAACGAATAGTAATGTACATATGCATTCATACCCCCGGTCAAAGATTAAGTAGGTCCTTCTAAGCAGAAGGACCCCCTTAATCTTTGACCGTGTGTATGAAGGAGTGAATGATTCTCATTAGCATTTCATTGCTATCTCTGAATTAAAAGAAAGAGAATGGTACTCAACGTGAAGAATCCAAAAAATTATACTTCCATTGCAAATTGGACTAACATTGCTTTATTCTCTGAAAGTATTTTAGGTGTATAGCGGAAATACAAAACTGCTCTTTTCCTCGTTATACTTACATTACGCATTAATTATATATATGCATATATATATATATATATATATATATATACGTGTGTGTGTGTGTGTGTGTGTGTGTGTGTGTGTGTGTGTAAATTAAAAATTGATAAGAAGGTAATCAAAGTAGAAGGAGAGATTTATTGAGAAGCAAAGTCGACACTATAGCGTTTCGGTTCTAATTAACCATCATCAGGACAATGAGGGACGATATTAGTGATGTTAAATCAACGATGGATGTTTAAAAATGTAAATTATAAAAATCTAGGGAAAATTTGTATAAGAGAATGTTGTCCGTTTAATTAAGGAATCAGCGTTTGTTGTTTTAAATTACGTCATTTGACTTATGAGAAATATTGTGTAGAATTCATGTTCCGTTTGTTCATCGAGAAAGATTTCGAATCAAAAGGAAGAAAAAGAAAGACAATAAGAAAAAGAGAAAGCATAAAATTATATTTGTGGAATATATTAACTAAAGATGGAATATGTTGTAGCAATCTGAAATGGATTTGCCCAAGTAAGGAGAAATATTACACACACACAGACACATATATATATATATATATATATATATATATATATATATATATATATATATATATAAAGATATTGTAGGTTCAATCAGAGAAAAGAAAATATTGTACACTGGAAATGTAGGCAAATGGTTTCAAATTTGGTATTTAGGGTTTTATTTTCCTCGTTTGAGATTTTTTCACTTCAGCGTTAGCTGATGGTTTACTACTGGTGTCAAGTACTACAACAAGTCTCCTCGAATACCCAGGACTCTTCTTAATATTCTGGCCGATTTTAACAATGCTGTAGTTTGGAGAGTCTCCCCATGTCCTCTTATTTCCAATTCCTTTACTCCCTGTACCAATCCTTTAATGACTCGATAGAGCGCACCAATTACAATTGGTACCACCGTCACTTTCATGTTCCAGAGTTTTTGCAATTCTCTAGTTAGGTCCAGGTATTTATATCTCTTTTTGTTATATTTCAGTTTAATACTGTGGTCAGCTGGAATAGTGAGGTCAACTATTTGTCAACAGGCTCTTTTTCTTTTCTTATCGCTATGTCTAGTCGTCTGGCCGTGATTATGCGATCCCTTTGTATCTCAAAATCCCAGAGTAGTTTGTGCGTCTCATTTTCAAGGACTTTTTTCTAGGTTGTCCAAATACCATGTGTTCGTAGGGCTAAATTTAAATTTCTTGCAGAATTCCCAGTGGATCACCTTCCCCACCCAGTCATTTCTAGTCTTATACTTTCTTTGCACTAATTTACTGCATTCGCTTATTATATGATTGATCGTTTCGTCTCTGTCACCACATAATATACATCTGCTCTTTTGTTGCGTCTTGTCTATAGTATATATATAATTAGTCCCCATGGCGTTGTTTTGTGCTGCTATCTGAAGAGATCAGTTTCTCTCTTTAATTTTTTAGCCATGTCCAAGTTTTTTTGTGTGAGATTTCTCTTGTTTGTCGCTTGAAATGTCCATACCATTGTTTTTCCCCCATTTTTGTTTTCTAGTTATTTTTGTTCTGTTGATGCTTGTGTTGTCCGTTTGTTTCTGGACGCTGTAATCAAACTTCCTCTCCACTTTTTCTGGTAATCTTCGAGTCATTGTATCGATGCATCGACACTATCTTGAATGCTGGCAAATCCTCATCTACTTTTTTTTCTTGACGCATACAGTTTGTCTACGTTATCTCTGGGATTATTATTATTCTTATTATTATTACAATAAATATTATTATTCCGTTTATGCATATATTTGTGCAACATATGTTTTTAACATTTTAATCCTTTCCAGGTGATCGAATTTTTGATTTGCGTAAAATATCAATATAATAAAAGGAGGATTAGCGACAGATTTTTGTCGATTCTGGGTGATTCCAGTTTTAATATCTACGGTTGTCCTATTGGAGTTAATTGTCCGTGAAGATTTTTTGCTGCTTTCTAAAAGATCTTTTTTGTTCTTAACAATTTTTTCTTTTCAATTTTGTCTCGTCCTGTGTCTAATGTATATAAGTGTGTATTTTTGCTATTAATTCTATATATATATACATATTGTGACGGCAAATTAAAATAAAAAGATCCCCGGATGAGCAACCATTTAAAAGCGTATGGGAACTGGTGCATTAAATATTGTTATCACCAAACGGGGAGTTTTTTTTTTTTTTGCACGTGTGAAGACGGGGCGGTCTGGCACTTGATCCCTTGTAGAATAAGTCCTTGTTCAGAGTCCTTTCTCGGGCATATTATGTGGGGGTTAACTTGGGGCTAGAAAGGCCGCCGGTGGCAAGGGGTTTCCAAATTTCACACTACACACACACCCACCAAGGCCACTAGCTCTTCCTACCCCTAGAACAATGGAAGATATGGACCTCTAGGTTTAGATGTAATAATATTAATTATAGTAGTCGACAACTCCGGTTACCCGTATAATGTTTTTAAAGGAAAATATAAGACAACTTAGACGAGAATAACATGAGGCGAAAGAAGCTGAAAAAGAAACATGAAATAGAACTTGACAGTAGACGACACAATGAACAAACTTCAACACGTCGGGGACATTAAAATATAACAATCTTTTTGATATACACGCGGACACACATATTCAACGTGTCGGCTATATTATCAGCGGGTAATACATGACAATAAATGTCTTTCTTCCATTTTTCTTTTTCCTTAAGTCTTTCTTTAAATTGAGAGAGAGAGAGAGTATATAATTGGATATTGGAAAAAAAAGTCTTAATGTTTACTTATCTTCTCGGCAGGTTCCTCCGGAGAGTATTTTCTGTTTTACGGGTTGACGGAATTATTTATATTAGCTCTGGCTTGAAGGCATAAGGTTCCCTTGTCCAAGATTCTTTCCGCTTTCTTCACCCGGAGTTTGGCCTGAGATTCCATTAACCACGACCTCTGTTCCAAAACTGATTTTCTTTACCCCTATTTCCGCTGACAGAAGAAGCTCCCGCTTCCGCCTTAGGGTTCTAGCCAATCATTTAGCTTCTATCTTCTTTCTTCCCCTGTCAGGCGATTCCTTAGGACCACTATCTCTTTCACCCGGTCACAGAATGCAACTATCTGTTGGCTTTCATTCTGACCTGGATTTATTACTTAGGCCGTGAGGAATTGACCTATATTACTACTTCTCTTTTTCGTAGACCACGTGACAATATACATATATATATATATATAAACAGAAAAAGAAAAAATTCAATTCTTTGGTGTCATTATAAATTTATTTCAGGTCTCTGATGACCTTCTTCAAATGGTGAACGAAGATACTGCTTAATATTTGAGTATCATTTAGGTATGTTTTTATCGCTTCCAGCATGAAGAGAATTTAATTTTTAAAAAATGTTCTAATTGAAAAATATATATTTTTTTGATTAAAAATAATCTAATGGTGGAAATATCATTATATATTATTATCAGGTATAATGTTTATACATTCCTCTTAAAAAAATTTTTTTAAGAATAACCGTTACCCCTAAGACCTGAAAAAAAATTTATAATGACACGAAAGAATTGAATTTTTTGTTTTTATTTTTATGTAAAAAAATTTTTTTGCTTTGCACGTGAGTTTTCATATATCTTTAATCTTAAATTAATTAGACTTTGATAGCTGATAGCATTGAGCACTTAAACTATATTCTCCTACCCCTTCGATTTTTCCCCCAGATTATATATAAAGTAAGGAAAGAAAAGTTGGCGACCTAAGTTGTGAGTGACCCATTTCAACTGTTACTACACCGAGATGTAGGGGAGGGCGCCACTCCATTTCCTTGATTGCTCCACTTTACCCTTTATCCTTACCTTATAGAGCAAGGCGGCATCAAGAACCAATTTTTGATATGACTCGACCTGTGATTGATCTCCGGTCTCCCGATCAACTGGCGAACACTATACTCATTAGGCCAATACGGAACAAGAATAACAAAAACTTAAAATCATTTGAGGACCTTTTCATCTCTCTCTATATATATATTGTAAATCGCTCTCTCCGTAGGTCAACAAAAAATCTAATTCGTGATAAAATTAAGGGTTTTAGAAATTCAAATATATCAGCGATTTTCTTACGGGATAGACTACACTCTTATCCCGTTTTTATCTTTGAAAAACAACTGTAGATTTGTCCATAAAAATGTCATGCCGACTAGGCGTCTGGGTTCTGAATCTATACTAATAATGTGTGTGTGTGTGTGTGTGCGCGCACACACACACATTTAACAGGATATCATTTCGTGATTTTGTTGGAACAACGGACTTAAAATGAACAATGTTTAAGAGTCATGCAATTTCCAGTCCAATTGAATATTTTCCCTGTTGCCTTGATTTGTCAGAGAATATAATTTTTAAATCATTCACATTGTCGATAAATCTGCGGTAAATATTCAATTTTCCAGTCTGATCTCACAGCTAAATGATTATTACATTACCAATTGCAGTTTCAACAGGAACTTTTACATTTGCTTAAAAAAATTATTCTTATTCATAAGGAATATTTATTTAACTAAAAATAAATATTCATAAGGAATATTTATTTAACTGTGCAAAAAAAAAAGAAAGAAAAAAACCCTAAAGAAACAATGAAATAAAAATGTTATCGTAAAACTAACGCGATTCCCTAACTTCTAGATTTAGATAACGAGTAACTCCTCTGAGGTTTAATGGCTAACGTGCTGAACGGTGACATTGTAATAATATACCAAAGGAGAAAGTCCCTTATTTACCTCAACTTTAAGTTTAAATAGTACCACGACTGTTCTTCTAGAAGAATGGCTCAGAAATTTGATAACCCTCGAAGATTCTTATGCCCCGAAGATTGATATGCAATTAAACAAAGAAACCAATCCATTCTTTGCTTTCTTTCATTTATTTCACTCTTTGATTCCGTTCTGTTTTTTGTTTTTTTCGTTTTGTTTTGTTTTTTTCCTTCCTTACTTTGTTCAATCTTTGCTTTATATGTTTGTTTCTTTCTTTTACTGTTCATTTTTTTGTTTGACAATTCGATTTCTTTCTTTGTTTCTTTTTTCCGCAACGCCTATTCTGTTTATTGGAATGATCCAGGATTAGTATGAATTGGTGACAGTTTGTGACATAAACTGACGATTGGTATATAGTTACGAACAAGCGTATAAATCTAAAGATAAAAACTATTAAGGAGGTGCCCGTGGTGTAATGGTTACTGTCATAAGAAATGGAAACGGCTACATGAGTTCAAATCCTGGACGAGACTGATTGCATTTTCACATAGCACTAATACCCTTGAGAAAGGTATGAATCCAATTATTCTCCCTCCAGCTATAGGTAAATAGTAGGACAGACTGTGTTCTTCAGCCTTGGTGAGGCAACAAGTCTAGGAGAAGGAAAACTCTCAATTCAAACCTGTTAAACTCCGCTCAAAAAATTGACCTTGTGTCATATCCTGCTGGAGCGGAGAGGTTGGTAAATATGATAAAGATAAAAACTATACTTGAATATGTTGTTCCTTTAATTTGTTCGATGATGCAAACTATCTAAACTAAAAGGCGGCTTTTCATTGGCGGAATTTTTGGGTGGTAAAGATGGTTAAAATCTTTCATTGAACCATTAATGATTTCTTGAAAGATTTGTGATGGTTTATTTTGTTTGTTTTTTTTTTCGGTTTTATTTATTTTTGTTGCTACTCTAAAATAATTACGCCAGCAATTTTCATAACCTCTTCTCTTGGCCAAGAATACAACGTGACTAAGAGCTGCAAAACGAAAATAAAGTCAGACATATGAACGGCCCATGTGATAATTCAATTGTGTTTCCGCTTGAGAGAACATTGATGGCTAGATCAAGTATTATATAAAAAAGTATTGGACGTAACCGAACACACGAATAGATAGAAACATGTATATATATATATATATATATATATATATAAATGTATATATTGGGAGAGACAAAGAAAGATTTGGTATAAGACTGAGATAAGAATAAATGAGCGATTTTTGTGTGGATCAACCTTCATGCATGCCCACTTTTAAAATCAACATAAGAACTAATTTTTTGCCAAGTAACATTGTAGCAAGATGAATTCTTAAGTACCACTGCCTTTATAAAAATTCGCCCATATCTCGGTCCCGGTCGGTTTTCAGCTTGAGAATGTTGTGTAATATAGGTGGTAAGATCTGTTTTTCTACAGTCTGACTTGCTAGTCGTACGAGATCTCATTACAGGAAACAATCTCAAGCTGATTTTACACAGCGACTTACTGATAATTTGTCATTTCTGAGACAAAGTGTGTGGGTCGACAGCAGACACGTGTGAGTAGTAAGGATTAATATCAATGGCAAAGACAGTTCTTTTGCTTGTGACACATGTTTTAGTGTTACCGGTGTCAAGACGGCACCAAATAAAAGTAAATGTTGTATTACCGGTGCCAACACAGCACCATATACACGCAAGTGTAACACTAGGGCACCATATCGAAAATTGAAACACAAAACAATTCAAAAATGTCTCTGTTGGCTTGCTGGAAACGAAAGTTTATGACCACTACTCTTTTCACAGTAGTCGCTGGAAAGAGATGAATAAAGTAAAGGAATTACTTAAGCCCATTTGATATACATACAGAATAAAGAGTGCAAGACGAAAACATTGACGAGACAGTTTTTTTTTTTTATTATTCTCGTACCCGGCCGTTTCCTGTGCATGCATCCGTCGGCTGCAGCCGTCTTCCTTTTCTTCGTCGTCTGTCTTGACTCTGACTTCGACTCCTACTCCAACTGCGACGGCCCTAACATCTTTTAATCTCTTTTTTTATATATGTCCTTCTGATAATTCTCAACTAATATTCAATCACGCGTAATTGCTAAAACTTTTTAGTGACACGTCATCGCTAAATAACGGCTCATATCTTATTGTTTATCTTAATATATATTTGCTTACTGCTGATTCTAAAACGAACTTATTGTGCTTATTTTGACATGATGGACACGTTTTCTAAAAGCAAGGTTTATTCGAGTCTTCTGACCTTTACAACTCGAAACCTCGCAATTATGAGCTCCAATTTTACATAGAAAACAATTTAACACTAAAATAATTTACTAAAATCCCTAATTATTTTACAATATGATAGCGCTGGCGAATGGGAATTTGGTCTGAGGAGTCAAATCTGCTTCAATCAATACTTTTTAAAGGATTCAGGAAATGACTTTCTACCGTTAGGAAGTGTAGTCACTATATATACATATTGGATTCTTCCGTCGATCTCGACTTATGAGGAGCCAACAGTTTAATTAAAGAACATTTAGACGACTTACGCAAAGGATTTGTTAATAGTGGTGGAGTCTTGTCTAGACCCAGTCACTCATTTTAAATGAGTTGAAAACAGAAGAATGGTGCATGAAAATGCTACTGATTTTCCCGCAAACCATTCCTCAGGTTTTAAAATTAGAGCCTTTTCCTTTTCCTCGACCGAATGCTCTAACCAATTACCTATTATACGCATAGTTGGAGAGTGGAGAGGATGATAAATCCATGCCTTTTCCGCGGGCATTAGTACAAAGTAAAACGCAAATAGCCCAGTCCAGATTCCTAACGCAGATTGTCACGTCCATTTTCTTACGAAGAATTATCGTTACACCAATAGCACACGCGTACACAGACACACACACACATATATATATATATATATATATATATATATATATATAAAGAGGAAAAACTGAAAATGAGAAATGTGCATAAAAAGTGATCGATGCTACCAGCTGAGCATATCTAAAGTCTACATAATCTCCAAATACTCTTAAAGTCCGTTACTTAAAGTTGCATATGGATCACACAATCTTCAGTTGGGTATATGAGAAAACGTGGTTAATCAACTGTATTTATGGTTTGAGAAATGTGTCACGGGCTATGATGTTTCTTCACGTGATATGTTCATATAAAAATATGATTTATTGATTTTAAGAATCTGAGCAATTCGAATACAGGAAAATGAATCATGGGATCAATTAGGTGGTAAATGACACAAAAATATATTATGATATTTCCACGGCTACAGCGAGTATATATATATTTATATATATACACAGATACACACACATACATACATATATATATATATATATATATACACACACACACATATATATATATATATATATACACTGTCGCCAATAAATAAGTGTAATCTATCCTAAAGATTCCGTGATCCAATAATTTCTAATGGAACATTATATAATGAAAACGGATTGGATTAGATATTATTTTTTTAGTTATTTTATATTTTTTAGTATCAGTCTGATTTTACAAAACATCTTTCTAATGCCATCAAATCTGGGTTTGGAAATTCCAAAAATGTGTGGGAAGATGTGGAATGTGGGGGCAAAATATGAAAATATCTTATATTAATAAACGGAGAAGAAGCGATTTCATTACACTCTGCAACATCGAATCTCAGTAATCATTAATAAAATTGCATACATATATACGTGTACCAACTTTTGAAATGCTATATATTCATATCTTTTAGTTACAGAGAATCAATACAGCAAAATTTGATAATGAATAATACCTAAGAAAAATCAATAAATCAGTGATTCAATTTCAACATGTTTTCTTTATTCAATTAGAGATTTTAAATTTTTTTAAAAATTAAGTGATTTTAAAAAAATGCAAATTCGTTAATCGCTTTGGGAAATCGTCTTTACCTTTGTCGTGTTATATAACAGGCTAGCCAGACAGCGACAGAAAGAACAGTTATTTTGGAGAAACAATTTTAGGTAGAACATAGATCAACACTGCAACTTTGGTCTTTATAAGGCCTTTATTTTGGACCCATACACACACACATACATACGTGCATATATATTGATATGAAATAAAATTCATGTAAGGGAAGTCTTTAGAAAGTAAGCAATTCTGTTATTAGCAAAACTTTTTAAAAAAATGAATTATTTAAATTACGTTCATGCTCCCTTCGTTACTTGGACTTTTATATACTGCATGTGTAGCAGACGAAAGAAGAGTAGAATGATGGAAAGAAGAGGAGAGTGGCTATGAAAACATTATTTAAGGTAAAGATGATCTCGAGGTTTGAGGGTTGGGCAAATAACAAAAATCAGGGAAATTTGTGATTCGATTTTTCATGATTCAAACCATACGCATAAATTAGCAGAAATTTTAGCTGGAGGACTATCTGGTGGTAAAAGACACAAAAAAATTGTTCATATGTCTACACTTTTAGATTAATTCCCATTATTTTTTTTCTTTTGTTAAGCAGTTTATGAGGGTCGAGGTATTCCAAGGTACACAATAAGGCTTTAAAGGCGTTTTGGGAAACTATAATTTCGTGTATTTAGGCAATTTTTCTTCTTTTCAACTGTTTAAAGATTTTGAGGTCCACTTATAGTTTATGTTTTATGAAAAAGATAATTTGATAAAACAAAAGTCATCATAATATTTCTATTTTTCTTTGGAAAAAATATCTGTATCTTCGCCAAGAAAAATAACAGTGTTTCTAATAAAGAAATTTCATCCTATCTTTAAAGCCGGCAAAAAAAAAGATGGATTAAAAAAGTTGTCATAAGAATAAATAGTAATTATTTACAATCCTTTATAAAATAAAAATACATGAAACAAACTTTTATTTGGAGATAAATTTTCTTACTTACATCTAAAGGACTAAAGAAGAAAAAATAAAACTGTTCCTTACGGATGAACATGATATTTTGTTGTTGTTCGTAGAGAATTTATATTTTGATATTTGATACATTTTAACTTTTTGTTAGCTCGTGATTTGCTTAATCAACAAAAGTTAAAAATTATGTCAAAATCAAAGTAGCCTAGTCACTGACGACTGTTATGTAGGTGATGGACGAAACATAATAGCGCAATTCCCCTCAGATTTTAGACCTTTTGTTATCTTATTTTCTTCATTCAGCATCTGAAGCCTTGGAAGTATGTAGGAACGAATAACATACGCAATATATACACACAATATATAAAATAGATGACATTTTTATCTCATCTTGGTGTTTTCTATTTTATAGAAAACATATGAAACTAGTAGTAATGAAACAAAACTAATAAGGTGGAATCTAAATTCTTTTTAGTTTTTATACTGCTCAGCAGGCCAGCATTTGAGTACTTTTGATTAATCAAAAGTTTTTAGCCTATATTTTGTCCTTATATATATATATAGTTTCACTCCGAAAACGCCTGGAGCAGACGATATTTCGCAGAAACTATGATGGACTCATACTACACAGATTATCAAGCACTTCTCGCAAATACACCCGCACAAGCAAAATCCTTACTGCATAGAGTAAAGCAAACACCAGTAGGCATTAGCTTCCATGTGAACTCAAATAAAACAGATTTCATGTGTTTTAAAGAAGAAGAAACCCTATAAACGGCAAGCTTCTAAAACTAGATCATACAGAAATTTGAGCTCTGTGATAAAATAAACTGGGATTTCTTCCAGGTCAAAGCTGTGACCATACTATTGAATGTATTTACTACTTCTACGCTATCGAAACGCATAGATTGGTTAATTGGGTCTTATGGTATATCAATTTCATAGGTTATCTAATGCAAAATTATGTTATATATATATACATATATATAACATAAGATTTCTAAACGAATGCTTTACAGATAACATTTTAAATAAGTAGGATCTCATTTGTCTTCACATGATTAAATGGTTTCAACTCATCATATTTTCTGGTACAAAACTGTTTCTCTCAAGAAAGACAGAACATCATCCATTTCGACGTTGACAAACAGATCGCCCAAACGATTCACCTTGAAAAATCGCTTTCTAGTGAGAGCGAAATCTCTACATTCTATGAAAATGTGTTTAACGATACAAAGCATTTGACATGTCGAACAATGTAGTTGTTGTTCCTGTTTCTGTATAAAAGAGTGTGTAAGCCTTGTAGGACCAATGCACAAGCGGGATATAATGACTTGTTTTCTTCTTGATTTTCTGAAAGCTGGTCTCCATTCTCACAAAGTAGGCTGGATCTGGAAGATTTTATTTTAGATGTTATTATTCCAGCGTTGTTGCTATTTTGCGTGAAGGAATTTGTTGATTTGGGATTTCAAGTCAGTCTACAGAATCCTGATTTTGTTGACGGTTAGATCTAAGGCTGATTTGGCTGTAGAGTCCGCTCTTCCTTTTCCTCTCATTCCAAAGTGGCTAGGGATCAAACATATAAGGGTTTCTTTACAATTTGACATAGAGTCTATTCAACAGTTTAATGATTATGGGGTTCTCGAGTTTGTTTTTTTATTACTTAATGTTAATAAGACAGAGCAAGTCAGAGAATTTGATAAATCTATTGCATTTGCTCTTCGAGATGATGTTGAGTGCCAGATCTACTGCACAGGCTTCTGCTGGGAAGATTAAGCTTTCCATTGGAAGAGCTTTCTTGAGAATTGTTTTATCAAGAATAGCTGCGCATTTTGCTTTATTATGGTCCTTGGAGCCATCTGTGACGACGTATAGGTGGCCAGGATAGTGCAGGAGGATAGTGCGAAATTTCTCTAGATAAGTACTAGGATGAGTCTTTTTGGGGGCGGGGGGGTCATTGGGTTAGAGGATCACTTCAGGTTTTTTAATGATCTAAGGTGGTTTTTGAGGTAGGATGCTTTCATGTAGGTTATTTAGAGAGTAGACTTCATCCGAAAGCCGAAATGTCTTATTGATGTTTCTCTTTTTTTTAAAAAAATCCAAATGCTGCTTGTATTTAGGGTTGAGGATTCAGTCATAAGTTGGGTTGGATGGGCAAGATTTGAGTTTCATGTAGTTTTGGAAAGCCAGTTTTTCACATCTGAGTTGTAGAGGTGCATCATGAGCCTTAGCATATAAGTTCTGAAAGCTCCTAAGACCTCTCCTAGGCATTCAAGGTGTATTGGGTTGAGTTGTTTGAGGTCGGACTTCCTGGCTGATCTGTAGATAAAAATGACATAATCTAGTTTCAAGCGGACCAGTAATCTGTATAGTTTAAGGAGCGTTTGTTAGTCAGCTCCCCATTCTGTGTGGGCGACTACTCGCAGAAGTTTTGGGGCTCTTGTAGAATTTCTTTTTAAATATCTATGTGGGGGATGAATGTTAATTTCCTGTTGAATATAACCCCAAAGAATTTATATTCGTCAACGTCAGGTATTTCCATATCTTCGAGTTTGATGAGAGGGTCATTGTGCATTTTTTCTCAGTTAAATAAAATGTATGCGTCGAGTTTTGCTTTTGAAGATACTGAAACATTTTGTGTTTGCCCAATAAGTAATTTTCCAGATGTATTGTTGCAGTTGACGCTCTGCAGTTCGCATATATTTCTATCTGGAGGTAATGCAAAAGTTGTCAACATAGAGGTAATCCTTAGTTCCAGGAGTGAGATACTTTGTAATGCTGTTCATTTTTTATATACTCCCTAGAGGAACTCCATCTTCTTGCTTGTGGTAATTAGAAAACACTGATCCGACGCGGACTCGAAACTTCCTGTCCAAGAGAAAACTCTTTATGAAGTTGGAAAATCTGCCTCACAGCCCCGGTTTATGCAGGTCTTTCATGATTCTTAACTTCCAGTTGGTCTCATAAGCCTTCTCCGGATAAAAAAAAAGACTGCTATTAGGTGTTGTTTCTGGATGATGGCCTCTCTTATGGAGGTTTCCAATTTGAGCACATTGTAGAACTTTGCTTTCTGAATCCCCGTTGAGAATTGGATTTGAAAGAACAGACCAATCATTTGTTGATCATTGGCACCATAGTTTTGCAAAGGCAGTTAGTGCTATTGGCGGTAGTTAGCTGGATTTAAGCCATCTCTCCCTGGCTTGTTGCTATTTTCTATAATTCAGGGAATCTATTAATTATCCAGCATTGGCCTAGAGGGTAGAGTGTTCGCCAATGATCCGGGAGTCCTGGGTTCTATCCCAGGTCGCGTCATACCAAAAACTTTAAAAATGGCACTTGATACCTCCTTGCTTAACACTCAGTAATATAAGGTACGTATCAAGGGTAAAGTGGAGCAATCCAGGGAAAGGAGTAGTGCCCTGCCTAACACCTCGGTGTAGTAGCTATTGAAAGGGAGCTTTCTGATCGCCCTCGACAATGGTAACCAACTTTACTTTACTTTTATTATATATTTTCAGAAGGTAGTCCAGTGAAGTTTTTGGTAAGTGTTTTAGAAAGTCAGGATGAATTTCATCTGGTCTAATTTCTGTGTTTTGTGATGTTTCGATGGCTTCTTGTAGTTCTGCTGGTGTAAAGGGTTGGTTGTATTTTTTTCAATTTTTGGACTTGAAATTAAGTTTTTGCTTCTCCGCGATGCTTTTGAAAGTAAGGAAATGTGGATTAGAGTTGTTGAGGGAAGAATTTACTGAAAATTTCTCAGCTAATGTGTCTGATACGCGTTTTTTGGTTGTTGCTTCCTTTCTATTTTGAGGTATTTGAGAGCAGTGAGGAAATTTTCCTCATCATCCTCCTGATAGCTTTTTTTTTTGGAGGAGTAGCCAAGTTGGTTGACATAGTTTTGCCAACTCTTCTTCTTGGCTTCCTTTATGATTTTTCGTATTTTTGCCCTGATAAGTGTGAAAGCGTTTAGTTAATTGTTGTGGGTTCTTTATTAAATTTTCATTAGGTAGCCTTACGTAGACGGATAGCTATTCAGCAGACATCACTAAACCAGAGAGTGTTGTGTTTATTTGAGGCTGAGGTTATTGCTATTGTTTCGTTTGCTTTTGAGATGAGGGTTTAAGGGAAGTGTTTTGTTTGGTCCACGATGTTAGGAAAGATACATTCCTCTTGTGTTTCACTTCGAGTATTTCTTTTTCATTTTTGTAAACATCCCAAGATCTTACGTAAGCTGGGTGATTTTGCCGGCTGATTGCGCATCTGGTTTCCTTCGAGCAATGTTCCTCCTTGTAGTCCGGATCTGTTTCACCACATTTGGCACATGTGTGTCGTCCTCTATAGGCCTCTCAATATTGTCCATATTTTTGGCATTCAAATCACCTCTGGAGAGCTGGGACGTACTATTCGACCCTCTCTAAACAATAGCCGCTCTTCACCTCCTCTGAAATGTTGGGTTGGTTGAATGTCAGAATGTAGATGTTGGTTTCGATTTTCCCCCTCCTTTTCTAATCGTAATTCTTATGTTTGTGATCCCCTGTTTTCCCAGGGTTGCCAACATCTCATCTTCAGTTGTTAACGTCAAATCCCTACTTCTGATAACTCCTTTTGAAGAGTCGAGTTTGTCATGCGGGTAGGCTTTGCATTTTGTTGAATGGAAGGTTTTAAATTTCAATATGTTTTCAGCTTGCCTCCAGCTGTCCACCTCGACAAGCAAGTTTCCATTTCTGATTTAGCCCTTGAAATAACTTTTTCTCGGGGGAAAGGCGAGAATTTGGCTTAGCCGTCTCACCCTCCGAGTCTGATTCGTTTGATTTTTTTTATTTAAAGACGTTGTAGGTGCTGTATATTTTTCGCTGGCCCTGAGTTCCGTCATCCACCTCGTAGTCCAATTTGTGTTGGGAATGTACTAAAAAGGAAACCCATTCGCCTTGGTCAAGACAAGGATACAAGACCAATATACTCGAGTTAAGAGCAGGCTTTCGAACTGTTGCCAATTTTAACACTGGTCAAATTCCTATTTACTCAACGTAATTGACCCTCAGCCACCGCCCTCTAGCACCTAAAAGATAAGAGCTGGAAAATTGCTGCAAGTGCACATTTAAAAGTACGGTCGGGATAAAACCTATAGTTGCTAGAACTTAACATGACCAAGCCGATTGATCAGATCGGACCTATGTGACCGTCCGTCTGGCCAAGTAAGGGCCAAAGAGGTGTGTTGCGAGTCATTGAACACTGTGTCGCTCAACCACCAAGATCTCGTCCCAGCGCCTTACGGGTCGCCACTAACGGCCAACAGGTGGCTTCATTGTAGGAGGTCTTACCCTCTGCAGAGGTATAGTCGGCGTATTCTACAGCCCAACCAAGAGGGCGCCGAAACGCATAGAGAAAAGCCATATGAAAACTATAAAAATGCTAATTGCTGTTTTGAAATAAATCTCGAGTGCAATACCCACAAAAGAGCAGCTGTGCGATCACTAACCTCTCATCTCATAAACCATCTAAGTAAGACGAACAAGACATGCAGGGAACACCTAGAGGAAAAAGGACAAACTCATGGGCGACGTTCTCCTAATGACTCTTACTCATGGTTACACGAGTACTGTCAGACCAGCAAGGACTTCGATACAGCAGCTTTGAGTGGACATTGGACGCAGGAACGATGTATGATAGAAACGGATAGTGAGAGAAAGACTAATGATGACATTTATGGATACTCTATGGTAATAACAACGTTGAAATATATGGTTTTGGAGATGAAATCTTACTCTTGTGGTGTCATTGTTTCCTGTTGCTGCTGTGGTTTCCTTGGAAATAAATTGAAGGCATTCATTTCAAAGCCCCCCCCTCTACACAATCACCAGCACACACAACTCGTACTCAAATGCTTTTGTTGTGTACACGTGTTCTTTGTTCCAAGTTATTCGACAAATCTAACGTTCGATAAATGTTTTTAAGTTGCAATTCCTGTGAGGAATACAAATACCGCTGCTTCGACGCCATTCTTAAATGATCAAACGTTGACTGTCATCGATATGAAATAATTATTAAAACTAAAACTCAACCATATTTTCATTAACTAGGCAATATATTATTGTACACTTTTAATCATGTCTTTTAACATTAAAAAAATATCAAGAACGCATTTTATCTGAGCTGTCAAATTAATCTTTAAAAAAAAAAAGCATTTGTTACCTGTGTGGTAGGGAAAAACAGGTATTCAGTCACCTTGGAGACATTCGAGAAGTGCATATTAAAATGGAAATCCGGTGAGTAGAAATGCAGAAAATGATAATGGAATTTTATGGAAAAAAATTGACGCCTCGTGAAACCGTTAAATTCGCATTTTGATATCGTTTCATGATTATACTAATGATTGTATTTTGAAAGAAGAGAAATATTTCAAAGTTATTCTGACCATAGAAAGGATATGGGTAATTTTTAAATGACGCTTGGAAAAAACACAGATTCCAAGTGTTTCAGAAAAATCGATATCATTTCCTAATCTAATTACTTAAATAATTCTCGTTTAAATGATCTCAAATTTTATGGCATGTATAGAAACAATTCAAAGTTCTATGTCTTATTTGCCCTGTCGGCTGAGGCTGTAGAATACACCGACTGCATCTCCACAAAGGTGAATACTCCCCCAACGAATGTCCTGATATGACACTAAACAATCTGATGGTAATGTTCCAGTAATGCTGGAGTTTTAGGGAATGCGGAGTACCCCTTCATTGCCATCATTCCCTGGTCCACTGTTGCCCGAAGTGATAGCACCTGAGAGGATCCTATCTTTGGGTCAAATAGAGCTAAACTGCATACTTACGCGAAACTGAATTACATGAAGTAGAAATGCTTTGACATTTAAACAGCATACTTATGTTAAACTGAATTGTTTATAATAGAGCTGTTTTTTTACGTTGAAACTCTACTTAGGCTAAACTGAATACTTTGAAATACAACAGTTTTGACCTTTAACTGTGTGTAAACAAAAACTATACTTATACTCGACTGAATTGCTTGAATTAGAACTGTTTGGCTAAACTGAATAGCTTGAAATAGAAATGTTTTTAAGGATTAAGCTGTGCACTAATGCTAAACTGTATTGTTTGAAATAGAACTGTTCATTTGTATTAAAATGGATTTAGCATTAAATAACTCAAAATGGGTGATATGCCATTAAACCCAAACAAACAAACAAATCTATGTTTAATGTTTACAGGCCTTTTCTTGATTTAGTGAATGGTATTTCTCTTCTTGCAATAAAAAAATAACATAAAAACATTTTTTTTAATTTGTTTTGACACATGCTATTCACTTTCTTTTATCATTTGAACGAGAATTGGTCAAGTTATTTAATTATGAAAGGATGTCATTTTTAGGTTGCAAATGATATCAAAGTTTTTTAAATATTCTGCAATTTAATTGCAAATTAGACTGGCAATAATTTCATTCTCTAAATTATAAGTGCTCTATAAAAAATGTTGCTATGATGGGCCGTCTGTGGTAAGTTAAAGACACCTTGGAATGGTACTGTAAATAACAAAATCAATCAATGATATTTTTCTTGTCTCACCTTAGATTGTTGTATAGCCATGACCATGATTAAACTATACAAACACATAATACATATATATATGCATACAGAATCATAACGACACAATAAGACGAGAGGAGGTGCCCGTGGTGTAATGGTTATCGTCGTAGGAAATGAACACGGTGACACGAGTTCAAATCCTGGACGAGACTAATTGCATTTCACATAGCACTAATACCCGTGAGAAAGGTATGAATCCAATTATTCTCCCTCCAGCTATGGGTAAATAGTAGGACAGACTGTGTTCTTCAGCCTTGGTGATGCAACTAGTCTAGGAGAAGGAAAACTCTCAATTCAAACCTGTTAAACTCCGCTTAAAATTGACCTTGTGTCATATCCTGCCCGAGCCGAGGGGTTGGGTAAATATGATAATAAAGACGAGCGACACAGTCTCTTTTTAGAAAAATGTACCTCTCACTTTATTTGAAAGGTTTGTGTGTGAGAGGGAGTTGGAGACCGAACAGAACTGCAACATACTGACCCCCACTCTTATGGCCATCAGCGTTGTGTCTTTCTCGTTCTCCAGGGCTGCTCAACCGGAGGCCTGGGGGCCCACTCAGGTGGATGCGGGCTTTCTCTACCGCATCTTGTCACCAACGGATCTGGTCTCCAAAAACTAAATGACTTCCTTTCTTCACCGAGCTATATAATAGTTCAATCACCCACGCAATATCTTCCCATACTGGCCATCGGAACGTGCCACCTCCACCGTCCCCGGAATGACATGCCTGATCGTCATCAAGCGGAAACAACCGCCATGCAGCCCACAGGTCACACTCCCCCGGTGCATCTGTCTGCGAGTGCACCGTGGGACTCCAACCCTGTCCCACACCGCCAGCCAAGCTCGCCAACGCCAATGGAATATGCACTTCCGCCGTCTTTGGAATGGCATGTTTGGCTGGGTCGGAGGTCAACATACAACAAGATACTAGATACATTCTTGTAAATTCTCAAAGACAGTGACCTCATTCGCATAAAAAATGCCCACTCCCCACACATATAATTATGTATTTATCAAACACTTCTCGCGAGCGAAGTGTGGTCAATTTCTAAGCGGAGTTTAACAGGTTTGAACCCAAAGTTTCCCTTCTTCTAGACTGGTTGCCTTACCAAGGTTAAAGAGATCAGTCTGCCCTACTATTTGTCCCTAGCGAGAGGGAGAATAGTTAGATTGATAACTTATTAGTGATATGTGAAATGCAAACAGACTCGTCCAGGATTTGAACTCGGGCTGCCCTGTCTATTTCCAAAGATGATAACTATATATATGTGTATGTATATATATACGTGTGTAAGTGTGTGTGTGTGTGTGTGTGTGTGTGTGTGTGTGTATGTTGAATATTGACTTGAAAACCTCTATAACATTTGTCGATACTGCCACGGAAGTCGGACTCTGGTTAAACGAAAACAACAGTAACGGCATCTAATACCTAAAGTTAATAGGATGCAGGTGTTCTCCGTGGAAATTCCACGTAAATTGCGTGAGTGGTTTGCTAAAAAAAGGGGTGTCCACATGCAACGTCTAAGTCGTAGTTGGAGGTGGTGCGACAACGAGAATTTATGTGGGCGTCCGGGATTTTATATACTCAGGAAGATTTCGAGCTAACCAGAAGGAAAAAAGGAATTTCTTACGTCGGTCCTTGTGTGAGTAGCTCAGCAATTCTCGACTCTTCCGTGCTCTTTTACCCATCTGTACATTTTGGGTGACGAAAGGAAAAGAAAATAAACTGATTAATTTTATATACATCAGTGTTGCATTTATCTGCTATACGACACACACACACCCATATGTATATATATATATATATATATGATTAAAATTTAACGTGATAGCCATAACATATTTAGTGCTCAATACCACCCGCGACAAAATATTCCTGAAGTATGGAAGATGATTTAATCACAAAATGCTCCGATTATACAACGCTATGTACAAACAAAGCACAATAGAAAAATATTCAAAAGGCTGCATCCTCCGCTTCCTCAAGATAGGTTTGGTTTGGTTTCTTTGTTTAATGGCATATCAACCTTTGTAGGTTATTTAATGCCAAAGCCATTCTCAGGGAAAAACAGTAATGATACTATTTAACCCATAGCTGGGAGGATAAGGGGGTTCATACCTTTCCCAAGGGTATTTGCCCGAAAGTGAACGTAATAGCGCGACTGGAGTACGAACTCGCTTACTACGGTTCCGCGGTCCATCGCTTTAACCACTACACCACTTGGAAACTCCCCTCTTCAAGATAGGTGACCTTGGAATCACTATCATTTACAGAGGCACAACTCTTACTTCTTTAACTGCAAAGATTTATAATGCTCTGCTTCTCTATCGTATACGAAATGAAGTTGAGAAAATTCTCTGAAAAAATCAGAATGGCTTTTGGAGAAATCGATCAAATTCTAAGATTTTGCCTATACGTCAAAATAGTGAAGAAGAACGTGCAAAAATCTTGAGATTACACTTTAGTCAGTAGTTTTCTACAATGCATTTGATTTCACTCACAGAGGAAAGATGGAGCAACTACTTCTACTATATGGTCTTCCCAAATAAACTGTTACTGCTATATAAAAACAAGGAAGAAGTGGATGTACATTTTTTTTAAATAGAGGAATTATATTATAAATTGAATTACCATGACCAGAAAATCCTGCAACCACTGCGTGTGACATAGAGAACTCCTAGACAGCTGTTTTGACTTTATTCCTTATTCTATTTATCATAACTACTTAATTTGGGATCGCTTGTATGTGATGTGAACCAGTAGCTCAGTGGTAGAGTCTTGACTCTGCATTCTGTTGTCACTGGTTCAGTATCCAGTGGGGGAGATCATGGTATTTACTGCTAATGAGACCTTATGAGGTCGAAACGACTGTCCAGTAGTTCCGTATGTTCCGGGCAATGTTTGTCGGATTTTCTTGTCATGGTGATTCAATTTAGAAGAAAGAAATGTTTCGCTCACCCGATGGTAACACTAACTTGTTTGACGTAATTTACTGTGCTTTTTGTTTAGATGTGGTACGAAGCTGCATGAATGGGAACCCAATGACACTAATTTCTTTAACATTGTCCCTGGAGCCTTTCAATGAGATAAATTCGCAGCATTTCTATATATAATCTGCCACGTTTACGTACTACGAATGTCAATAGATTTAATGAAAAAAAATGGTCTCACACTAAAAAGGGAAGAAATAGACAGTACATGGCAAAAAATATCACGGACGCAGTCAACGCAGATTATCTAGCGTTTCTTGCAAATACATCTGTGTAAACTGATTACCGCATAACCTGGAACTAGAAGCAAGAGGAAATGGTGTCTGTAAAAACAGATAAAACTGAGTTCATGAGTTATAAATAAGCTGGTGTCATCTCCACATTTAAATGACAAGTCTCTGAAATGAGTAGGCTATTTTTACACTCCTCGATAGCAACATATCATCAACTGAAAGCAATTTCTAAATACGCATAGGAGAAACATGGACTGCTATCGACAGGTTATTGACAACGAGGGGAATCTGATCTCTGTAAAAAAATAAAACTAGAATTCTCCCAAACCGATGACGTGTCATTACTAATGTATAGATGCACCACTTGATCAATTACGAAGAGCTTAGAGGAAGAAAGTTACATAGGACTACACAGGGAAGCTGCGTGCTGTTCTGAACAAATAGTGGATGCAGCTCCTCCATAAAAAATTTAGTTATACGACCCCTGCTTCCCATCTTACAAACCATCGAAGACAAACAAAATTGGGTGTCATCAAGAGGACCAGTCAGTAGTGATGGGTGATAGGGACGGAGTGTGTGAGATAATCATAGGAATCAGTGCTATCAGCACGATCTGATGATAAATGTATATACATATATGACTATGGATGAACATATATATGCCCCCCTCGGTGATTGAGCACTCTTGCAAACGAATTACCGGTTGCCACTCGCGTAATACAAAGCTTTTTTTTTAATGAATTGAGCACTTGGTAGCCATTTAGCGTTTACATGCAAACAAAACAAAAGTAATACAAATGCGTTTAAACACCGTGGCTTATGATAAGTTCGTTGGTGGCTGTGTAATAGAATACTCGGCTGGCGTAAAGTCAGCCAGGTTTGAATCCCAGTTTCTGTCCTCTTGCGTGTTTAGCCACACTGATGAGTTGTGATACAAGGAAACAATATATATGAAGGTGTTCAGAAATATGATTTTAAAATAATCAAATATTACTATAATTTTTTTAATCCTTTAAAAAAAAACAGCCAAAAAAACTCAAGAAAAAATAAGATCGTAAGGATATTCACCAGATTTGGCACCTAAAGACTGATTTGTTTTGATCTTTAAATTATTTCATAAGGAGTCGAACATTTAAGAATAAAGAACTTGAAAACTATTATTAAAACATTTTTTCGTGGAAACCCCGCAGATTTCGTTTAGTGTAAAACTGAACATTCGTCCTCTCGTTAGGCTACAACCATTGAAATGATTATATTTTCAAGACATCTAAAGTAAATTCAACTTACATTTGTTTTTATATAATTTATGGTAAAACTTCGTTACCCCAATTTATTTATCTGTCAAGCAGTCTCTTTTTTATAACTATTCACTTCAGGCTATCTATTTATCTATCTATTACTGTTTGTAGTTTCTTTATATATATATATATATATATATATATATATATATATAGTATTATTCGGTCCAGTTAAACCGGAGTGGGAGTAATTCCATCAGGACAAAAAATCATTCAACAGCGAACATTTAAATTTTCCTGGTAAAGAGATCAATCTAACTGACGTTAAAGAGCAATAATTTCTTTAAGAAAAAACAAAAACCGGTCACATTAGGATTATAAATTTATTTCCATCCTGTTATAGAAATCAAAAACCCCTAAAAAAAATTAACAGGACTTCTTCTGATCTTATTGATAATATAATTCAATAAGATCTGAAGAAGTCCTCTTAATTATTTTTGGTGTTTTGATTTATATCAAAAACCCATAACAGGATGGATATAAATGTATAATCCTAATGTGACCGGTTTATATATATATATATATATATATATATATATATATATATATATATATATATATATATATATATATATGTGTGTGTGTGTGTGTGTGTGTGTGTGCATACAAAGGAAGAAGTGATGTAACAATCGAGCACTCACATAGCTTTATATGATATTCCTCATACATTCTATACAAGAATAATCCACATTCACTGTCTTCGGACGCTAACTGGATATCACTAACATGTATATATATATAATGGTTAGAGTCTTCGCCAATGGCCCGGGAGACCTGGGTTCAATCCCAGGTTGAGTCATATCAAAGACTCAAAAATGGTACTTGATGTCTCCTTCCTGAACACTCAGCATCATAAAGTACAGATCAAAGGTAAAGTGGGTCAATCCTGCGAAAGGAGTAGTGCCCTACCCTACATCTTGGTGTTGCAGCTATCGAAAAGGGAGTCTGTGGATCACCCTCGAATACGGTCCCCAACTTTATTTTATATATATAGTGTAGTCCGTTCATATCTAGTTTTTTAGCTTCTTTTGTTTTCCCCCATGGAACATAATAATTATGGGGAGGGTTGGAAAATGACTGTATAACCTCAGACAATCTTTCTCCAATCCGTGCCTTAGAAACCAAACTACGCAATCTAAATATTTTTGGAACCTTAAAATCCGGGGTTAACCCCTCAAATAAAGTAAAAAATAGGTAGTCATCAATCACGAATAGCTTCAACGGCAGATGTAACTTGAGTATCGATGAAAAAAAATAGAATATTTAATTTTAATGATCGCAGACTACCACTTAATGAACGTAACGAACTTGTGTTTAAATTTAGACATAAAAGTAAATTTAAATTACCCTGATTTGGGGCCTCCGAGGCTCTAATTCTAGATAAAAATAAGGATATTTATTTTGATTATTTTTATAGGAAAAGAAACTTTTATTTCAGTAATTACTAGTATTATATGACGTGGGAAGGAGATTCTTGTAACTTTTGATATTAATTCAAAATTTGGGCTTTTGATTTCTGGAATAGTTAATTCCGTTTTACCACTTTTAGGCTAACTAAAGGCATCTGGTGGTTGCCGAAAGGTTTTTTTTAGGTGGGGAATGAAGGCCAAATTAACTGAGGGATTTAACATATAAAAGGAATAAACAAAAAAATATATGAAGAGTGAAATAATATTCTTCGCCGAAATAAATCTATAATGAAAATTTAACCAGGTTTGAGTTTTCTTCTGATTGCATTATATATATATATATATATACTTCACTCAGTTCATATCTATCAATTTGAATTCGTTCATATCTAAGTCTACCTTCGTTTGTAAACGGCTATCCTCATTTGTTAACACATCTCTCTGTCTCTGTCTAATACATTCCAAAAAAAATCATAATAAATAAAAATTTAAGCTGCAATTCAAAAAACGTAGTCTACATAATCGAATGTAACAAATATAAAGAACTATACATAGGATCGAAAAGAGCTCTCAACACCTGGATATCACTTCACAAAAGCAATATTAAATTACCAGAAAATAGAAAACTAAATGAATCTAAACATCTATACGAATGTAGCAATGGATGATTCAAAACAATGTCTATAAATCAAACGAATGACTACACATTACTTCAAATAAAAGAAAAAATTTCCGAAAAAAACTGAACCTACACTGAATTGAACTTAACCAATACACACACATCCACACCCAGAGACAAAAACAAACACATGCACACTCAGATAAAAAAATAAAAAGTTGTGGTCAGTTGAATTGAAAATTTTCAGCATACAAACCTTAACCCTGATAAACCTACTCAACACTTCATGGCATATCAACTATACACACACAGAGAAACTAAAACACACACACACACACACACACACACGCACACACACACACACACACACACACACACACACACACACACACACAAACACACACACGCACACACACACACACACACACACACACACAAACACACACACACACACACACACACACAGAAACACACACACACACACACACAAACACACACACGCACACACACACACACACACACGCACACACACACACACGCACACACACACACACACACACACACACACACACACACACACTTAACGGTAACGTGTCTCCATTCAGGAAAAACAACCAATACTTATGCTATATTAATGTAGATTCTAACAATCCCAGACGGGTTTTCAAATATACATCTAATGGTATCATATCTATATTATCCCCTAATTCTTCTAATATCGATGTCTTCACTCTAAATAAAACACAATTATGAGGCGGCTCTAAAAAAAACAATGCCAATAAGATCAAACTTGTTTTTAAGCCCAAGGACGAAACAGTTGATGTACGTAATCGGAGGAATAATAGCGCAAAGAAAATTTTATGGCCGTAGCTAATAAGAAAGTAAAGGAATTCCTTACTTTATTAAAGAAAAACTTAGATCCGTCGAGCAGCCAATACAAAATATTTCATGGGAACACGGTTAAATTAAGTTATAGTAATATGCCTACTGCGTCAACTTTAATTAATCAAAGTAAAATCAAAAAACTTAAAAATAATCAATACACCGAGCCTATAAAGTAATTGAACTGATAAAACTAACTGCTCCCTCAAGGGGAAGTGTCATTTTAAGTGTAGAGTGTATAAGGTGGAGATATATAGTCGAAGACCTAACAATAGCAATGTTTGTAGAAATGATAAAAAGTATATGTAATTTCTAAGTAAGGACATTTCAATAAAGATATTGTCATCATAAAAGTAATTTTGCACACGAAATATATAGACCCAAAACTAGTTTATCTAATATTGTTGGGGAAATTAGGAAAAATCAAGGTACAAATCCTATATTAAAATGGGAGATTGTAAAAAATGCCGTAAATATAAAGCGGGGTGCGGATAAATATTGAAATTTATATATGAAGGAGAAACTTGCCATAGATTTCTACAATAATAGCATTGAAATACTTAACCAAAGGTTGGAAATACTCAATGTTTGTAGAAATAAAAAGGTTGGGTGCTCGGTAGATATTGTATAGATTTTTTTACGCTAATTCTATATTTTCTAGCCGACTTTCAATCAATACAATGTAGTTTTGGTCCAACCTTTCTTTGGTCAGAATCGCCCTGATGATCTGGTTAGGTGAAACCTAGGTTGATTCTTTCTGATTTTTTAGGCATCTATATATATATATATATATATATATATATATATATATATATAACAACTATTTTGCTTCCTCATGCTACCGATTCTCTTCAAATCTATAAAACAACGCATTTGCAACATTTTCTGCTGACTGCAATGATACAAACGCAGTATATCATTATTGCTGGTCACGATAGCGTCACATTGACAACTAGACAGCAATTTCTTTTGATTTTGATCAGTCGTCGTCGATAATATTAATGAGAGGACAAATAAGAGACGACGCGAAAAACTTGGCCGATATATATGCAGATATTCGATACTCGTTCACGTGCTAACCTCAGCGTCTATATATGTATATATTCATATAATAAAGTATTTATATCAATAAGTGAATTTACCGATAGATAGAGAAATGAAAGAAAGAATATATCTTGGATAGAATAATACAACCTGTTTGTCCAAGCATATATTTGAAAAAAAACATACAATGAATTTTATATCATAAACTTCATAAATATTCATAAAAACAAGGTTTTTATATACCGATAGTATCTATCTGTCTATCTATCGATCTACACCTATTTATATGTATCTATCATTAAGCTTTAGTCTGTTCATCTCTTTCACTCTCACTCTCTGTCTCTCTACATCTAGCTAGCTAGCAAGCTAAGTAGATATCTAACTTAGTCTGTTCATAACAACGAGTTTCATGTTCTGTTTATACATGTGTTTACATATATATATATATATATATATATATATATATATATATATATATATATATATATATGTATATATATATATATATATATATATCCATTCTATTTCACACCCACAAACACACACACTCTCTATTTATCTCTCTTTCTCTCTCTCTATCTCTATGTCTCTCTTTCTATATCTATGTATATATAAACACATGTGTCGTTGTGTCTGTATATATATATATATATATATATAAAGAGAGAGACAGACAGACAGACAGACAAGCAGATAGGCAGACAGAGAAAACTTCTCTTTATCTCTCTATATATGTTTGTTTTATTTTATATATATATATATATATATATATATATATATATATATATATATATATATATATATATATATATATATATATATATATAAAATAAGACGGACCACGAAGAGATTTGTATTTTTTGAATTTATTAATTTTGTTCTTACCTACCTGTTATATATATGTATGTTTTTAGCTCGTTGCTTGCGTCAGAGAACATGTGTGGCAGAGGTGTTTTTAAATGGGGTACTCAATGAGACTTGAACTCACTCCTGTTTCCAGTATAAATTAATCTTGTCTGGTCGGACTTGTTTTTATAAATGTTTTTGTGCCTTTTTCCTGAAGTGTGTTTTCTTTGGTCTGCTTTACCCACAGTAAAAGGCACAAAAACCCTTATAAAAACAAGCCCAACCAGACAAGATTTTTATATATATATGTACATATATATAATCTCTCTCTTTCTTTCTCTCAGTGTGTATATATATATATATATATATATATATATATGAACACGGAAAAAAGTGGTTGTGTATCTATTTCACTTTCTATCAATCTATGTATTTGTTTCAGTGTAGAGGAAAATTTGTCTCGGGCAGGGATAATCACTTTCTGTTTTTTCATATATCCTATATTTATAATGTTTGATATATTTGTAGAAAATTAGTAACTTTTAGAAGTAGAGTGATTAGATAAATAGATATATAAGAATATATGAACCATCTTACAAATGTTACAAGGAAACGTTAGAAGAAAAAACTAAAATATTCACATCAATTTCTTTTTCAAAATCATCGAAATATTATTGTGATATTTGCACTCAATCCGTTGAAACTAGATTGTGTTCCTTTCAGGTGTCTTTCCATTTTCGCTTCCCTATTGTATTACTTTCAGTTTGTGTATTCTACCACTATTAACTAGTTCCTCTGAGGGCATTATTCGTTTCATTTTCTTTCTTCTGATGTCGAAAAATTGTTTTGTAAGGTGGCTTTCTTAAATGTAGTACAGTTCACAGGGGAAAATATTGAGCTTTCTACTTATATGTCTTTGTGAACAGATTCTTAAATTTGTTGTATTTGCTACAGGTTTTAGTTATATAAACTAATGTAGTATTTCTGCAAATATTTGATGATGTTAATCGGTATAGAAATCGAAAAGCCAGTCGAATAATTTCAACTGATTTATTTGCCAGGTTACCGGCATTTTTATATCGATTTTTTTATCTTTGATGAGTCATTGTCTCTCGCACTCCCAAATCGCGCTGTATTGGATTTCTATCTCCCTCCTCCTTTAGCATAACACCACTGTTCAATATTCGATTTCTAGTTTGCGTTACCATAGTAATTACAGTTGGGTCACAAGTTGTTAGAGAGAAAAAACAGAAAGGTGACTGAGTTCTATTATCTAATTGGTCAGACAGAAATACCCCATTTTACAGTCTTTCGCCCTGCGTCAGATTTGCATTTACACCAATCTTCAAGACTAAATTTCAGAACCACCGACGTTATGTCACTAAGCAACATCACCTTCATCAGACTAAAAGAACGTAAAACGATTTTTTTTCTTAAAAATATATCTAAAATAAATGAAATACACAAAAATCAATTATAAAAGATTAAAGAAACTAAAATAATTTGAAACACAATATAAACACATTAAAATGTATATACAGTAGGATAAAATGTCTATATCGAAAAATTGTAAAGAAATTATATAATTTTACTAAGTTCATTATTCAATGGAAATATATATGAAAAAAAATATAAAACTGTATCATTATGTGTTTATTAGGTTAGTTATAGTCATATACTTTCGCGAGTTATTTTCCTTTATTTACTGTGATTTTAAGGTATTACTTCCGATTTACGTCAAAAATAGTGTTACATTTTGACTTTTGTAACCAGTTATTGACATTCAGCAAGCTATAACTGTATTAAAAAATATATCACACATTGCAAAAATTTTGATAAATTCGACGAAGGAATTATATCAGAAAAAAACTAACTTTGTATTGTACATTTTCCTTATCAATGAAACAAAGTTCTGCGTCCATTTTTATTGCTATCTTGTGGAAGATGTGTGGGATTGAATGAAAATATAAAAATAAAAGAACAATTTCCTAGGACACATCTGACATGAAGTGTGATCTGTACATGCAAAAGAAAAAACAGGCGTCCTGGTTTATAAAAAAAGAAAGAAACGTTCAGCGTTTAACCGCTTTTCTCTTAACACCTACCTACAGGACAGACATTTTTCCTGGATCGGGAAGAAAATTCCCTTCCTCAAAATAGTTGACGACCCGTTGAATAAAGGTTAAATTTAAAGTATTCTTGTCTTTGCCTTTTTCCATATAAATTTTTTTACAGCTCCGGCCAACCATAAGAGAACAAGTTAATGCAATAATAAGAGGAACCAAGGAGTCAAATACCAAAATCTACAAAGTAGGGAGTGGAGACCCCTCATGCAAAAAATGACTACTCTGAGTGCGACATACAACTGTATTCGCTGTAGAGAACGGAGACACCTCATGCAAAAATTACTGCTCTGGCTTGAAAAAGTCAGCTTTAATATTATCAGTATTTGAAGAGAATACTTGGATCCATATAGCTGTGTGTAAAAATGATTCTAAAGATATAGTCGACCCGTAAATCCATCTGGCTTCTGTTATAACAGAAGTTCATAATGATGTTAAAGTTCCTATTTAGGAAGTATTTCATGGTTATCTCCGTTTGATTTAGTATTTACATAATTAAAATAATACGTTCAGCGCAAACACAGATCCCACAAAACGATCTCCCGGTTACAAACTGGTCCATCAATTGCTTAATATTCTAAGAGCATTTTAAGCGTATTTCTATAATAAAAAAAATCTTGATTTGTTGCGCTTTTTTTCTGGTTCAAGAACAGACGCAGAGATATAATATTATTATCGATACGAATATTTACATGAAAATATAGAATTGTATCAAAGACTGACATCAGCACCAAATAATACAAAGAGTATTGACGTCTAACCAAACCAATCGAAACAATATTATTTTTAGGATGATTGCTATCTAGACACAATTTTGATGAAAAGACGATATGTAGAGAAAAACGCCCAAAACGTGTAGAAAAATTAATTTTATCGTCATCATCTTTGCGTCATTAGTAAGAGAAAAGATCGAAGAAAGATATGACATAAAAACTATTCATACCCATTGAAGAGAACTATTGATATTTATATTTGAAAAGTTGTTTACACCATTCAAAACTGTGTGACGCAATAATTTCCACAAGGAAATATTTTGACAAAAAAAGAACCAGACTTTAAAAAGCCACGATAATGATAAACAATCTTCTTTCAATAAATGTTTCTATGATTATTCATTTATGAATTGGTTTATTTATAAAAAAAATAATGTTAGAAAAGTTTGTATGAATATGAGTGGATATCATGAAACTTACGTTCCTTCGCACTGTGAATCAGTTACTCGCTGTTACTACAATGAATATTAGACAATATTACATTTCAAGCAAAACTCCGTTTCTAGAAAGTAATAAGACTCTGTTTTGTTCTAGAAAGTAATGCAACCGATGTTTTTCAGGTTTGCAACCCTGCTTGAAAATCAATTGTTCAATATCAATTTCACCTCTTCTTTCATTTTTTTACAAACTTCGTAAAACCCGCTTGACATATTACACTGCTGCACGGGAATTCTAAAATGGAATTCAATTTTTTTATCAGATGCATCAACCTAAAAAATATTTAAATCGGGTTGGTTGGTGGTGTTTAATGGCATATCAACCCTTCTAAGTTATTTACTGCCAAATCATGTTTATACATTTAAAATAGAATCCGTAAACAAACATTCTAGGTAAGAATTTTTAAACGACCCAGAATTCATATGTTTCCACACAGTTAAATGATTTTAAGTATTGTTATGTAATACCAATAATTCAATTTAACATAAGTAATTTGTTTGTGCACAGTTAAATGGTGTCAAGTAGAGAAAATTATAGAAATTTTCCATTTGATCAAGAGATAAGACCCTAACAGGTACTTCTATACGAGATCAAAATGGACTAGGGAGTAATGGCAATGAAAATGTACTCCACATTCCACAAATTCCAAGAGCTTCAGTATTAGATGGTTTAAACTCATCAGCAGGACACTCGTTAGGAGTGGGTCTTACGCCTCTGCAGAGATGTTGCAGCGTAGTCTACACCCCTAGCCGACTGGGTTGTTAAAAACCAGTTATATTACTTTCTTGACTGGTCCGATTGCTAAGAAAGGATAGATTATCACGTCCAATATATTTCGATTTACATGTTCAAGTGTTGTAATTACGAATTTTATTTTCTATTCCACCATTTCTATGCATTATGGTGCCTAAAAATAATTTTTTGGATAATTTTAAATAGAAGTACTTTCTTAAAACCTATATCCAATGAGTTGATGTGATAGTGTTTTGAAGCACACAGATATACGTTGAATAATATATTAGTAAGTTGGCCGACCCTTGTCGAGGGTGACCCGAAGGCCCCCCTTTCAATAGCGACTACACTTAGGTGTAGGGAAGGATGCTACTCCTTTACCTGGATTGCTCCAATTTACCCTTGATCAATGCCTTATAATGCTGCGTGTCTAGAAAGGAGGCATGAAGTACCATTTTTTGAGTCTTTGGTATGACTCGATCTAGAATTGACACCCGGTCGCCCGGGCCTTGGCTAACACTTTAACTGCTTGGCCAATGAAATAATATTAACGAAAAGCTAGAATAGAAAGTTTTATTTATGTGCAAAATAAATCCTTGGTCAAAAAGCACTATAGATAGGGATTTGGCAACGCTAAAAGTATCTACAGCAGAGGGGTAAGACTCCAACAAAGGGGGTGTTCTGGGTATTACACAAAACTGCATTGTGTGATGAGTGTTCAGCTGTATAGCTCTATGGAAGCTTTTCAAAGCCATTATTTCCAGAATCTAACACTGAGTGGTAGTAGCTGTTAGGAAGACCATCTATGGATCAAATGGATCTGTTTGAAAATTATTAGATAGGAATACTTGATACTATATAATTACAAATCATTTGTAATAGGAATAGATACTTGAATCTATAATTGTTTACTAAGGATAATTATTAGTTACTTGAAACCATATAATTGTGTTCAAACCAGTGATTATTATCAAATAGGAATAAAAAAAAAACTTGAAATATATGATAATTGGCCTAATGTTCACTAATCCAGGCCGAGTCATACCAAAAACTCGAAAAATGGTACATGCCGTCTTGCTTGACACTCAGTATTATAAGGTGAAGATCAAGGGTAAAGTGGAGCAATCCAGGGAATGGAGTAGCGCCCTCCCCAATACCTCGGTGTAGTAGCTATTGAAAAGGGAGACAACTTTACTTACTTATGTATGAATTAATATTAGATAAGAATACTTAGAACTACACCGAAGATTTAATACAATGTAGATGATTTCATAGCTTCAAGGTAAAACTCCAGACATATTAAGATGTGGTTAAAACAGTTTTAAAATAAACGAAAGAAAAACCGAAAATAGTAATCGATTAGATATTATGAACTCTTTGGAAACATTGTAGATACGATGAAAAACTGTCAAACTTTATAATCACACAAAACAAGGGATATCTCTACCCAAAATATCCACCATTAGAACACGAAATCAAGATATTACATTTTAAGAAGTTGAATATATTTGTTCATCTGAGAATTTCAAATCAATTTTTTTTCTTTACGTGGGTGCTTGGGTTTACGAAATCAATAATTGTGGTTGGTTGAGGCCGATAAAAATCTATATCCTCAGTCTGAATGGCAAGTTGATTAGATTGTGGAGATTTAAGATACCACTAAAAGTAACGGTGCTAATTAAATGGAAGCCAGAAAAAACAAGGTTGACGTGAATCTTGTAAAAATGGTGTATTTGTTAAGAAAACCAACTGGTCAAGAAGCTACGAGGACCAGTTGCTGGTTGTAGTTTCTGGGAAGATGGTCAGAAATTGGCGGTTGGAAAGTAAAAAAAATTCAAATGCTGACAAGTTGCTAACGAATTTCTGAAGGCAGCACACTTGAGTTAGTCAGGGCAGTCGCAATTCTTTTTATCGAAGTTGAATTTCATTTTCATTTGAATCTTTGAAATGTACTCACAGCAGAATTTTGCCTTTATAAATCCTAAAAAAGAATCGGCACATATGTTGGGCCATGTTGACCTCTTGAATAGACCAAGTATAGAAATGAACACAATCTGGGAACCAATAATTAAAAATGTCAAATCAAATTGTTTTTAAAGAAAATCACTTAAAAATATCAAGAATAACTGATGCCTTTGGATTTTATGTTTCGAATTCATCTCATGACGCTTCTCGAGAATTATTTTGTGATGCTTCTTGAATTGATATGCATGAAAAACAATGACATCATTTTTTGAATAACAACTTCATGTTTCTTGAAAGCTTTGTTTGATCAACAGTCAAACTTTAAAAATGATTTTTCAGGTTGAATCATTTCTATGCCCTGATAAACAAAGAACTCCTAAAGAAGCCTGGAGGATACGGCGGCCGAAACGTTTTGTTACAGCAAACAACAATGAAGATGAGGACAACCGTCCGAAAAATCGCATACAAAATATTGGCCAATGATCTTTTTTTTTTTTAAATTATTGCTAAATATGTTTTATCGAACTTGGTAGGAAAAGGTCAGAGTCACTATGGATCTATGGTTATAGCATTGGGTTGAAATTTAAAGCTGCCAAGAAGACTGTTGGTATTAATTTCAAGAATTCTTTTTTAACCACTTCTGAAAAGAAATCAACAGAAAAATTTCTGCATCCTGAAGAATTATACTTAAAATCATTTCCCTTGGACTGGACAAACTATTTTCTATACGTTCTACAAAGATTTTGTTGTTGTTGTTATTGTTTTTCATCCGTCGAATTTACATTTGTTCAGTCCTTTGACTTATCCGTTCGTGTGAATGTGTTCTGCCATCTTTTTACTTACAAGATACACCAAGACTTTCACCAGCTATATACCTATTGGTTTTAATACATATTTAATAGCATGAGTGCTTACCTGCAACCACTGATTTCATGCCGTCTTAATATAAAAATAAAGTTGGCGACCTTATTCAAGGGTGACCCGAAGGCTCCCTTTTCAATAGCTACTACACCGAGGTGTAGGAAGGGCACTACTCAATTCCCTGAATTTACCTTTGATCCGCACTTTATAATGCTGAGTTTTAAGCATGGCAGCATCAAGTACCATTTTTTGAGTCTTTGGTATGACTCGACCTGGGATTGAAACCCGGTCTCCCGGACCATTGGCAATTTTTTTTTCTTTCGGCCTATGGCAATAATCATCAAGCAGAGAAAAAAAATTTGAAGAAATCGAAAAATACATAATTTTTTTTGTTAATATACTTACGTGCTAAATCAAAATGTTAATTTTCTTCATAATGCAATGATGATAAATTTGTTTCTTAGCTAAAATCCTCACAATACATAAAACATTTTTTTTTATTAGGCAAAATCCTCAACTGTTATACGACTTCCATTGCACATCGCAGCACATATGTTCAGAAGACAACCTCAAATCTGCAACGTGGCGTATGTGTCATCATACACACACGTGTATACTAACAATCAATAATACGACAGTTGTATACCGTGATGAGATCAATCACAACAGTAATACAATCCATACACAATTCTCCTATTTACCAACCCCACTGCTCAGGCAGGATATGACACAAGGTCAATTTTTTTGAGCGGTGTTTAACAGGTTTGAATTCAGAGTTTTCCTTCTCCAAGACTAGTTGCCTCACCAGGTAGAATAATTGGATTCATACCTTTCCCAAGGGTATTAGTGCTATGTGAAATGCAATCAGCCTCGTCCAGGATTTGAATACATACACAATTACAAAACACAGGCAGAATCTGTTGTTTCAGATACGAACGGGTTTATTGACTGCTGGCTTCGGTCCATGGTGACACGAGGAGAGAGACGCAATTCTTAAAAGTCTTTTCTAACCATACTATGCTGACCCCACCCCAACGCGTGGTGCATCTTGTGATGTTCAAAATCTCTGTCGGTAGAGGTCCAAAAAACCCAACTACATCTTTCAACGGTCAAAATCCAACTCTTGACTTCAACAGCCCAAATCCAACTTTCGTCCTCAACAATCCAAATCCAACTCTCACCTCAATGGTTCAATCTCAACTGACGTATTTTTCAAAATCCTCAAATTCTCATGACCATCTCTTCTGGGCATGACATCGTCCACACGCCAGCCTCATTTCCTGTCAGGGGTTTTATTATGACGATTGTGATTGTCATATCCTTTGCGCACGAGCGTAAACTGCATCAAATGACTATGCATCTTTACTCAGAGACTCGAGTGGTTCAAAGCCTTACCAAACTGAATGATAAAATATAATTAACAAAAAATGATTAATATAAAAAAAATAATCCTTAATTATATAACACGACCACACAACAATATGCAAAATAATCTACATACACACACAAATAGCTATAAGCAATCCTAACGTAAACATATTTTGACTGTATTTTTCGATTTTTCCAAAATCTTTCTTTCTCAGGCTGATGATTGTGGTATTAAAACGGCACGAAACCAGTGGTCGCAGATAAGCAACCATACAATCAAATATATATAAAAACATATATATATATATATATATATATATTATATAATAGCTCTATGAAAGATATTGAGTACTCTCGAAATCATACAGTATTTAGTCTGACACAAACCTACCAAGTGAGATTGGGAAAACGATGCACTGTTGTAATCATATATATATATAACCCAAAGGTGACTGGAGCAGGACCATTCGAGGAAGACAAAAGATGGCCAAGGTTAAAGAAAAACTCTTTGACCGTGAAAAAGAATTGTAAGATAAAGTGCTGCATGTGTTTTATGTTTATCGAAGATCACATATTTTTGTCATGGTGCCGCATTTATTCAATCATTGAAAATGCAAGCGGAACTTCTTTAAAATCTATACATTTACCGCCATTTCGAAGTTGTCTAAATTTTTTAGATGAATATAGATGATCTTTGTCATTAAGGGTTTTTCGGACTATTGTCTTCATCTTTATTGCAATAAATAAATATAAATATAAGTCTGGAGTAACCAGTGACGACCGAGAACGAACGGGTTACAACCAAAGAAAAGATTTGGTGACGAACTGGAGAGACAGTTTGGCAGGCGGGAAGACGGCAATCGGGGTAAGACGGGATAGCACCCCTAATTGCGATCTCCGTGAAGAGATACCCTAAAACACGCTACGGATATTCACACAGGAAAATACCCCCAGGGGATTCCGAGAGGTGGGAAGAATGAGGTCCCCAATAGGACGGACATACTGGAAACGGAATCGACCAACCAAAGGATTATGAGCTCGAAATGTATGTGTGGTTAAACCTGCAAGAATTTGCTAGGATTAAAGATTCACCAGGGTCGTATGAAGTGTCTGATTAAGGGGAGACAGGAACAGCGCACAGGACAAGATCCTGGTCAGACGCAGGAGAAGCAGGGTCAGGAAGTATACCACAGTATCCAGTCTTTCAACGCAAATGTCGCCCCTTAACCGACATCAACGACAACAAATATCAAATGGCCCCCTTCGAACAGCATAGGGGATTGACAGAATTTTGATAAGGACGTTTGTGAAATCGCAAAAGGAAACATAGAGGCTCGGATAGATTTACTCACAGTGATAATCATTGATTTTCCAGCGGAGAGATTTGGGTATAAAGAACCAAGACTGTCAAAGGTTCCTTATAAAATGAATCGGAGGGCAGAAAAGATCAAAATTATCAGAAGGGAGCTCAGATCCCTGAAGAAACAACATGCAGCCGCAAGACCTGAGGTTCGGCTAGCCCTTGAAGAGCTTAAGGCTATATTACGAACGAAACTTAAAGCCATACGAAGAGTAGAATTGCATAGAAGGAGGGGAAAGGAGAGAGCCAGGAAGAGGGCAAATTTCAGAGGAAATCCATTCGGATTTGCTCGTTAGTTACTCGGTGATAAGAGAAGTGGTATGTTGGAAAACCCAGTGGAAGAAATAAACGCCCACCTTAGTGACACCTTCAGTGATCCAATCAGAGACGTGGAACTCGGTAACATAAACTCGTTAATTAGTTCAGAACCACCAAGTGTTGAATTAAATGTTAAACCTACAACATGGAAGGAAATTCAAGGGGTGGTTAAGGCAGCTAGAACAAGCGCAGTTTCAGGTCCGAATGGAGTTCCCTACACAGTTCATAAACGATGTCCTGGCATTCTAAAGTTATTATGGAAAGTATTGCACACAATCTGGAGGAGGGGGAGAGTTGCAGATCAGTGGAGACAAGCCGAAGGTGCGTGGATCCCAAAAGAAGAAAAGTCAAAAGAAATCGACCAATTCAGGATAATATCGCTACTAAATACGGAAAGGAAAATATTCGTTAGCATTCTGTCGAGGCGCCTTTCAAAGTTTCTAATAATGAACGAGTACATTGATACATCAGTACAGAAAGGAGGCGTCGCTGGAATGCCTGGTTGCATTGAACATATTGGCGTGATATCGCAGCTTATACGTGAAGCTAGAGAAAACAATGGAAATTTAGCGGTGCTATGGCTAGACCTGGCAAACGCGTACGGTTCAATCCCGCGTAAAGTGGTCGAAGAGACACTCTGCAGATATCATGTTCCAAGTTCCCTCAGTAAAATTATCTTAGAGTATTACAATAACTTCAATCTGAGAGTTACGTCGGGTACCAAGACATCGGACTGGCACAGACTAGAGAGGGGAATTATAACCGGATGCATGATCTCAGCCACTCTCTTCTCCCTTGCAATGAATATGATAATAAAGTCAGCGGAGTTGGAGTGTCGGGGTCCAAGGGCAAAGTCCGGCATACGGCAGCGTCCATTGAGAGCATACATAGACGATATTACAGTGATTACATCATCAGTCATAGGCTGTAAGTGGATAGTAAGGGGCTTAGAAAAACTCATAGTATGGGCCCGCATGAGGTTTAAACCAGGAAAATCTAGGTCCCTAGTACTACAAAAGGGAAAGATTAAAACCACGGCACGGTTCACAATCGCCGGCAAATTCATCCCAACTGTGACCGAGAAGCCTGTAAAGAGTCTTAGCAAGTAGTTCGACAGCAGTACTAAGGATCAAGCAGCAATTAAAGAAAGTGGGAGGCGACCTTGATGATTGGCTACGGAAGTTAGATAAATCATGATTGCCCGGCAAGTTTTAGGCGTGGTTGTATCAACGCGCAATTCTGCCGCAGATATTATGGCCACTCATGTTATACGAGGAAGCTATTACGACAGTAGAAGGAATGGAAAGGAAAATTAGCGGCTACTTTAGGAGATGGTTGGGTTTGCCAAAGAGCCTAAGTAGCGCGGCTTTATACGGGGCCACCATTGCGATCCAACTTCCTTTCAGGAGTCTCAAAGAAGAGTTTGTGGTGACACGCACAAGAGAGGCGATTTTGTATAGAGATTCTAGAGACCTAAAGGTATCAGGAGCAGGAATTGAAATCCACACAGGAAGGAAGTGGGGTGCTGTCAGGGAAATGAAGGTTGCGGAAGAGAGGTTGCAGCAGAAGGCTATGGTCGGTACAGTGGCCAGAGGGACAAGAGGCCTGGGATACTATCCGAGTCCCAGGATAGACAACGCAAGAGGGAAAGAAAGAAGGGCGCTCTTGCAAAAAGAAGAGACGGCATGGAAGAGACTAGGCTGGCAAATATGGTAGGACTTTTTCAACAGGGTGCCAGGACCAGATGGGAAAATTATGTTCGGCAGTGAATAACCTGGTTGGAAGTCCGACTTAAGCCATCTCAGATTCCAGATCCCGGCAGTTTACGATCTTCTTTCAAGCCCATCAAACCTTCATACATAGGGCAAAAGTGATACCCCAGCATGTCACTTGTATGGGTGTAAAGAAACGTTAGAGCATTTGCTATCAGGATGCGCAAGATCATTAAGTGAAGGGCGTTGTCGTTGTCGACACGACCAGGTCCTCAAAGTTATTGCTCTTAAGGTATCTGAGGCAATAAAATCTATTAGATTCAGTCCCGGAAGACATAAGGTTATTTTTGTAAGAGCGGGAAGCTCGAAACAGCCGCAGACAAAAAATAAAGTAACGCTGTTATCATCGGCACCAGGTTGACAATTGTTGGTGGACCTGGAAAGGCAGACGAAGTTTCCAGCACATATTGTGGAGACAAAGCTCCGACCAGATATAGTAATGTTTTCTAATTCCACAAAGAAAGTGATAATTTGGGAACTGTCGGTTCCATGGGAAGAAAACGTGGAGTCCACGCACGAAAGAAAGATAGCCAAATATGAACCGCTCGTAGAACAATGTCGAGTGAATGGTTGGCAGGCAATATGCCAGGCAATCGAAGTGGGGTGTCGCGGATTTAACGCAATGTCAATGAGTAAAGCGTTAACAAGCATCGGCATTTCAGGAGCGGTAAAAAGAAAGGCCCTGAAAAATATTACCAGTGCTGCAGAAAGAGCAACTAATTGGTTGTGGATCCGAAGGGCGGATAGTTGGGGTTGTACAGAGTTGGAAAATTAGAGGGGAGGGGGGTAAAAAAAGTCCGTCTTAATTTAAACGATATATACATTTGGTAAGATTTTATTTATATATTTTATTCTTTATCTGTTTTATTTATTTTTTGCGTGAAGGTGTGTGGTTGTATTAGTTTTTAAGCTTTCATTTGAAATCAATTCATTTAATTGAATAATATCTTAGATGTTTTAGCCATTTTGTAAATATCGCATTTTAATCGACAATGTTTTCGTGAAGATTCCAACGTATTACTCAGGTGTGTGTGTGTGTGTGTGTTTTTGTTTTTTTTTTGTTGTTTTTTTTTTTTTTTTCGTAAACCGTTCGATAAGGAAATTTTAACGTATAGTATAGTAATGGGTTATACATATTGTCTTGAAATATGTTTCTTTTACAATTTAGATATCAGGCCCTTTTCTTCATATCAAGTTTTCAGAGTCTTTTTTATTAGTTGAAAGCAATTGCGAATCAATTCGCAGTAATGGCACATTCGTAGCGAAGCAGCTTGAGATGCATCACTTTCTTTTCTAGGCCCATTATTTTCTCCCGAAAAGAAATTGGATGTCTCGAACAACAAAAAAGGGTTTACAGCTTAGTATGCAAACTCCATGCGAGGAAAGACATTTTATAAACTACTTTGCTTTATTCGATTATTTTAGGATGCTGTTGAAATAAGGTTATTTCCATGGAAACTGTTCATTAGAGGTACCGAGATATGGCTTTGCCATTTCTTACTCGAATTATACAGATTTTCTTTTTCTCTTTTTTGAGCGGAAGCAGCTGGTGTACGTCTTTTGTATATCTACCTCATACACGGATCACATACGTGAAGAGCCAATGTAGAAGAATCTTCAATGATTTTCTAAACATTATATAATTGGTTGTTACGAAAAAATAATTGACTTTCACATTAAAGAAAAGCTGTCAAGAAATAAAGAAAAGGAAAAAATATCATGTCATGACAAAAGTTTACACGAACCCAATATTGAAGCTACGTGGAAAGACGAGACAATAACATGCTTCTAGACATTAATACCACTGTAACTGCCAAGCAGACTACATCATTATTACCTCGTCAGGAGTAATGGTTAATTAGCAAAAATAACAAACTATTTATAAGGAGATTGATTCTCACTGGGTTACTTGTGCATCTGCCATTATATTATATTTTGTCTGAATATATTTAGTCTAGAGTGGACATTCTGACTTTACAATGTATTGCTTTTGGTAGCACATGCAATCCAGTAAATAAATTACTAAAATGAGAAAAGTTTTGCTCGAAAATAATGCTCGATGCAATCATAGAAGAGCAGGTAAAAGCATATGAATAGGATGATTATAGACAGTATAAGCTCGTTATTTTTAATTTTATGTGTTTTACACAATCTTCTGATGTAAATATATATATATATATATATATATATATATATATATATATATATATATATATATATGTATTCTGATGTTTTTCAAGTAGTGATCCGGGATGTCTGCAGTGAATATTTTGTGAGAGGTAAGTAGCCGTACATCCTTGTAGTAGTATGGACTTACCTACAGCTTGGAAGAAATCCCTATTTATTTTATCGGATAGACTAGATTCCTATATTATCGATAGCCTGTCAATAGCAGTCTATGCCTTCGCAAAGCGCATGCTGACACCATTTTCAGTTGATGAGATGTTGCTGCCAAGGTATGTGAACTGATCCACTAATTTTAGAGACTTGCCATTTAGAGTGAAAATAGATCCTTTTTGTTTAAAATCCATGTCCTCTGTTTTTATTGGTAATCACATAGAGGCCAATGCCTCGTTCTGATTTCCCTTGGGTATGCAAAAAGGATTCGGCTTAGGCTGTTGTATTTATGAGAAGTGTTAGGTCATCTGCGTCGTCTGTGTGTATTATAGTTTCTGCCGGATATGATCTGCTTGGTGTTTTTTTTTTTCAACGTGAAACCATTTTCTTTTATTTCATCTATAAATGTATGAAGTACGTAATCTACGCAAAGTATAAGCAAATATTGCACTAATGTATCTCCTTGCAAGACTCCAGCGACAATGTCGTAGAAGTTTGTGTCTCCATAAGGTGAGCGAACCATTGCTTTCGGGTTTTTGTTAATAGCAGTAACCATTTCTTTGAGGTGGTCATATGCAAGAGATATTTGTTCCACATTTCCTCTGCGTATAGGAATAAAATGCTTTGGGGAAATCT
Organism: Sepioteuthis lessoniana; assembly: GCA_963585895.1. NCBI lineage: Eukaryota > Metazoa > Mollusca > Cephalopoda > Myopsida > Loliginidae > Sepioteuthis > Sepioteuthis lessoniana. Next base: position 38,302,241 of record OY757909.1, read on the forward strand.
ATGAACAGTAGTGTTGCCTCGAGATTCTTCGCTCGTGCCCAGACGATGAATTGACTGATTGCTAGAATTTGTGAAGTCATAGAGCTATTTATTCGAAAGCCATTCTGATTTTTTGAGAATTTTTTTCGATTTCGAGTTGGATACAGTTAAAGCAGGGTTAGAGCAGTTAGCATTATGCCTCCATAGTTCTTAATGATTCCAAGGTCAGTTTGTTTTGGGTGGGGAAAAAGATGCAAACTTTGTCCATTTCTCTACTGCGTTTTGTTTGTAGAGTGCGTTGCATAATCGGTGAAGCATGTCGTCATATTATTTGTCGTTTAAACTTTAGTGGGTATTTCGTCGAAAACTGTAGTTTTTCTATTTTTTCTTTGTTTTCAATACTTTGTCAAGTTCTTCCTTCATAAACTGTCATAATTTGGTCAAGTTGCCCATTGATAATTATTTTCATAGGTTTGTCAGTGATTTCAGGAGGATTTTAGAGCCGATTCAGTTTTACTCTCAGAGTGTCTTCCTTCAGCTCACTTCATTTACTGTCTGCCATGCTCTTCATGGTTGCTTATTTGTTATATAATTACGGAATGATTTTTTTATATTAATTTTTCGTTAATTATATTTTATCATTCGGTTTGGTTGGGCTTTGAACTATTCGGCTCTTAGTGCAGGTGCACACACATTGAGTGCACTTCATTCTTGTGCGCAGAGGATATGATAATCACAAATGTCATAATAAAAACCCCAGATAGGAGAGTCGTCAGTGTTTCGTATTTCCCTGCATCTGTATATGTATATGTATAGTTGTATCATGGCTATACAACATATTACCATATTTCTAATTTTATCGATTTGGCCTTCGATGTTTTCTAATTGTTCTTTTTGGAATGAATTGTTTATTTCTCTGGAAGCTTTCTAAAATGTTTGTGTATTAGCATTTCTTGGATGACTTTTTGTGTGTGGATGCATTTTTTAAGTTATCTCGTTTCTTCCTAACTACTTGTGACTTCAATGTGATTATATTTGGCTCTTGGTTTCGTCGGTATGCACTCTGCTGCTGCTTGCATGTGATCCGTAACAAAATTTTCATATTCGTCATTCGGAGTATGTCTTTCAAATGTCACTTGAAAAGTATCAAATTTATTTCTGACAGTTACAGTATATTGCTTATATCTCTGTAGGTAATTGAGGATTAGTCATAACGTGTGGTTTTGTTTGTAGACTCTGCGTAGACTCAGGCGTATCTTTGCCGAGACGGTTCTGTGATCGGAAGATTCTCCTTCAAAAGATGGGTATGCCTCATAGTTCACAGCGTTCACCTTGTTTTTGAATATATTGATTAGCTGTGCTTTTGTATTATTTAGTTGAGTTTAGTTCTATAATTTTCCCTCCTTTTCTGGAATTTAGAGTTAAGGCATGAAAGACGGTTCTCCAATGAAATATCAGATTGATATTTACAATTTATTTTTGGGAAGTTGTGAAAGTAAAATTTTTCATTTTCTTCTTTGCTTATTTAAGTGCTCATGTCTCCACCAAAGATTAGAAAATTGTATTTTGAAATGTGTTGAGTGAGGGAAGATAGCCTGTAGTAGAGGGTTATTCTTCACTGGTAACGGAGGGACTGTTGCAAGAGGCGATTGTTGTGCAGGGGTTGCCATTAAATGAAGCACACATAATTTTCGGTTGGGTTCTCTCAATGAAATTTAATGATTTTAAGTCACGAGTACTGAGAAGCATTTCTACACCTCCTATGGTGGCATTGGCTGAGTTTTTTTCTCGAAGATAACGAGACAAATGTCTAACCATTACTAGTATCATGGAATTTTAGTTCTAGTTCACTACAGAAATATCTATCTTTTTGCATGCATATAATATCTATATTGTGCTCTACTTCAGAAGATGTAAACTCGGGGATTTGATTTTTTGGGTTTTAAGTCCTAACGTTAAAAGTTGCTATGCTAACAATAAATTTGCATATATATATATATATATATAGTCATCCACAGACAGATCTGTTTCGTTCTATCAGAACTCATCAGTGTGGCTAGACAGTATCTCCCCGTAGCTGGGATCGAAACCCGGTTGACTCAAACGCCAAGCCAAAGCTTTTAACCATTTAGCCACGAGGAGATATTAGCTACAAAGTACATTTTAAACGGTTATGAATCACAATTACTATTGTTTACATACATCCGTTGAACAACCGCCGAGATCTCAATTCAAATACGAAGAGACTTGCAAAGGCGCTAATGGCAACACGATTACTTCTTCGATAGAGAACTCGACCCTACGGGGGTAGGGGAGTATATATATCTATAGTCATCCACAGACAGATCTGTTTCGTTCTATCAGAACTAAATTTATGCGACCTATTGTTCATATATATATATTTATATATTGTTTATATATATATATATATATATATAAACAATAGGTCGTATAAATTTAGTTTATTTTGAAAATGATTTTTTTAAATCAGAAACAGACAGAATTTACCGAATCGATATGAACCCAACGTAAAAATGAAAATTAAGAATATGACACTAGTTTGAAAACCGCTTTAAAAAGCTCCAACATTAAAGCAATCGATCGGCCTTTGTCCTCATTTTGGTTGCGTAAGATTGTGAGCAAAGGGTAAGAGGGCGCGAATAGATAAGTGATGTCAAAAAAGTCAGGAGCCGGAATAGAGATAAGATGATAGAGTTCAACATTTCGCTCAGGGATGTAGAAAACATGGTATGCTTCATCTAGCACCCTAGAACGGTTTTTTTTTTCGATCACCAGGTATCAACTATCTAAGTGACAATGGCAGCTAGCCGGATGAAGTCACCCACTCGAGCTAGAAGTAGGATTTGGATGTTCTGTAAACTTCAACTGGAGACGACGGATTTAATGAATTCTTTCTATTTTTGTGGCTAGGGTAAAAGCGACAGTATTACAGTTCTTATATTCACAATGTTTTGGCTACTTTTTTAGGTATCACTTGTCGTCGTTGATAATCTTCAAGGAATTTCAAACTGAATCTTCAGTTCTCTCCACTGGGTAAGAAATTTATCATTTAGCTGGCTTTGTTTTTAATATGTCTTATCCATTAAGGTAAATTAACAGAGAGAAATAGCTCAATTCAAAAAAAATAGTACCAGTTATTCGTGCTTTTTATTTAAACATTGTGGCTGATGTCTTCTCTTAAAGGTCTATGAGTTTTGTTTTCTGAAGTTATTGTTTTCAATACAGTAATTACAAAGGTGGATATTAAGTCCAAATAACTCTTCAAGATAACAACACAATAATAATGATAATAAGCAGAATCTCTCCTAATAGCAGCACAAAACAACGACATAAGAACCAATCACATCAAACTGTGAATAGATAAGAAGCAACAAAATAGCAAATGTAGGCTATGCGGTAATAGAGATAAAACCATCAATCAAATAATAAGCGAATGCAGCAAATAAACGCAGAAGGAATATAAGACTAGACACGACTGGGTCGGCAAGGGGATCTACTGGAAGATGTGCAAGAAATTTAAATTTGACCATACAAACAAATGATATATGCACAACCCAGCACCCGTCCTAGAAAATAACACACATAAACTCCTATGGGACTTTGACATACACATGGATCACCTAATCTCGGCCAGAAGACCAGACCTAATAATAATCGACAAAAACAAAAAGAGCAAGCAAAATTGTCGATTTTGCAGTCCCAGCTGACCACAGAATAAAACTGAAAGAATGTGAAAAGAAGGAAAAGATGAACATGAAGGTGACCATTATACCAATTGTAATTGGTGCGTTTGGAACAGTAACTAAAGGATTACTAAAGGGACTGGAGGACTTGGAAGTTGGAGGACGAGTGGAGACCATCCAAACTACTACATTATTGAGAACGGCCAAAATACTGAGAAGAGTCCTGGAGACGTGCTGTTACTCAAACTCCAGTAAAAGACTATCAGCTAACGCTGATGTGAAAAACTCTAATGAGTAAATTATAATAATAATAATAATTACGAAATAAATCTTCAGAACTATTCGGTGAAAACAAGGTTAGTAAAAAATACCACTATGACTGTTCTCGGTCACATTTGTGTCAGACGCGCTGGTTATAAACAACCCCTGGGTCTGGTATAGCCTCAATATACCACCCATGACAAAAATGTCCAATATCAATAGTACAAAAAGTGGGACCCAGGCAACATGCTTGGGTGTCATGATCCGCAGGTGCTCTCTTGATAGCCAACATGGGAGACCCGATTGTCATCCTGCGAATGTTGTCTGTTCTCTTTTCAGGTACTTCAATGACGACATTAGCAACCACAACGATCAGAGACCAAAACACAAAACATGGACTTGGGAAGACAATCAACTCGCACTATACAGCTATTCTAAGAGCAACCCTTCACAGAGAGGTTATAGGAAAAGAATGATTGGGATATGGCAAGAATGTGTTAGTTTTCAGACAACAAGCCAAAAGCTTGCAAATCAAGTTTGAACAATATTAAAAAAGGATGTTTTTCTGACCTTGGAATCCTAGAAATACACCAGAAAACCCAGAAACAAGACAATTCAATACTAGTCACACCAGGTGACGCCAACCAGAAACAACATACCAGAAATGAACTGCCAACCTTAGAAAATAAAAACGCCACACTACCAAGTGACCCGGAAGAAACACTATCATAAGAACAAAGGACAAATGTAGAAAATGTAAAGAGAAATATGAATAGAGAAAAGACTAACCTACTACCATTAAGAAACGTAGAATGGAGAACACATAAAACAGAAACGAACAAGATAAATTATATACTACCTTACATATCTACGTATAATATAACAGATTTAAACGAACTAATCTATGCAGGGGCGAAATTAGTTTGTGAGAAAATTGGGATCCCCTTAATAAGCACGAAGAAACAGTCAAAACCAGGATGGGAAATTCGACTGGAAACGCAGATAAAGAATCTACGAAATCAGGCCAAAATGTTAAAACAAAAAGATCCTGTAATATGTAGGAACAGGATGGAAAAGACAACACGAGAAAAAAATAACAATACAACCTGGGGAAATAAACCAGAAAGTTCTGGCAAAAGAAGGGAGATTAAAGAGATATCGACAAAGGGTAAAACAATACAAAACAAAACAGGATATTCCAAAACAACGAAAGAAAATTCTACCAACAACTGGGAGGACATGACACAAAAACATACCAACAACCGGACGCCAAAGAAACCGAACACTTTTGGACGAAAATATGACGACCAAAATAGCATCACGAAAAAGCTGAATGGATAAATAATATGACAAGAGAACTATAAGCACTCGAAAAAGACCCGAAAGGGGAAACAAACAATAAATTACTCAAAAAGACCCTAAAAAAGACACCAAACTCTAAAACGGCAGGCAATGATGGAATTCATGGATTCTGGTTAAAGGAATTCACCTCATTCACGACAGACTAGCACTAGAAATGAACAGATGCTTACAAGATGCACAAGTACCAGACTGGATGACCAAACGAAAGACCGCATTAATCCAAAAGGAACCAAGCAAAGGAACTGCTCCAAACAATTATAGACCCATAACTTGCTTACCGATGATGTGGAAAATATTAACAGCACAAATAAGGGAAGAGATCTACTACTCGCTAACAAGCCGCGGTTTGTTCCCTTAAGAACAGAAAGGATGCCGCAAAGGATCCAGAGGCACAGCAGAGTTACTCTACATAGATCAACACATCCTAAATAAAAGCAAGACCAGACGAAAAAACCTAGCCATGGCCTGGATTGACTACAAAAAGGCATATGATATGGTTCCGCAAAGCTGGATAACAAACTGTCTCAAAATGTAAAAAATATCATATGAGAAAACCATGACAACCTGGAGAGTTGACTTGACAGCAGGCAGAAAAAGCTTGGTTGAAACAAAGATCCAAAGAAGTATTTTCCAAGGAGAGGCACTATCACCCATACTATTCATAATTGCCATGATGCCACTTAACCACCTACTCAGAAAATGCACTGCCGGGTACAAACTTAGTAGATCGCAAGAAAAGATCAATCACCTAATGTAGATGGATGACATCAAACTATTTGCAAAAAATGAAAAAGAACTGGAAACCCTAATACACACAGTTAGAATATACAGTCAAGACATAGGAATGGAATTTGGCATAGAAAAATGTGCCATGCTTGTAATGAAAAGGGGCAAACGACATACAACTGACGGACTAGAACAACCATACTCAGGAGAACTAGGAGACTACTCGAGACAAGACTCTCTTGCAGAAACTTTATCAAAGGAATAAATACATGGGCTGTACTCGTTAGATACTCGGGACCCTTTCTGAAGTGGACCTGACATGAACTTAAACAAATGGACCAAAGAACAAGAAAACTAATGACCATGCACAAATCATTACATCCCAGAGATGACGTTGACAGACTATATGTATCAAGAAAAGGAAGAAGACTTGACTGCATCGATGACAGTGTTGACGCATCGATACAACGACTCGAAGACTACATAGAAAAACACAAACAAGGACTGATAACACCCATCAGAAACAATACTGACAACACGATAGATGACAGAATGACAATAACCAGGAAACAAAAATGGGAAGGAAAACAACTGTATGGGCATTTTAAGCGACTAATAAACAACATCTCACACGACAAAACCTTGATGTGGCTAAGAAAAGGAAACTTTAAGAGAGAAAAAGAATATCTCATAATGGCAGCGCAAAACAACGCCATAAGAACCAATCATATCAAGGCGAGAATGGATAAGACTCAACGAAGTAGTTGGCTATGCGGTGACAGCGATTAAACCATCAATCACATAATAAGTGAATGCAGCAAATTAGCACAGAAAGAGTACAACACTAGACACCACTGGGTGGGCAAGATGATCCACTGGGAAATGTGCAAGAAATTTAAATTAGACCATACCAAAGTGGTATATGCACAACCCAGCACCTGTCCTAGAAAATGACATGCATAAACTCTAATGGGACTTTGACATAGAAACGGATCACGGAATCTCGGCCAGAAGACCAGACCTTATAATAATCAACAAAAAAAAAGTGAATTTGCAAAATTGTCAACTTTGCTGTCCCGGCTGACCACAGGATAAAACTGAAAGAATGTGAAAAGAAGAATAAGTACCTCGACCTTGCTAGAGAATTGAAGAAACTATGGAACATGAAAGTACCGATTGTACCAATTGTGATTGGTGCTTTCGAAACAGTAACTAAAGGATTATTAAAGCGCCTGGCGGACTTGGAAGTTAGTGGACGAGTGGAGACCATCCAAACTAAAGCATTATTGAAGACGGCCAGAATACTGAGAAGAGTCATGGAGACTTGAGGAGACTTGCTGTCACTCAAACTCCAGTGAAAAACCATCAGCTAACGCTGACGTGAAGAACTCTAAATTATTCAATTTATAACTTAATAACAGTGTAGCTTGTCCGCCGTGCTGGTCTATTGGCACCGCGGGAATAAACAGTTGTCTTCTCTGTCACTTAGTGGATAAAGGTATTGGTTAAAAAGGGTTTCAATTACCCGCCTACTTGAGCAGTCATTCCCTGAACTAATAAGTGACATTACGCTCAGACATGTGTCTTGAACACTTAACTTCTATGACACTAAACTAAATTCGGTAGTAAGGCTTTTGTTTTGGAGTTAGACCTTCCTTACCATTTGTTCCACTAAATCTTGGTCTGGTAATACTTTTAAATATTCCATGTATGGGTCAAATAGATCTGTTTGAGAGACTTGGAATAAATTTGATAACAATAGTACACTGGGCTTTAAATTCATTTAATATGATAAGGAAATAGTTCAATTGATTGAAAATTATTTGTAAAAGATATGGATACTTGAAACCCGGTCAATTTTGGGTACAAAAATGTATCAGACTGGAATTAATACCCAAAAACGTATATCATTCGCGTTAGATAGGAAATAGTTAACAAAAGACACATTTTAGAGCAAAAGATATTTATCATTTTAATTGATAACAGCTTTAAATTTAAAATGGATAGCATTTAAAAGATATTGTATTAAAATAGTAGTTCAAAGTTTCAAAATAAATATAATTTAAAGAAAACTTCTTTTAAAGTTTTTATTCAAAGCTTATTTAATTTTTTAAATAAGTGGCTTTTGCCAATTTTGAGTATATTCCCACATATTGTGGTATGGCAGTGTTAATACTTGATTTCTGATAGATCGATAGACTGAGAGAGAAAAAGGGAGAGCATATCTTAAGATTTTTTATCCAAAAGTCGTTAATTTTTTAAATCTGTACGTGGCTTTTGCATCTTCCAGTACAATTGTCTTCAAATTATTATCAGAAAAAATTCCTGAAACTATATAATCGCTTAAAAAAAATTACTTCGGCATCAAATAACCTGAGAGTCGACAAGCCATAAAACCAACCTACCAACCGCTGATGGTTTAATGTCGTAGGAAATGGACACGGCGAGTCGAGTTCAAATCTTGAACGAGGCTCTTTGTATAGACTTATATATATATGAAAACAATTATTCTCCCTCCAGTTGTGGAAAAATATTAAGGCAGACTGAACTATTTAATATTGATATTGCAATCTGTGTAGGAGATAGAAAACTCTGAATTCAAACCTGTTAAAGTCCGTTAAAATTTACCTCGTGTCGCATCCACCTCGTGTGAAGCGGTTTTATTTATATATATATATATATATATATATATATATATATATATATATATATATGTGTGTGTGTGTGTGTGTGTGTGTGTACGAACGGGCGAGAAACACTTTAACCAAATAAAATACCACAAGAACCACCTAATAAAAGATATAGTTTAGCTAAATCGACAACTAAATATAGCCTGAAGGTACAGAATTAGAGTCTGTCTATCTCTGTCTCTCTCTTTCTCTTTCTCTCTATCACTCTTTCTCAGTCTGTCTGTCTACCTCTCTCTCTCTCGCTTTATCTCTCGCTTTATCTCTCTCTCAAATGCACACGTACAAATATATATATATATATATATATATATATATATCAGGTTCATACACACACATATAATCACATCGAGCCACTAGCACGAATTTCCCTGACTCTCTCAGGCCATTCGTCTCTTTCATCCATGGCTTCTGGTAGGTCTTCTCGACTACGTCGTTTGTCCATTCAAACCTGTCGTACAAAAGTTCTTGTTGGTCGGCCAACACTTGCACGTCCGTGTGAAGGGGTCAATAGAAGAACGTGACTTATGAGTTCGTCCTTACTTCTCCAGCGGTATTCCGCCTGTCTTGTCCGTCTTATTCGGATGGTTTTTGAGATAGAAGGTAGGTGGCCGTACAGCAATGTTTTTACGGAATGTTGCTTCCTGGATTTGATCGAAATAGCACTTGGCATTTTCGTGTAGTTTCCGTCTCGCTTTTTCTCTATACGTCTTATCAGCGTCCATGTGGTATGTATATATATATATTTTGATCGAAGTGTAACAAAGATTCAAGTAAAGGTATCTGATGCCTCTATGCTTAACACTCAGCAGATTAAGGTACGAATCAAGGGAAAAATGTAGCAATCCGAGGAAAGGGTAATGACCTTCCCTACACCTCGGTGTAGTAGCTAATGAAAACAGAGCCTTCAGGTTGCACTCAAGTCACTCTCGATTAGAATCGCCAACTTTTACTTTATATATATATATATATATATATAGGCAGGTTTATACAGTATCTGCAAATAAGAGAATATAGATATATAAGGAATGCATATATATTCTTTTGATTTTTGTCCAATCGTTTTTAACTATTCCCAGACAATTGTTCCTGTTGAAAAGAATAAGAATGAAACTCAGTCATTGTTGGTTTCGGACAAACTCAGACGTTAATCAGTCTTCGATGTCTTTCTCCAAGAAAGATAAGATTTTAATTACTTCGTTAGATATTGGTTGAATTGTTTCCGTGACAGTCCCCATATCGTAATTCTAAACTGGTTCTGAAAAATATCATCTGCATCGGTCCGTTTATTAAAAGTACATCAGTGGTGTAATGGTTCAAGAGCTTGACTGCGGACTCTTATTAAGCGAGTTCGAACTCAAGTCGCGTTATTACGTTCACTTCCGGACAAATACCCTTCCGAAAGGTATGAACCCCCTTATTATCCCAGCTATGGATTAAATAGTACCACTGTTGTTGTTCTAGAATTATGGCATTGTCATTAAATAACCTACGCAGGTCAATATTGCATTAAACAAAGATATCAAGCCAAACCTAAGATTTCCTCAAACACATGCTTTTAAAATCTACAAAACACACACTCATTATATATATATATATATATATATATATATATATATATATATATATATATGGGCAAATATGCTTTTATTGCTATTTATGAAATTGAGATAGGCTCGAAATTAGATTTTTTTAAAAGTTTTCATTTATTTATTATTCTGATTTGTTAAACGTACATTTTAACTAACAATCTTATCATCATCAACATCATCATGTCGTGCCACTAGCACGGATATCCCTGACCTTCTCTCGCAACTTTTCCCTATCGTTCATCGCCTCTGGCAGGTCTTCAGGGTTACATCCCGTATCCTCACAAAGCTGCTGTATGTATGTTCGTGCTGGTCGTCCTGCTTTTGCCCGGCCATATGTGGGGGTCTATAGGAGTACATCGCTTATGAGCTCGTCCCTGCTTCTCCAGCAGCGTCCTGCATGTCCGGTTCGTCTAACTTGGATAGTTTTCGTGATGGGATGTAGATGGCCGTGTAGTTGGTGCCTTGTGGGGTGTTGCCGCTAGGACTTGTTCAATATTGCTCGCTGGAATTTATTATTTTTAAAAGATGGAAAAGATCATTTTAATTATCTTGGCTTCTGTCCTCTGTGAATCTCAAAGAAATTTAAAAACCTGAATGAAATTTGATTGGTCAATAATTTTCAAACAGACAGAAAAATAACAGATTCCCCAGCCTATTTTTGCATTAAAGTAATATCTTTCTCGAGATGGAAATTATATTGATTTCCTACATATACATATATATATATATAACCCAACGTTACTCTTTCTGTTACTCTGAGTTTCGCGCGCATCAGCATGATCAGTACATGGAATTTTTAGAAAAAATTTAGAATAACGGAAAGTCGGTTGCTTGTTTGAGTTTCATGGCCTGTCAACCTTCATAGGTTAATAAATGCCAAATTCTCTCTCTCTCTCTCTCTCTCTCTCTATATATATATATATATATAGTGTGTGTGTGTGTGTGTGTGTATGTGTGTGTATGTGTGTGTGTGTGTTTAACAAGATTTCTTAACGAATACTTTGTAGATAACATGTTAAATGAGCAGGATATCATTTGTCAGCACATGATTAAATGATTTCTATTCATCATATTTTTGGTATAGTCCTGTCTCCCTCAAGAAGGACAGAACATCTTCCATTTTAATATTGTCAAACAGATCACTCAAACGATTCTCATTGAAAAATACCTGAAGGAGTAACGTGAGATTACGATTTTAATTTTATGTTTTAAATATCAAACGTAAGCGGAGTACCGTTGCAATCAGTAATTAATTATTTGTGAGTTAGATTCTATAGCATTTTACTGAATTTAATTTGAACTTTCTCTAAGTTTGACCCGTGGATAGTGTCGCATGATGTATTGGTTTACTACTAAGACAAGAAGACTATTGTTAGTGAGTTTCATTCTCACAGGGTACTCCCTACTTCTAGCTTTGTGCCAATCTTAGCAGTACTTAGTAAATGATGATCGTACTAAAAAACAGTATTTCCCTGCTTCTATTAGAAATTTTAAGAGTTTTCTTCACTGAAAATTGCAAGTCTCAATAGATACGGCTATATTCAGTTCATAATTCGATTTTAGAATCGTTTAATCAAATATTTACAATCAATGAATAGTTGTTTCTGACTTCTTGTGTTTGTTTTATTGATAATTTTGAAATGTTTTTATATCGTAGAGGCCCAGGCTACAGTAGTTAAAGAACGAATATTATGATCTGGATTTGAACACAAAACGCAATTGCTTCTGTCAAAGCAAATATTGTTATGCCCATTACACACATTTGGTGAAAGAAAGAAAAAAACAAAAAAGATTGGGGGGATGAAGATTTGTGAAAACGATCGAAGAATCGAGAAGTGAATTGGCAAATAATCAATACAAACGTTAATCGATAATCGAGGCTTGTGTCATAGAAAAGCGCAAGGGTAAATTAAGTCAGATGAATACGGAAAAAATTATCTCGAAAGGAAGTACAAGGGGAAGGGAAGCGGGAGGAAATTAGAGAACGTCCTAATCAATGGCAAAATCTGTTTCATCAACTGGACATCAAAGAAAATAATCGATTCTGTTGGAAATCTCTGTATTTGTGGCTTCCAAACAATCAATCAATCAATTTTTAGTGAACATAGTCAAATAATTGGTAATGACTGCTTATCTAGTTTAAGCAACTGGAATCGGTTTTATATTTCTGATGCCGGCGGGGGTGAATGCAAGGGACATCATCTTCGAATGATGTAATCTTCTGGGGTTATTTTTTTCCAATTCTGTATTGAATTCAAGGGACTCTATGTTCTATGTTAGTATGTTTAACTTCAATCTCTTGAACAGTTCTCTGTGGATCGCTTTCCCACCAAGTCATGCCGGTCAAAGTATTCTTTTTCAGCTAGTTAACTCCATTCACTTATGTAAAAAACTATTTTCTCCCTCCTCACTCTCTCTTTCCTCTCTCTCGCTATCACACACTCACTCACTCTATCTTTTCATGCAGCCTACTCTTGTTATCATCCTACCCAATATCGATTTCAGCTTTTACATCATTAGTCTTCAAAACGTTATTTCAGTTGTAATTCAGGAGATTCCGTTCCTCTTTTTAGGTTTCCTATTTTTAGCAATTATTATTTACTCCTTTAGAGTTTTTCACATTAGTGTTAGCTGATGGTTTTTCACTGGAGTTTTGAGTGACAGCAAGTCTCCTCAAGTCTCCAGGACTCGTCTCAGGATTCTGGCCGTTCTTAGCAATGCTGTCGTTTGGATAGTCTCTACCTGTCCGCCAACTTCCAAGTCTTCCAGGCCTTTTAATAATCCTTTTGTTATTGTACCTAACGCACCAATCACAATTAGCACAATCGTTACTTTTATGTTCCACAGCCTTTTCAATTCTCTAGCAAGGTCGAGGTACTTATCTTTTTTTCACTTTCCTTCAGATTTATTCTGTAGTCTGCCGGGACAGCAAAGTTGTCCATTTTACAAATTCTCTTTTTTTTTTTTTTTGTTGATTTGGTCTTCTGGTCGGGATTAGGTGATCTGTTTGTATATCAAAGTCCCATAGGAATTTATACGAGTCATTTTCTAGAACAGGTACTGGGTTGTGCATATACCATTTGTTTGTATGGTCGAATTGAAATTTCTTGCATATTTTCCAGTTGATCAACTTGCTCACCCAGTCGTGACTCGCCTTATACTCCTTCTGTGCTAATTTGCAGCATTCACTTATTATGTGATTGATAGTTTCGTCTCTGTCACCGTATAGCCTACGTTTACTGTTTTGTTGCGTCTTATCTATTCTCGCTTTGATATGATAGGTTCTTATGGCGTTGTCCTGTACTGCTATTGGGGGGGAATCTGTTTCGCCCTTAAGGTTTCCTTTTCTTAGCCAGGTCCAGGTTTTCTAATGTGAGATGTTGTTTACAAGACGTTTAAAGCGGCCATAGAGTTGTTTTCCCTCCCATTTTTGTTTCTTAATTGTTGTCATTCTTTCGTCTATCGTGTTGTCTGTACGTTTCTGATGGCTGCAATTAGTCCTCGTTCGTGTTTTTCTATGTAGTCTTCGAGCCGTTGTATGGATGCATCAATGGTGTCTTCGATGCTGACAAGTCCTCTTCCTCCCTCTTTTCTAGATACATATAGTCTGTCAACGTCGTCTCTGGGGTGTAATGCCTTATGCATGGTCATTAGTTTACTTGTTCTTTAGTCCATTTGTTTAAGTTCCTCTCTGGTCCACTTGAGAAAGGGTCCCGAATATCTGACTAGGGGCACAATCATTATCATTATTATTGTTAACAATAATGATAATTTAAAATGATTTTCGGTATATAGAGAAGTGTCAGTTGGAAATAGTTACACTGAATTCAAAAAATAAAACTTGAAGATTGTGAAATCATGAAATTGTCAGTTGCCATCTATATATTTACATCATAAAAGTTTACCCTGTAGAGATGTAAGATAAGATTTTCTAAGCTTGGTCTTATGATGGAATAGGGTAGAAACTCACCGGCACTGACTCTGTGTCTATACTCTGACCTGTCCAATATAATAAAAAGCAAATATACTATATTACTATATGGATGCACTACGTCGACGCTGACAAAGCGTATAGAGAAAAAGCTTGATGGCAACTGCACAAGAAAGCATCGAGCAGTAAGGAATAAATTCTAGAAGCAACATCCCACAAAGCAGCAGCTATACGGCCACCTACCTCCTATATATATATATATATATATATATATATATATATATATATATATATATATATATATATATAATCAGTCTATCGATATGTATATGTATTTCTACCACTGTTTATTTATGTCAGTCAATTCACACGTGGTTATCGTATATAACGGCTCTGAAATATGCACTTAGACGATCATTTTACCAACAAAATTATTTTAACCTTGTAAAAATACTTTTAGGACTATTCAAAATGGTGGGAGATCAAACAGACTGTTTCACGCTTGAACAGAGGTCTGTCATCAATTTTGCAAAACATTATTTTGCAGAAGTACAAATGATGTGCACGGAGACATATGTTTGAATAGAAATGAATATTTTTAAATGGGTTAAATATGTGTTTGACACAATGAACCCAAGTCGAAAAAACAGTCTATGGAGAGAAAACACGCTGGGTTTTTAGTAAAGAAAAAGTTCCTGGTGCAGCAGTCAGTAAAGAAGGTCATGCTTACTGTCTTCTGGGACATGAAAGGATTATTGGCTTCCTTGAAAACGGTGCAACTGAAAATTACTCCCTATTGCCAACTTCTTCGGTAAAATTGAGCTCATTCATGCAAAAGCCCTCGTATATATATATATATATATATATATATATATATGTGTGTGTGTGTGTGTGTGTGTGTGTGTGTTTCCTGGAAGATCGCTCTTTGTCTAATAAGGTCAGTGTCTTATGGGGTCAGCTTTAGGTTACTGGCTTATGGAATTTTCGTCTTGCAATTGCCAATGAATTAAACCATAAACATCACCGTAAATGTAATCAATGTCTGAATACATATGGAACTTAAAAAATTAACAGATACTGAGGTGGGCTATGAATGCCTGATAAAAACCTTTCACTTGACATTCGTTGTTTAAAACTATTCATGTATTTATATTATTACCCGCCCAAATAAGGTGTATCTTATAAATCCATTTGTCCTTTAAGTCGTCAAATATGGTATATATCTCATTGTCTTAGCAAAGTTGTAATTGTTTGATAGGTAAGATGAGAAAGTATTCTTTCGTTTATATTTAAGTTCAAGTCAAACCCTTGATCTAGAATGATGATTTTATAATTGTTTCTTTGTTTGTTTGGGTTTTATGGCATATCAACCTTTGTAGGTTATTTAATACCAAATCCATTTTTATACAAATGAACAGTTCTATTTCAAACAATTCAGTTTAGCATAAGTTCACAGTTTAATCATCAAAAACATTTCTATTTCACGCTATTCAGTTTAATAAAATTGCTCTGTTTCAAAAAAATTCAGTTTAGTATAACTATAGTTTTTGTCCACGTACAGTTAAATGTTAAAACAGTTCTATTTCAAGCAATTCAGTTTAGTGTGAGTACTGTATCAATATCAAAAACGTTCTATTTTAAACAATTCAGTTTAGCAGAAGTACGTAGTTCACATATCAAAACAGTTCTATTTCAAGTAATTTAATTTAGCATAAGTACGCATTTTAGTTCTTTTTTACCCATACATAGGACCCTATCAGATGATACCACTCCGGGTCAGAGTGGACCATAGAGCGATGGCAATAAAGGAGTGCTCCACATTCCCCAAAGCTCCTGCATTAATGGAACATCTCCATCAGGTTTTTTAGCGTCAAATCCAGGACACTTGTTAGTTGGGGTTTAAACCCCTCTGCAGAGGCGCACTCCGTGTATTCTACAGCCCCAGCTGACGGGGCAAGATGATTTTATAAATCAGCTATATATATATATATATATATATATATATATATATCAGTCTATTAATATCAATCTATCTTAGATACATCTTCCTCTAGAAATATTTACTCAGCTTCATCTTCCTACACTTTGACGGCACATTTGCGTTCTCGTAAAATACATAATACTCAGATCTTATTGAAAATTCGAAACCTTTCAAAGATAATATCTGCCTCTCGGCGCGTATTCATTTCTATTGATTTTTCTGCATATTCTTTCTCTTATCTAGCTATCTAATTAACCTATCCGTATGTGTGTGATGATACATACAAATATTTACAAGGATATAAGCGACAATCGATAATTTTTATTGGAAACAGTTAGCCGTCTTCATTTTCATCCGATAGACTTCTTTCCATTCCAATTAGCAATGGTCATATGATGATGAATAATTAAATTAAGATATAAGCTTTACTTCAAGCGTTTTGTAGAATTTTTGCTCTTGAAGGAACAGAAGTATGTGAGCTTATTTGCTATTTTAGTTCTAATTTACCCATACAAAAAAAAAGTTATACGCACACTCAGACACAAATACACACCCACAAATACAAACGCACATGCACATAGAAAGATAATATATCTAAAAAGTGCCAAATGCTTTTATTAATATAAAGCCGATGTAAAGCCTAAAATGTTAAAAACTAACTTCAGTATATTAATTTGTTTCCATTGCCACCTGTTTTAAGAATTTAGATAACACGATCCTCAGATGGAAACTATTCTTTTTATGTTTTTACCTTCTGTATTCATTTTCCTTTTTCTATTGGAGGTTGTGGGTATTGATGTGGGTTGAAAGAAAAATATCTTCCTGATTGTGCCTTTCTCCCATATTAATTTCCTCACCCTTTTAACCTTTTTATTCAGATACCACATTCTTCATTTTTTTTTCAGAGGTTTTATTATTGGTTTGAATAGATGTATTTGGAATTGATTTACATTAGATAGGAATACTTGAAAACATATAACAATGAAAATAAATGATTATGATTTCTAAAGATTGCCCTTTCAGATGGGGCTGAAAAAGAATACACTGACTGCTTCTCTGCAGAGGAGTAAGGCCCTCCAATAACGAGTTTCCTGTATATGACACTAAACAATCTGATGGTGAGGTTCCAGTGATGTTTTCGCTCGCAGCATCTCATAGGGTCCTATCTATGGGTCTAATAAAACTAACCTGTGCACTTATGCTAAACTAAATTGTTTGAAATTGAACTGTTTTGTATGCTAAACCGAATTGTTTGAAATAGAACTGTTTATTTGTATAAAATGGATTTGACATTAAACAACCTACAAAGTTTGACATGTCATAAACCCAAACAAACAAACAAAGATTACAAATAGGGGGAATTACTTGAAACCATAAAACTGTCAGCAAATTATTCGTTTTAAGAATAGTTATAGATGTTATAATTGTTTATTTTATTATTTACTCCTTGAGTTTTTCGCATCAGCGATGGTCTTTCACTGGAAACTCTTCCAGCCCGCTCACCTAGCATTTAGGAATTATTCCGAGCGCACCAATTACTACTGGTATCACCGTCACCTTCCTGTTTCATAGCTTTTTAGTTCTCTGGCAAGGTCTTACTGCCAGTTTCTGTTTTTGCGTATGTGTGTGAACTATCACCAAATCTGGTTTTCAGGCTGAGATGAGGGGATTTCTTTTATCACAAAATTCCAGAGAATTTTGTGCGTCTCATTCTCCGGGATTTCTAGATGTACCATTTGGCAGTATGATCAGAATTCAATTTCTCGTACAATTCCAAGTGGATCACCCAGTCGTGTCTGCTATTTACCCAACCCCTCCGCTCGGGCAGGATATGACACCTGGTCAATTTTTAAGCGGAGTTTAACAGGTTTGAGTTCAGAGTTTTCCTTCTCCTGGACTAGTTGCCTCACCAAGGGTGAAGAACCTAGTTTGTCCTACTATTTACCCATAGCTGGAGGGAGAATAATTGGATTCATACCTTTCCCAAGGGTATTAATGCTATGTGAAATGCAATCAGTCTCGTCCAGGATTTGAACTCGTGTCGTCGTGTCCATTTCCTACGACGATAACCATTACTCCACGGGCACCTCCATGGGTCACGCAGTCGTGTATACTTTTTTGCGCTAATTTGCTACATTTACTCATGTGATTGATTTTTTTTTTTTTACTTATTTGAGAGTTTTTCACACCAGCGTTAGCTGGTGGTTTTCCACTAGAGTTTTAGTAACAGCCAGTCTCCTCAAGTCTCCAGGACTCTTCTTAGTATTCTGGCCAATCTCAACAATGCTTCTCTCTTATTTCCAAATCTTCCAGTGCCTGTAATAATCCTTAGGTCACTGTACCGAGCGCACCAATTACAATTGATTCCAATGTCACTTTCAGTTTTTTTTTCAGTTCTCTAGCAAGATCTAGGTATTTATCTCTCTTTCCGCTTTCCTTCAGTTTTACCCTGTGGACAGCCGGAACAGCAAAGTTCACAATTCAGCATTTTTTTATGTTGACTATCACAAAGTCTGGTCGTCTGGTCGAGATTGTGTATATCATTATTTTACTCCTTGAGAATTTTTCACGTCAGCGTTAGCTGATGGTTTTCCACTGGAGTTTGAGTGACAGCAATTCTCCTCAAGTCTCCAGGGCGGTTCTCAGTATTCTGACCGATCTCAACAATGCTATATTTTGGACAGTCTCCACTCATCCCGTTATTTCCAAGTCGTCCAGTTCTTGTACCAATCCTTAGGTAACTGTACCACGTTTCTCGTGTGATATGACACTTGCGAGTTACTTTAAACGTCCACAGAGTTGTTTTCTTCCCGCTTGTGTTTTCTGGTTATTCTTGTTCTGCTGATCCTCGTGTCGTTAGTATTTTTCTGGTGGCTGTAATCAGTCTTCCTCCCTGCTTTTCTATGTAGTCTTCCAGTCGTTGTATCGATGCATCAAAGCTGTCTTCAATGTTGACAAATCCTCTTCCTCGCTCTCTTCTTGACACATAGTCTATCAACGTCATCTCTGATTTGCAAGGCCTTATGCATGGTCATTAGTGTTTTCTTATTCTCTGGTTCATTTGCTTAAGTTCTTCTCTGGTCCACTTCAAGAATGATCCCGAGTATCTTACGAGGGAAACAGCCTAGGTATTTATCCCTTTGACAAGGTTACAGCTACAGAGTTTTGACTCGAGTAATTTTCTGGTTCTTCAGAGATAATCTTTTTAATTTGTTTTTGTTTTTTTTCATTTCCACATGTTTGATGGTGTCAGCTTCCAATATCTCCAAGTATTTGTAGGTTTCCTTTTCTCCGAGCGTTCTGATTACAAGTTGATTTGGTAGTTCAACTCCTTCCGTCATGTGCCATTTGCCACTTTTCATTACTAGCATGGCGCATTTTTCTACGCCAAATTCCATTCCTATATCTTGACAAAATATTCTCACGGTTTGTATAAGGGTTTCCAATTCTCTTTCGTTTTTGGCAAAAAGTTTGTTGTCGTCAATGTACATCAAGTAGTCGATCGTTTCTTGTGATTTACTGAGTTTGTATCCGGCTGTGCATTTCCTAAATATGATTGAGTGGCATCATGGCTATCACCAATAGTAATGGTGATTGTGCATCTCCCTAGAACATGCCTCTTTGGATATTTACCTTTGCTAATCATTTTTTCTATTGCTGCCAAGTTTCTATGGTCTTATTATTATTATTAATATTATTATTATTATTATTATTATTTTATTATTATTATTATTATTATTATTATTTACTTAAAAGCATATTATTACTTGCAAAAAATGGCTCCATTATCAAATAGCAAAACAATACAAAAAAATTTTATGTCAAAAATTGAAACATTGACAATCCTTTTTTCACCACAGAAAGTCGATTAGGTCTCGATTATTCAAATACAGACGCTACAGAAGGTTGGAAATTTGCTTATTTTATTTGAAAAACATAATAGAGTAAATAAAAAATAAATCATAACATATTTATTGTTCTAAATATATATATATATATATATATATATATATATTAAATGTATGACTATTTAAAGGTTATAAAATAACGTTTTTAACAATCGATTTTTGCGAGAAAATAATGAAACTAGGAAAATATGGCATAGAAAAGATTTAAGAAAAATAATGTAAAGAAGGAGAATCAGAACAAATTTAGTACCCTGAAATATTCGAAGAAAGAACTAAAACGAACATGTTACCATCTTGGTCCTACTAAACATGGAAGACAATATCGATCTTCGTAAAATTCCCTAGTGGGGCCGACTATTCTAAAATATCTTTAAGAGGATCGGTCTTAGCAGATATTATTAACTTTTAAAAGAAACATGCCGAAAAGTAAGAAACTGCTGGGGAAAATACATGAAAAGCAGTAGAAAAAAGTTCCTTATTAACTAAAGTAATTTTCTTCTTCTAGGGGTGAATTAACTGAAGCAGAAGCCTTGTAGACGGGATTTAAAATACTGCATCCTCTGAGATGTGTCCTTTGTATGACACTAAACAACAACCGGTGGTGAGGCTCCAGTTTCAGAGCCTCGGGAAGTGTAGAGTATTCATTCTCTAGCCTGATCAGGAAGACTTCAGATATTACTTGATCACGTGAACTCAATCCGACCATCTATGCAGTTCGCTATGCTGAAAGAGCAAGACAACAAATTACCCTTGCTCGATGTATTAGTAACACGCACAAAGCAAGGATTCAGGTCATCTGTGTACCGTAAGCCCACCTTCACCGGACAGTACCTCAATTTCAACTCCCATCATCCATATACGGTAAAGAAAGGAATAGTCCGTTGTTTACAACATCGAGCAAAAACCAATAGTAGCGATACTGATGCATATCAAGAAGAAATGATTAGTCTGAGACACAACCTCCATCGTAACACCTACCCAGAGCGCATAACATCGGCTCCAAGAAACCTAGATAGGAGGATAGAGGACAATACCCGAAAACTCACCACGGTATGTCTGCCATATGTCAAAGGATTAGCCGAAAGGATCCAAAAGATATGTCGTCCATATGACATCAGGGCAGTATTCACAAGTGGTTCAACTCTCCAGAGGTATCTCTTCCGGGTCAAGCTGCCAACGGAATTCGACATGTCCAAGAACTGTGTTTACTCCATCACTTGCAGTTAGGGTAAAATATACCAAGGTGAGACAGGTCGGCCACTAAAAGTAAGGCTAGAAGAACATCAGAAAGCAATAGTACGAGGGGATATTGAAAAGTCGGGTATGGCAGACCATATATGGAAGGAAAATGGAAATCATCTCCCCTTATGAGACAAAGTTGAAATAATTGATAGGGTTGAACACTGGAGTATTAGATGCCTTAAGGAATCAGCACATATGTTGGGCTACAATGACCTGCTGAGTGGACCAAGTATAGAGTTGAATACAATATGGGAACTGATAATTAAGAAGGCTAGACGAAAAAAAAATCTGAATATGAGCACAGGTAAAAAATCATACTTAATAGTAGTAATTCTAGTCAAGTAAGAGCATTAAGTTTATAAGCCCTAAAAATTCACTCTGAATTGTCCAGCAGGACACATTGTGTAACGCTTATAGGTGTTGGTTCCCTAAGCTTCTAAGGAGATAATCATCAGGAGGTTGCAGGTTCAATCCTAACGGCAGGATTGAATAGTTGCAGGCGAGTAACAATACAGGAATACTTAATACTTGTCACCGGTTATGGCTGAGGGAATCAGAGCAGGCGACCCCTGTGGATTCAACAAAGGACGTAGTTCGAAGTTCCGTGAAGGTTCCCGAGTTCGATAAACGCCTGAAGAAGGATGGAGGACATATCGGCCGAAACGTTAAGGAAATAAAGATGAAGACAATAGTCCGAAAACCATTAATGATAAAAATCAACAAGCTTCGTCTCAGAAATTTAGACAACTAAGTGTAGAGTACTTCTTTTTTGATATTACTCCCATAGGTGAAATTGATCAGTTTGAAAGTTATTAGTTGTATATAGAAATATATTATTCATATAACTCTGTGCTAACACGTGATTGATAAATTGGAATATCTAATTAAAATATTGTACATAAATTATTAGTATTAGATTGGTATATTTGAAACTGTTTAACTGTAAATAAGTCTTTATAAGATATAAATACTTGATATCATTTAACTGTGTGCAAACAAATAATTATAGACAAATAAAAAAGTGCAATTCAAAAATAATGCAATGGAACAATGGAAGTATAGTTGCGATTGAAATCAAACCATTTACAAATGAATCAAACTTCAGCGTAAGGAATTTATGTGCTGTTAAGCAAATAAACCAAATCGAATTAAATAAATAAAAGCCTTAAATAAACTACAAAGAGTTGATATACCATTAAATGAATAAATAAATAAACCAAAGCAAAGAAATGAAATTTTGATAATCGCAAAGTGGCAGAAGTAATGAGCAATCCTTCCTCTTAAATAAATTAACAAATAACGACTACGCAAATGGTGTCCTGAATATAACACTAAACAATCTGATGGTGTTGTTCAAGTTAGTCTGGGGCTATGAGGAATGAGGTGTACCTCTTCAATGCCATTCCTCCCAGGTCCAGTCTGGTCCGGAATGGTAACACTTAATAGGGTCCTATCTATGAGCTAAATAGAACTAAACTGCATACTTATGCTAAACTGAATTGTTTTAATTAGAACTGGTTGACTAAACTGAGTAGCTTAAAATAGAAATGTTTTTGACCAACTGTTTACTTACATTTAAACTGCGTACTAATGCTAAACTGAATTGTTTGAAACTGTTTTTGACATTGAAACTGTACTTACACTAAACTGAATTGTTTAATATAGAACTGTTTTGACATTTAACTTTGTGTAAACAAAATCTATACTTATACTAAAGTGAATTAGAACTGTTTGACTAAACTGAATAGCTTGAAATAGAAATATTTTTGACAATAAATCTGTGTACTCATGCTAAACTGAATTGTTTGAAATAGAACAGGTTATTTGTATAAAATGGATTTAGAATTAAATAACCTACAAAGGTTGATATGCTATAAAACCCTAACAACCAGCCAGGTAAATAGTTCTACATAGTATAAAAAATTGAGAGAAACCTGCCTCGATATAGAATAATCATCTCGTCCTTGGATAAGTCTAGCTTCTGTGTAAAGCAAAAGATCGTTTGTTAAAGGTTTTGAGAGCAATAAACTTACCCGACATTTTTGCTGAGCGGAAATTTCTATCTTACTAATTTTCGGTTAGTCACCACTGATTTTGCTTCAGTGTATTAGTCGATAATATTCTTTCCTATCGATGAAGCTGGACGGATGTTTGAATAGCAACAATTATTTAAGATTGGTTTTCAAAATAGTTGATAGATTACTCGATGGCGTCTGTGCGCAGCATGTCAGTCTATAAATCGATAACTCCATGTGCATCATGGTTGTCAGTCACTAAATCAATTCTACAAATCAATATAGCTATACATTTAATAGAAACATAGAAATCAGTATTGGAATTACAAATTATTAACAAGAGAGCGTGATTGACAGATTCCAATTGACATCTACACAAAAAATATGACATATTTCGTGCGGAATAGTGAGAAAATCCAGCCAGCTAAGGCTCCACCCTTTTTGTATTTATTTCAATAGAGAATTCTAGAACTAATCGTCAAGTTTCTAAAGTTAATAAACGATGCTAGAAGCTCGAGCCCGGGTTTGGTTATTCGATACATCTCTCACTTTTTTTTTTTATCCCAGACTGCACCCCACTCCGCTGGAAAAGATGTCCGTCTCACACCGCTTACCTACTCTCTTAGTAATTGTTATAAGACGAAGACGGTTGTCTCTCTCGCTATAAGTACTGAGACATTCTCAATCACGACAAGGTGCTGAGTTGCTAATAGTGAATTCATTACAACTAGAAAATCACTCAGCCTAAAAAACTGCTTAGAAAACCAATTTCTTTTTGCTAATTACGTTAATTTTGAAAAAATAAAATTAAATATTTATTCGAAATTAATGGTCACGGGTTTTCCTGAGGTATCTGTGATCTCCGAACATTACTTTCTTTGTGTAACCAATACAATAAATTAGATAAATAATTAAAAACCAACGAAAGCTTCTTTAAAGAATAATGATTATCCTAAACATTAATAAAAGTTACTCTGTACTCCTTATTTTTAGTAATGAGCATCTTATAACCTCTATGTAATATAAATTGCTTGAATTTGTTTATTTTAAGTTCTTCATTCTAAAATTAACATCTTGAAATAAGCAAGAAGAAATCTCCCCCCTTTGACATTTCGTATTGCATAAATGTCCAAGATTAAACGTAGAGGGTTGTTCAAAAATAAATATCCGAGTTTAAAATGGCTTTTGTACCCGGGGTTAGGCTCCAATGAAGTAGCTCTGAAGATTGTAGAGTACCCCTTTGTTACCATTTCTTCCAGCTTCACTCTAACACAGACAAGTTATCCCCGTCACTTGGGGCTGTAGAATATGCTGGCAGCATCTCTGCACTGGGGTAACACTTTACCGTCCAACGAGTGTCTTGGATAAGACTCTAAGCTATCTCATGGTGAGGCCTCAGTCCTGGAGCTTTGATGAATAAGGATAATCTCTTTATTGGCTTTGTTCTTTGATCCACTCTGACCCAGATTGGTAGTAACTGTTAGGGTCTCATCAATGGATAAAAATCACTAATAGGCCATTTAATATACTTAAAACCATTTAACTGCACAAATAAATAATTTATTTTAGATTGAATTATTAGTATTACATTACAGTGAGCAAACTAATAAACTATGTTGAACAGAATTATATGTGATAGATAGCAATACTTGCAACCGTTTACTAGGAATTACTATTAATATTAAATAGAATTGTTAATGTGAGATGGCAATAGTTGAAACTATTTAACTGTATACAAACAAATAAGTTTTTGGTTGTTCTAAAATAATGTTACTTACAAACTTTTTGCTTACAAATCTTATATATATATATATATATATATATATATATATATATATATATATATATATATATATATATATATATATATATGGTTGTTATGCCATAGAATACAACCAAACCAAGTCAAACAAACTAGTAGTAACTATTCACGACTCATCTGGGGGTCAAATAGATCTGTTTGAAAATCATTAATTTGCGATTGGAATACTGGAAACTATGTAAAAGTGTCCGAACAAATCATTATTATTAAATAGGATGACTTACTTTGAACCATATGATTGTGCATAAAATACTAGAATTAGATTAGAACACTTGAAATGATATAACATTGCATATTAGTTATATTTGATAGGAATACTTGATAGTATGTGAACAAAAAGAAAATGATGATTTTAGAAAAAATTAAAAAGGCATGATTTGAATAGGGATACCTAATAAACAGAGTAAAATGTACGCGAGTATTATTGTAGTCAGAAATTTAATAATGATTTAAATAAAGGGTTAATATGCTGCTAAAAAAACAAACCTAAGCCAATCCTAGAATCTCTTGATAATTGTTACGAGAAGCAGACTGTTCTTTGCCTCTCTCAATGGAGATGTGTTAAGCCGCTGGATGAAATTCATTTCAACTCAACAGTCGCTTGTCCTAATGAATAGCTGAGAAACCAAATTCGTTCTTTTTTTTTAACTTTTCCTTCGTGCTTCTTTTTTAAAATCAGGAAAATAATAAAATTAACAACTTTATTATGTGCGCTAAACTATTAGCATTAAAATCATGCATGGGACAGAATTACTAAAAATTCTTTTTTGAGAATAAGATAATAAGAAGAGCAAGGAGGTAGTATGAAGACTTGCTTTCACTTGAACTCTGGTGAGGGCTATTTTATTTTTGTATAAAAACTAAAAGAAATTAATAACGATTAAAAGTGATTAATAATGTTACTCGAGCTCATGTTTTTTTGCATATTTTACAAAATATAGACCATAAGAAATTTTGTAGCAAGATTATATATATATATATATATATATATATAGAGAGAGAGAGAGAGAGAGAGAAATATATATATAGGATGGACTGAAAGCACAAATTTCCTTTACTCTCTCTCTCTCTCTCTCTCTCTCTCTCGACATCCGGTCGGATCTGCCATCTTTTTTTATAAGTCTTCTAGACGGCACCCTGTGTCTGTATAGAAGTGTTTAATATAAGTTTTTGCAGGTCAGCCAACTTTGTGTCTATAGGAAAACGTCGCTAATTTGCTCTTACTTCTCCAGCAGTGCTCTGTATATCTTGCTCATCTTACTTGGATAGTTTTCGAGATGGGAGGTAAGTGGCCATACAACTGCTGTTTTATCGGGTATTGTTTCAAGGATTTGTTCAAAACAACACGCAGCATCTTTGTGTAGTCCCCAACTAGCTTTTTTTCCCGGCATATATATATATATATATATATATATAGGCCGGAAACTATATATATATAGTCAGGAAACTTATTGAATGCCTCACTTATATATATATATATATATATGTGTGTGTGTGTGTGTGTGTGTGTGTGTGTGTGTGTGTGTGTGTGTGTGTGTGTGTGTATAAGTCATGCATTCAATAAGTTTCCTGGCTTTGTTTGTACAGACATTTAAAATTGTCGTCGACACTTGAAAATTCAGTATGTTATTGCTATACATCTTATAAGATGACGAACCGATTTTCATGATTTCAAGTTCAAATGAACAACTAGAGCCGCGATTGGAATACACCCTACTAAAGCCTGATTGTCACAGCTGGTGAATTTCAAAAATATAATCTGGACGTGAGGACACTTTAGAAGAACGATATGCAATGAAATTCAGTTTTAAAATTGGAACAAATGCCTCAGAAACGTATGGAATGCTTTGGACTGCTTTTGGAGCATCTTGTATAAATTGAGCATCGGTTTTTGAGTAGCATAAGAGATTCAAGGAAGGCAGGGGATCTGTGATGGATGATAAGAGGTGTAGGAGGAGTAAGGAAGTCAGAAAACCAGAGTTGATTGGCCAAAGGGTTAGGGTTGGGGTTACTATGTTGAGGTATTAAGGGAGTTCAGAAAGGCCAGCACTCTTCAAATCGGGTCAGTGGCATTTCCACCAGGACAATGCACCAGTCCACAACTGCATCCTTGTCACAGACAATTTGACCAAGATGGGCATCAAGACAGTTCCTCACCGTCCCTATAGTCCAGACCTTGCTCTCTGTGACTTTTGCTTATTCCCTAAGCTCAGAGGCTGTCGTTATGAGACAATTGAGGAGATGAAAGAGGCTGTGGCGAAGGTCATTGACACGCTCACACAAGAGGACTTCCATGGGGCCTTTTAGAAGTTGTTGGAACGGTACAACAAGCGCATTACATCTGGAGGAGATTACTTCGAAGTTTCATGTGTGTACTATCAATAAAAGTGCCCATATAAAAAATATCTGGAAACTTATTCAATGATGCTTATATATATATATATATATATGCGTGCGTGTGTATATGTGTGTGTGTGTGTGTGTGTGTATAGTAGCGAGCATAAAAATCACAAAGATGTTAAGAAAAAGTCTAAATGGGAAATAACGTTTTACTTTAAAGCTTCATAGAAGATTTTCTTAAGGAAAAATAAGGACATAAAAGTAAATGATATATTTCCAAAATATAAAGCTTAATAAACTTATTTTGATGAATTCATTAGAATAATTATATAACATTCTAAAAAATAGATGATCAAAAACATCAGAACGATAAACAAAATCATACTATTATAATGGATATATCATATCTAAATGAAAATAATGTTCATAATTTATTAGTACTTGAGGTGTAGACTTTTAGTTTCAATCACAGCTTGACATCTTTTGCAACAAGAGTGAATTAATGTCAAGCTTTCATCAACGGATATTTTCTTCCATTCTCCTTGCAAATTAGTCCATAGTTCTTCGACGTTTCTTGAATTCTTCTCCTTAGCTCTTTCATATAGTAACTTCAAAACATTTTCAATTGGATTCATGTTTGGGCTTTGAGCAGGCGATTCTATATCAGTAACATCCTCCTCAGAAAGAAATGTCTTAATAGACATCGCTGTGTGACACGGAGCGTTATCTTGCATCAATACAGCTGGTTCATTAAGTGCAGTTCTAAAATTAGGTACAACATGTTTCTTCAGTATCTCTTTGCAAACAGTTGCATTAATTTCATCGTGTAGCCTAACAAGAGATCCTGTACCAGCAGTAGAAATCATGCCTAACACAATCACACTTCCTCCTCCAAATTTAACGCTGCTTTTAGTGCACTGAGGCGAAAATCGTTACTTAGGACTTCGTCGAACGAACCCTCTTCCGTTACAACCGAACAGTTTAAACTTTGACTCTTCACTGAAATGAACACAATCCCATTGTTCATATGACGTGTTCAGTGGTAAACTTCAATCGGCTCATTTTGTTTTAGAAATGTCAGACCTGGCAGAATTTACTCGACTGTTCAAATTTATTTCATTTAGTCTTCGGAAAATAGTGTGTCTTGATATTTCACTGCCAAGGTTAGCATTAGCTCTTTTAGAGATAGCGGTTGCTGTCGCAAATCGATCCTTTTTTTTTTTTATTCATTACCAATCCTGTCTTCCTTTGCAGTAGTTTTCTGGGACCTGCTAGGTGATTTTTTGGCTTCACATGACCCAGTTTCCTCAAGTTTTCTTAACATACTATGAATAACACTTTTACATTTCCCTACAGTCTTTGAAATATCCCCAATCGAGAGCATATCTTCATTACGTAAATTGTCTATTAGTCTTCTTTGTTCCAAAGATGTCAAAGATTTTTTCGGCATGTTAACAATGCAAGAGCCGATGTAATTTACTAAAATATGCTATTTTATATTCTTACCTTGAGAAAATGTTGAATAATACAAAACAATTATTAAATTTTACGGATTTATTTAGTAGTTCTGATGTTTTTCATCGTCTATTTTTTTCGAATGTTACATAATTATTCTTATAACTTTATCAAAGTAAATTTATTGAGCTTCATATTTTGGAATTATATAATTTACCTTTATATCCTTATTTTCCTTGATAAAATGTTCTATGAAGCTTTAAAAAAGGAGGTTATTCTACAGTATTTCACACTGATCCTTATGCTCGCTACTATATATATATATATATATATATATATATATATATTAAAGAGTGTATACTTAGGCAGCAAAGTTTTATTTAGGCAGGTTTTATTAAAAATGATGGAACACTGTTTATTGTTTTTTTATTGTACTTTTTCAACTCTTTTTGAAAAATAACAAGAAGTCTTGAAAAATTACAATTAAAAATAAAAAACGAACAGTGTTCCAACGTTTTTCGTAATATATATATATATACATATATATGATGGCTGTTCTCTCGGTTTCGAGCGTGACCACCTTATTTGTCTCATGTCCTCTCCCCACCTCTAACCCCCTTAATTTCTATGTGTTTGTAGGTGACTCTTCAGGCCAGCCAAGCTGTGACAAATTTTACCATAGAATTGGCACAACCGCTCAGTTTTGCTTACAGAGACATTATTTGGGTGCAAGATAGATTTTGCATATTTACGCAGGTTTTGAGACCAGCAAGCGATAGGAACAATTTTCTACATATGTCACAGTTAGCATGGTGACTTTGTGGACCCGGTGCTGAACCCTATTCGCCTTTGCGAATCAGACATTTGTAAGTGTTGTACTGCGTACGGCTATTCTCAAAGGATTCTATGCTTTCATGAATCAGTTTCCACCACTTACTTCTATCTGAAGCCATTTTTTCCCATTGGTCCACAGGTAGTCCAGATTGTTTCAGGTAATATTTTATTTTGTTTTTAAATCTCTTATTCAGTTTTAATGCACTTCTCTTTCCTTCCCGCATTTCACCATAGAATAATTGTCTCGGCATCCATACGCACTAAGTGACCAACCTATCGGAGGCAACTTTTCATTACCATCGACTGGATGCTTGGTAACCCTGCTTTCCCTTATCCTTCTGTATCTGAAACATGGGACAGCCATTTGATATGAAGTATCTGTCTCAGGCACCGTTGATGGAAACCCGCATGAAGTTTGAGTTGGTGTTTATAGAGTGTCCAAGTCTCGCTAGCATACAGGAGGGCCGTCAAAAACATACTTTATACACAATGATTTTCGTATGCAACTTGATACCATGCTGGGACCACACACGTTTATTAAGTGCTGAAAAAGACCGAGACGCCCTTTAAATGCGGAAGGAGATTTCACTGTAGAGGCTGCATCCTCAGAGAGGGTACTGCCTAGATATACAAAAGAGTGCACTACATCTAATTTGTTACCTTCAACGAAGATAATTGGTTCTATATAAGGCGATCCGGGTGCTGGATCGTACATGACGACTGTCTTTTTTAGGCTGATATTTAAACCGAATGAGTTACATGCAGATACAAAATGTTTCATAAAACATTGCAACTCATCTTCAGAATGTGCAACAATATCAGACATCCACATGGAGCAGCTCCCTCACCAATAAAGAAGAGACTTTTCTTTGAGAGAATAGTCTACGGACATTAAAAACACTACCAGACGTCCGATATCTGATGTAGATACCGTCAGAGTTTTCATAAAAGCCTACTAGAAAGACAATGGCAAAGTAGATATTGAATAACATAGGTGTAGAAATATCACCTTGTTTGACCCTATTGTTGATAGATATTTCCTCAGATAGAGTGCAGTTGAAACTAACTCAGGCCTTCATTCCATTGTGAAGAGAACGAATCAGACCCACAAATCACTCAGAGCATCCCAACTTCAATAATATCTTCCAAAGAGTTCAAAGCCTTTGATAAGTCAATGAAACATTGGTACAATGGAAGATTCTATTCTTTGCGCTTCTCCTGCAACTGCTGAGCACTGAAAATCATATCCACAGTGCCACGGCTTGCACAAAAACCGTACTGTGATTCTGGTAGAATTCCATTGACAATTGTGTGGACTAATCTATTTAAAATTATCATTGAAAACAATTTTCCAACAATAGACAACAGAGATATGCCCCTAAAATTTCTGCAGTCGAACTTCCAACCCTTCTTATACAAAGACACGAGTATCGCATCTCTCCAGTCTTGAGGTACTTCACTTTCCAATACACTTTGGATGACTTGCTCCAGGAGATCAATCATTTTCTCACCGCCATTCTTTAGAATCTCTGCTGTTATGCCATCCATTCCTGGCGCTTTGTTGTTGTTCATTTGACTGACAAGCTTTTATCTCACCTCTAGAAGGCACTTCATCAAGAGCCATGATTGGATCATGTTGCTTAATGAGATCCAATACTTATTCGTCAATGACTGAATGGCGATTAAGGAGTTCGCTATAATGTTTACACCATCGCTTCTTGATATCTTCTGGTTGTCTCAAGGTGGCACCATCTTTTGATTTCAGGGGAACAAAAATTGATTGCTGCGGCCCATAGAGCTTTTTGATTATTTGGTAGAACAATCTCGAGTTTTTGCTGTTTGCTGCAAGTTGTGCTTTTTTTTGCCTTCTTGAGTCACCACTGGTTTTGTATTTCGTGCATACACGTTTGTGCCACTTTTTGAAAATCCTTTTATGTTTTTGTAGCTTCCATTTTACTTGGTTGGACAGATTTGTTGACAAGGTTTTTCGGGTTTGTGTGTGTGTGTGTGTGTGTGTGTGTGTGTGTGTGTGTGTGTGTGTGTGTGTGTGTGTGTGTGTAAACTTGACCACGGTAATTTCACTGAATGCATGCTTAATAGCTGAATGATTTTAAACTATAAAGTTCTCATATAAGCCTTTGTCGTCTTCGATTTTTTGAATAAATAAAAACCCATATATAGAACAAAAATAAACTAAATGTAATCTCCGAATAACATTTTTTTAAATTGAACGGAAAAATAAAAAATTCCATTTTGCGAAATAAGGAGCTTAGTTTTGAAAATAAATATAGCTCTCGTATTTTTCAGAATAAAAAGTGATTTAACATTTTATGCGGGCGATTTGATTTCAAAATAAGGCAAACATTGTCAGTATATGAAGACTAACAGTCCTGTCGTGGCCGAGAATAATTACAAAACTTATCAACAAAGCAATCACTTATTTTTTTATTCAAAAACAGGATATTCACAATTTAAAACAGAAAAGGAATAACACACAAATCCTAAATTTTTAAAAATTACGGGTTTTCTTTTTCTTTACAATAAGCATTTTTTTTACCTAAAACAGGCTCATTAGCTAACCCCATTTAAAAAATCGCAATTATTTTAATTTTGATTAGGTTTCTTTGCTTTTATTCTGTCTTTCTAGTAGATCAACCTTCGCGGGTTATTCAATACCAAATATATCCTTGGAAAAGAACAGAAGTGGTAATATCTAAGCCACAGCTGGGAAATGGAGCTACAGAGCTTCATATTTTTCTCAAGTGTATTTGTCCGAAAATGAACGTAATAGCGCAATTGAAGTTCGAACTATCTTACTTAAATTTCATTATTTAGAACGTTGCCACTTCATTACTTTTTAAAACTAGAGTATGATCTACATAGAACACAGCCAGGAACGATATGAAGTGGTTATATTAACGGGACAATTTCAAGTAGAATCAGAACACAAATAAAAACGGACAGACACTGCATCTTTATATATATATATATATATATATATATATATATATATATATATAATCGCTGATCCACATGAAATTACCCGGATAAATTCAAACAATTATTAAGTACTAAATATCTATAAAATATTTTCAAATGCTTTATGAGTTACACACCGAATACACGCTCACATACACACACACACACATATATATATAGGTGTGTATGATTGTGCGTGTATGTTTTGATGGATAGATCTGAGTTAAAATAGTTTAGACACTAGGTCAACAGTACTTGTTGACAGTTTCTCGACTATGCGATCATCAGACCAAAAGGTTTCCACGTAGTAAGTATCCGTTTATATACAACTGTGTGGGGAACAATTAAATGGATAATCTAGTTTGTGGAGCTCTCAGGAGAGGGTCTGTTTAATCTACACTACATGGTAATTCACAGAGCTGTATTGTATCAATTTTGGGATTTGTTAATTTTTTAAAACTCTTTTATACTTAATCTATTATTTTGGAATGTTTCCATTTATGATTTAGTTCTTTGAGAGTTTTTCACACCAGTGTTAGCTGAGGGTTTCGCACTGTTAGAGTAACAGCAAGTCTCCCCATGTCTCCAGGACTTTTCTCAGTATTCTTATTTCTAAGTCTTTCAGACCCTTTACCAATGTTTTTGGGATTGTCCCAAGTGCTCCAACCACAAATGATATTACGGTCACCTTCATCTTCCATAGTTTTATTTTGTTTTCTGGCATTATTATTATTATTATTGAGAGTTTCCCACATCAGTTTTAGCTGATTTTTTTTCACTGGAGTTTTAGTGACGGCAAGTCTCCTCAAGTCCCCAGAACTCTTCTCAGTATTCTGGCCGTTCTCAATAATGCTGTAGTTTGGATGGTCTCCACTCGTCTTCCAACTTCCAAGTCCTCCAGTCCCTTAAATAATCCTTTAGTTACTGTACCAAAGGCACCAATCACAACTGGTATGATTTTCACATTCATGTTCCATAGTTTTTTCATTTTCCTAACAAGGTGCTTATCCTTCTTTTCACATTCTTTCAGTTTTATCCTGTGGACAGCCGGGACAGCAAAGTCGACAATTTTGCAAATTCTCTTTTTTTTTGTTGATTATTATAAGGTCCCATAGGAGTTTATGTGTGTCATTTTTTAGGACAGATGCTCGGTTGTGCATATACCATTTGTCTGTAAGATCAAATTTAGATTACTTGCATATCTCCCAGTGGATCACCTTGTCGACCCAGTCGTGTCTAGTCTTATACTCCTTCTTCGCTAATTTGCCATATTCGTTTATGTGATTGATGGTTTCGTCTTTGTCACCACATAGCCTACATTGGCTATTTTGTTGCGTCTTATCTATTCTCGCTGTGATTAGATTGGTTCTAATGGCGTTGTTTTGCGCTGCTATTTGGAGAGATTCTGTTTCTCACCTAAAATTTCTTTTTCTTAGCCACGTCCAGGTTTTCTCATGTGAGATGTTGTTTATAAGTCATTTAAAGCACCCATAGTATTATTTTTCTTCCCATTTTTGTTTCTTAGTTATTGTCATTCTGTCGTCCATCCTGTTGTCAGAATTGTTTCTGGTGACTGTAATCGGTCCCTTGTGATTTTCTTTGTAGTCCTTGAGTCGTTGTATCGATGCCTCAGTATTGTTTTCTGTGCTGGCAAGTCCTCTTCCTCCCTCTTTTCTTGATACATATAGTCTGTCAATGTCGTCTCTGGGATGTGATGCCTTATGCATGGTCATTAATTTTCTTGTTCTTTGGTCCGTTTGCTTAAGTTCTTCTCTGGTCCACTTCAAAAAGGGTCCGAATATCTAAAAAGGGGCACAGCCCAGGTATTTATTCCTTTGATAAGGTTTCTACAATATAATATTTTCTCGGGTAGCTTTCTATTTCTTCTGAGATATTCTTTCTTAATTTTATGTCTTTCATTTCCACTTGTTTGATGGTGTCAGCCTCCAAGATGCCCAAGTATTTGTATGTTTCCTTTTTCCTAGCGTTCTAATCTTGTCTTGATTTGCTAGTTTCATTCCGTCTGTCTTATGTTGTTTGCCACTTTTCATTTCAAGCATGACACATTTTTCTATGCCAAATTTAATTCCTATGTTGTGACAGTATATTCTTGCGCAGTTAGAATATACTGTCAAGTACTTTATTACTACCAGTTCTTTTTCATTTTTTGCAAATAGTTTGATATCATCTATGATCTACTAAGTTTGTATCTGGCTGTGCTTTTTGTGAGTATGTGGCTAAGTGGCATCATGGCAATTATGAATAGTAACGGTGATGGTGCATCTCCTTGAAAAATACCTCTTTTTATCTTTGCTTCAGCTAAGCTTCTTCTTCCTGTTGTCAATTCCACTCTCCAGGTTTTCATGGTTTTCTCGATAAATTTTATGACTTCATCTGATGTTTTATACATTTTGAGGCAGTTTATTATCCAGCTTTGCAGAACCATAACATATGCCCTTTTGTAATAAATCCAGGCCATTGCTAGATTTTCCCGTCTGGTCTTACTCTCGTTTAGGATGTGCTGATCTATGCAAAGTAACTCTTCTGTGCCTCTAGATTCTTTGCGGCATCCTTTCTGTTCCGCAGGAAACAACCCGCGGCTTGTTAGCGAGTAGTAGATCTCTTCCCTTTTTTGTGCTGTTAATATTTTCCACGTCATTGGTAGGCAGGTTATGGGTCTGTAGTTGTTTGGGGCGGTTTCTTTACTTGGGTCCTTGAGGATCAATGCAGTCTTTCCTTTGATCATTCATTCGGGCATGTGAGCTCCTTTAATGCATCTGTTCATTTCTAGAGCAAGTCTGTTGTGAATGGGGGGGGGATTTCTTGAGCCAGAATCCATGTATTCCATCATGGCCTGATCTTTTCCAGTTTGATATTCTTTAGTGTCGTTTTGAGTAAATCTATGTGTATTTCCGCTTTCAGGCCTTCTTCGAGCGAGCCCTTCTAATCCTCTTGTCATACTGTTTATCTATTCAGCCTTTTCGTAATGTTTTTTTGCGGGGGGGTTGCCATATTTTAGTCAAAAATCGTTCGGTTTCTTTTACATCCGGTTGTTGGTATGTTTTCGTATCATCTCCTCCCAGTTGTTGATAGAATTTTCTTTCGTTGTTTTGGAAAGTCCTGTTTTGTCTATATTGTTTTACCTTTTGTCAATATCTCTTAAATCTTCCTTTTTTCACCAGTACTTTCAGGTTTATTTCCTCAAGTTGTATTGTTATTTTTTTCTTGTGCTGCTTTTTCCTTTTTGTTCCTACAAGTCCCAGCGTCATTCCTTTGTTTTAACATTTGGGCCTGTTTACTTAGATTTTTTTATCTGCGTTTCCCGTCGAATTTCCCATCCTGGTTGTGATTTTTTTAAGGGGATCCCTATTTTCCCACAAACTAATTTCGCCCCTGCAGAGATTAGTTAATTTAATCCGGTTATATTATTCGTTGATATATAAGGTAGTACTTGATTTATTTTATTCGCTTCCGTCTTCACTATTCTCCATTCTATGTTTCTTAATGATGGTAAGGTAGTCTTTTCACTGCCCATAATTATCTTTATATTTTCTAGATTTACCTTTCGTTTTGTGATAATGGGTTGTTAGGTTGGGCGTTGTTTGGTTGTGTGGTGTTTCCATTTTCCTAAGTTAACGGTTTATTTCATTGTTAATACCTAATGTGTCAAGTACTGTATTACTATCTTGTTCATTATTTATTTTCTGGTGTATTTCTAGCATTTCCACGTTAGAAAAGCAACCTTTCTTTATTATTGTCCTGACTTGATCAGCAAGTCTTTGACTTGTCTGAAAACTAGCACATTCTTGCCATATATCTATCATTCTTATCCTATATCCTCTTTGTGTTGGGTCGCTCCTAAAATAGCAGTGTAGTGCAAGTCCATTGTCTTCCCTAGTCTATGTTTTGTGTCTACGTCTCTGGTTGGTGTGGTTTCTTAACTTGTTATTCGTGTACCTGAAAAAAGAACAGCCATCATTCGCAGGGTGACAATCAGGTCTCCCATGTTGGCTATCAGAAGAGCACCGGCCGATCATGACAGCCAAGTCTATTGGCTGGGTCCCACTTTAAGCGATAGTGTGATTTAACATTTTTATCATGGGAGGTATATTGTGGCTATACCAGACCCAATGGTTGTTTATTATCTGCGCTCTTGACACAGATGAGACCGTAAACAATCATGAACAGCGCCCACCCACCCCAAAAAAAACAACACCCTCTAAGTTTTTAACTTAGTTAAAGTCCGTTATCCTGCTATTTTGTGTCTTATTTCTCGGACTAACACCCTGAGCTAGTTTCAGATTTTCCTGTATCACCTTTATGGTCAAAATTTACGGCCCTATTTTGAGACTTTATTTCCGAAGAGGCTGGTTACATTTTACAAGAGATTAGGCTCCTGATGTTTTTTTACGGTTGCATTGAGGACAGTAACTGTTCTTACTTAGCGCTTTTATACTATATCAGGTGCGTATTTTTCATCGATCGAGAGAAGTAATGACCCATATAGAGATTAGCGCGGTAAATTTAAACAAATCTTTCGTGATTTCAAAATAGTGTAGCTGAAAATAATTTTAGGAATTAAAAAAAAAGTCTTCATTTAAGATACAAAAGATCACCGAAAGATTTTACGAATAACGGAAAATAAATGTTTGTTTTTTTTAATTTGAGACATTCAACTGACCCGATTTTCTTCGAACATCTCACAGCGAAGATTCGTTCATCTGGCCGAACATTTCGATTGCTGCCATCAGTTCTCGTGTGTGTGTGTGTGTGTGTGTGTGTGTGTGTGTGTGTGTGTGTGTGTGCGCTCGCGTATGAATCAAAAGACAATTTTGATTTTTAAGTTTTGATTGCTGTTAAAGGAGACCCATAATTTTATATGACAAGATTGAACATTTATAATGTCTGAAGATGTTGTCATCTGAAAGGATAGATAGATAGATAGATAGATAGATAGATAGATAGATAGATAGATAGATAGATAGATTTCTTGTACAACACTATGATAAAATACATATTAAAATAGGAAACATGGTTTTAAAGACGATTAAATCTGATAAAAATAAATATAAAATATATAAGGTTTAAAAAAGAAAAAGGATCTACAAATTGGGAGGAGGCAATAAAAAATTCATCGTATTTCAGATGAAATAAAATGACTCCCCAAATATTTCCAATTTATATTTGAACTCACTGTCTACACAGATTCAGACGTTGTGTATTAATCACTCAGCAACGAACACATGGAAGTGATGCTTAAGTCAGAGCCTGGTGCAAAATAGAGATGAATTCTTCTCAATTAGTGATTCGGCATGTATTTATATTCAACCAGTGCTCTCTAATGGCAGACTCATGCGTTTGTGAATGACCGGATGATGTTATTAGTGCATACCTACGAATAGAAGCTGGGAAATGTCGGGAAACCCACCCCTCTAATCACTGGAAAGTTTTACCCACATAGCATTGCACAGACATTAGAAGCGATAAATAAACTTTTTAGAGGATAGGTAAAATATAATTACTGACAGAGGAGAACGGACTTCTAACAGTGAAGATGGTACATACAACATTTGAATTAAAACAGTGTATTTCAGACGAAGAAATCTTATTAGCAAAGAACTCCCTTTTTTTCAATGTAAACTGGACACTTCTCTCTTCTGCACTGTGTTCGGACTAAGCACTACATCCATACCTATGAAGTTGTTGTGATTGATATTTAACGTATGTTTTGTGTAGATAAAAAGATATAAACACAAACTGGAAATATTCAAATATTCAGGGAGTCGTTTACTTGATCTGGACTATAAACTTGACCAATACGAGAAGGCATGAGATGGTTTATACATTTACCAAAGGTATTAGCCTAATAACGAACGTAATAGCACGACTGGAGTTCAAACTGATTTACTTCGAGGGTGCAGTCCAACAGTTTATCTATTGTGCTACGGATACTACATCTATCTATCTATCTATTAAAACAATTTCCATGTGATGAATTTTATTCAGTTTTTATCGATTGACTTTATATATCTCCTTTTCTTATATATATATATATATATATATATATATATATATATATATATATATATATATATATGGCATCATGTTACTTGATTGACTGTAGTATTTTGAATCAATGACATAAGAAGTTCGTTCCTATCAAGGTGGAACATTCTTTTGGTATTGAGCTAAATTTAAACCACTCAAAAATAGCTAAATAAATACATATCTACACATAAATATATATATGAATAGATAGATTATATTTGTTTAGAAAGTTCATCTTAAAGAGCATTGATAGCGTATAAATTTGAATTTTCTTTGTGCCTGTGCCAAAGAAAGCTACGCTTAGGAAACTTGCCCAGTCGGCTGGGGCTGTAGAAACATTGACTGCACTTCTGCATTGGGGTGCAACCCCCCACCACAACCAGTGACCTGTATATGACACAAAACAATCTAATGGTGAGGTTCCGATAATACGGGAGCTTTGGGGAATGAGGAGCACCTCTTTATTTCCATCCATCCCAGGTCTACTCTGGCCCGGAGTGGTAGTACCTGATAGGGCCTTAGGAATTGGTAAATTAGAACTAAACTGTGTACTAATGCTAAACTGAATTACTTGAAATAGAACTGTTTTGACATTTAACTGTGTGGAAACAAAAACTAGACTTATACTAAACTGAATTG
This sequence comes from Sepioteuthis lessoniana, assembly GCA_963585895.1. Lineage (NCBI taxonomy): Eukaryota > Metazoa > Mollusca > Cephalopoda > Myopsida > Loliginidae > Sepioteuthis > Sepioteuthis lessoniana. The sequence goes on from OY757909.1 coordinate 38,341,746, forward strand.
TCTGAATTAGAATTGCTTGACAGAACTGAATTGCTTGAAACAGAAATGTTTTTGACTATTAAACTCTGTATTTATGCTAAACTGAATTGTTTGAAATAGAACTCTTTTTTTGTATAAAAACGAATTTGGCATTAAATAATCAACAAATGTTGATATGCCAGAAAATCCAAACAACCAAGGCTGGCAGGAGGTAGTCACCAACCTAAGGCAAAGGTCAAGGTAGAGTTTTCTATAAACCCCAATATAAGACGACGTATTACATGATTCAATACCATTTTCCCTTTTCTTCGCTTTGATACCAAGAGAAAAACATTCACAAGAACAGAGAACGAGTAACGAATCAAAGATAAGATTAAAATCGGTTCCTAGAAAAACGAAGAAGGCAGTCTGCATATTGTGACAGTTATCCATTTCTTCCAGCTTCCATTGCAAGAAATACTGAACAAAATGAACAAAGTAATGATGACCTAATGTTGAAGAGGAATCGTGTTTTTGTGCTTTATCCTCCCAATACGACGATTAGCCATCATTGATGTACAAGTCATCAGTGACTACTCTCTAATTGTTTAAAGGGAAATCAAAAATATACTTTCCGTACTCTATCATCCATAATAACGAAAAGTATCTATTATATACCCTTTTTTGGCCTATATTCTTATATAGTTGAGTTGATGCAAATATCGAACAACTATTGAATGCGCCTTGTAGTTCTCACTATGTTTCAATGACAACCAAAGAAAATTATGAATAATTTATTAGCCAGTGCAAATTTTTCGTTGGCATATCATCATGGCTTTTCGATGTCGCAAAAGGCGGGTTTATTTACGAATAGCCGGTAGGGGTGGTGTAGTGAGTTGAAAATAACCCCAATATTACCGAGTGCAGATTGAGAAAGTACAAGTTACATCTAAAAATACCGACAGAGGAATTTTAAGGCAAACAAAAAGTCCCATATATTGAAACGTTAAGAACAGTATCAACGTGATAAGAGAGAGAGAGAGAGAGAGAGAGAGAGAGAATCAACACGAGTGAAACTTGTGTCATTCAGAAGGAATAAACTCAAATAGGAGGTTGTTTATTTTACCTGCGGTTAGGATTACAGCCAAGTGCACTGAACCGAAATCTTCCGAGAGTTGAGACCGAAAGTGGTAAAAGTTAGTTAATTGTTTACCAGATGTTAAACCTGTTTTTTTTCCCTCGGAATATAACAGTAAACTATCAAACGTTAAGTTTTCAAAATTCTATCTAGATGCATGTTAGTACTGATACTACTTTCGTAAAATGAAGGGGATGATAAATAAGGAATGTGTTCATAATTGATTAATTTTTAATGATTCATTCTGTCTGTTTTCTATTGTAAAATCAACCAGTTTTTGATGATACCATCCACAAATAATCCTTAAATGACAAGAGATTAAAACCAATGAAAGTGATGTATCATTTACAAGTAACTTCGCAAAGATAAAAGCAGTGTCTTTCGAGTTTTATTCTATAGAAATCTTTTAAAGGCCTCCAAAGATGGCTGCTTCATTCAGCAACAATTTTCTTAGTGAAAATAGAATTTATATAATGAATATTATGAAACTAACTGAACTGATTTGTTGACTATCTTTTAAAAAATGCTAAAAGTATATTATTATACATGAATTTGATATATATTTGGGATGCGAAAAGTGTTCTTTTCATTCTTCTTGGCTATATACAAAGGGTAGAACTTTACTCGAATTTGACATATTTGGGATACGGGGAGTCTATACTTTGCGTGATCATAAACAAAGGGTAGAACTTGAATTTGACATATTTGAGAAACAAGCAGTGTAATTTATGTTTTTGTGGCTCCAAGAGAAGGGTAGAACTTTACTTGAATTTGACATATTTGGCATACGAGGAGGGTACTACTCCTCTTAAACCAAATATATATCAAATTCCTGTAACGTTCGACCAGTTATTTATGAATGTTTTGAAGTCAAAGGTTGCTCTAAATATTAAATTTTGGTTTTGACCTCACAAACTTATTACTCATGAATCTTGATTCGTGGGCACAAAATCATTCATTCATGAAATTAACAAGCCATGGTTACAGCACTTCACTGTGACACTTTTTTTTTCAATTTTCATCATGTGAAAAAATATGAGTTTGATTGATTTTCTTTTCAAATATTTGAATATAAAAAAGATACTGAGTGAAAATGAAGACTGTTCGCTAAAATTTGTATGTATGCATGTAGAGGAAGGGTTCCGTTTTTGCTTTTGTGTCTATTTACTCACGTACACTTCAGTGTAGGTGATGTGTTTTTTAAAGGTAATAAAAAACGTAAACGTTTACGCAAATTGCACCCTTTCTTGAAAATTAAAAAAGTTATATCATCTTTTCAATTTTCTAATAAAAGTTATGCTCAAAACTCAAAAAACACAAAAAGATGCAAATAAATAAAATAGGACCGTTGTTAATAAAAATCTGCTTTTAAAATTATTCCATGTAAATATCCAATCACTGTGAGAAGCGTTATTTGTTTATTGTGTTAGTATAGGGTTTATTTTAAGGTTAATAACAACAAACAAATGAATCAATACTTCGTTTAATTCTAACCATTTATTAATCAACACGTGAAATAATTAATGACAATATACAGTCTTCCCTGTGTATAAAGTTGAGTTTGAGGGACTTACCGGCGCTCTGAAGAAGATATCTGGTATCTCAGAGTTGTCTTTCTGAGAGCCTTTAACGTCCCCGCCTCACGGAACGTTTGGTGGAATCAGTCTAACTGGATTTTGGATTTTTTCGCCAAGACTTCTAGGCTCATGACGTGATTAGTATATCCAATCACAGAGAGCCTCTCCCTCGCTCACTCGATACACAGGAATTACCATTTTACTAACCCAACAGATAATACATACAATATATATTGTACGAAATCATTCATTCATGAAATTAACAAGCAGCGGTTACTTCATTTCACTGTGATACTTTTTTTTCAATTTTCATCATGAGTAAGAAAAATGAGTTTGATTGATTTTCTTTTCAAATATTTTAATATAAAAAAAGATACTGAGTGAAAATAAAGACCGTTCGCTAAAATTTGTATCTATGTGTGCAGAGAAAGGGTTCCATTTTTGCTTTTGTGTTTATTTACTCACGTACACTTCAGTGTAGGTTAGTTTGAGGGACTTACCGGCGCTCTGAAGAAGATATCTGGTATCTCAGTGTTGTCTTTCTGAGAGCTTTTAACGTCCCCGCCTAACGGAACGTCTGGTGGAATCTGTCTGACTGGATTTTGGATTTTTGCGCCAAAACTTCAGGGCTCATCACGTGATTAGTATATCCAATCACAGAGGCCCTTTCCCTCACTCACTGTTATATAATAGCCGAGGGATTTCGGTTCATGCCTTTGAGTTTAGTTTGGCTGAGAACCTTTCAGCTCAGCACATGGGTTAGTTAGGTGCAACATTGAGGCGGGCGGATGGAGGTGTCACTCAGATGTCATAATAGTCCGAGACGAAACGCGGTGACAGGGTGCGGGTGACGTCACGCACTGGAAGCGCGCGGAGGTGTGGGTGAGATTTGAAGAAAGTAAGAGTTGGGTACTAGACGCCAAACGAGAAGGATCGACTTTTGGAGCTGGCAGATTGTGTCTCTCCTCCTTACGTCGAAACCTTTAACTCAAAGTTAATAAAAAGGTTTCGTACCTGAACAAGAAGTTGTTACGTGTTTTCTAATTTCGAGATTTATATATTCTATAGTAATGAACATTATATGTCTATTTCGCACATGGCCATATTCGTGTATATGGCACCGCAACACTCACTCCATACACAGGAATTACCATTTTATTAACCCAATAGATAATACATACAATATAAAATGTACGTCGATCATGCGTATTAACAATTTTACATGATCTCGGCCATCTTTGTTTGCATAATTGGCGGGAAAGCACGTATTCATTCATATAATTAGTTTGAAATTAAGAATTGTTCCAAGTGCTTCACTTTATGTTTAAATTTCAATCTTAGAGAAATAATAGGTGGTGTCCTGGTGGTGTATTGGTCAAGCGATAGACAGTGGAATCGTAGTAAGCTAGTTCGTACTCCAGTTGTGCTATTACGTTCACCCTTGAGAAAGGTATGAACCCCCTTATCCTCCCAGCTATGGGTTAAATAGTACCACTTCTGTTCTTCTAGGAGAATCGCTTTAGCATTGAATAACCTACAAAGGTTGATACGCCATTAAACACCCAAACCAAACCAAACCAAACCTAGAAAAATATTACTCATGTCTAATCCAACCCTAAAGTTTAAATCCTGGGCAAAGATGTTTACATTTCATTTCACTATACTGCGCTCAGGAATCCTCCCCACTCACTAAATGGTAAATATAGGCTGTCTCAATGTACACGGGGCCCATGTGACTTCTAATGACTCTACGAATTATAATGTCGTGTCCTTTTTCGTTTCAGATTTGAAAATAGTATACTATAACAATTATTAATCCTAGATCACAATGCATTGGACAAGAGAGGAAAAAGTATTTTGTGTTACTATTTATTTGGAGACAAAAATCATTCAAAACTGTCTCAAAATAGATGCAACCTATTGATATGATAATGATTTATTACTGAAGCAGGATACTAAAAAAAAAAATTTGCATGCCCTGGAAGCTAATAAAGAAATAAATTGATAAAAATAAAAAAAATAAAAATAAACAAATAAATAAAAATAGAATAAAATAAAATAAAACATTGGTTTGATGTGTCTACCTCAAAGGATGCAATTTTTACAGGCCCTGTTTCAAATGACCACCTTTGAGCTTATCTCAGTAATAACTCATCATCATATTAATGGGTCACATCTATTTTGAGATACATTGTATTAGGTTAAACTGACCTGTTTAGCCTTGGATAGGCAACTAATCCAGGAGAAAGGAAGTCTATATTCAGAACCATATAAAAACCTACATGATTGCCCAAGAAAACAAACGGAGAAAAAAATCAGCTGACAGTTGACTTCGTCTCTTCACAACCTGACTACAGAAATGGTTAGAAGACATTTTTATCAATCAACAACCATCAAATGACTGAATATTACTAATTTCTTCGTAAACTCAAGATAATTTTGTTTTAACGATATCATTTTTTTATGGTAATTATAATTATTTCTTTTTCTTTTCACGATGACTTTCGGCTAATGTATATAGCCATTAATACAAATGTTTACAGTGATCAATACAAATGAAAAGCAACTAAAAAATTCCTTTGGATGTATTTTATGCCATATCAGACGTTGTGGGTTATTTAATTCAAAATCACACACACACACACACACACACACACACACACACACATATATATATATATATATATATATATATATATATATATATATATATATATATATATATACGCAATTTTTAATCGAATAGTTTACAGGTAACATTATTTTTAAACGAGCCAGAGCTCATTTGTTTACACTCAATTAAATGGTTTCAAGTATGGCAATTTATTGTTTGCACAGAGTTAAATGGTTGCAAGTATTGCAATCACACATTTATTATTCTACTCGGAACTAATCATTTATTTGCACACAATTAAATGGTTTCTAGTATTGCTATGTAATACTAATAGATCAATTTAACAACGTTTTGTTTGAAAGCAGTAAAATGTTTCAAGTATAGTAAATGATTAAATAGTTCTCTTTGACTTAGAGATGGAACCCAAATAGGTACTATCACTGGACCTGGGAGTAATGGCAATGAAGGGGTACTCCACATTCCCCGAAGCTCCAAGAATGGAGTCTCGCCATCCAATTATTTGGTATCTTATCCAGTACACTCATCGAGGGGTGGTCTTATCCCTCTGCAGAGATGCAATCAGCGTATTCTATAACCCAAACCAACTACTGTAATATAATGACTTTCGGCTCAGTGCATGGGTTACTTAGGTGCAACATTAACGCAGGTGTTCACGTGCGCGCGCGGAGCGGACGTGTCATTCAGAGATATCACAATAGCCCTGATGGGAAACGGGGCTACAGAGTGCGAATGGCGTCATGCACCGGAAGCGCGCAGAGGATTTGGGGAATTTTGAAGAAAGTTAGTTGAGTTGAGTCTTGCCCCGGGAGAAGACGGTTGGCTTTCACTTGCTCGCCGTAGCTAGGCCAGTCGGCTTTGTAGTGGGTGCCACACGTGTTGGGGGGGGGTCAGATGAAAAAGCCAGAATAGAAATAAAGTGTATCTCTCTCCTTATGTCGAAGAACCTTTAAACTCAAAGGTAATAAAAGTTTCGTACCTGAACTAAGAAGTCGTAAGTATTTTTCGTGTTTCGAGATTCCTATGTTCTATGTATATATGTTACGAACATTATGAACGTTTTGCGTACCGGTATGAATATGTCCATTTCACGTATTCATATCATGACTATGGTACACTGCTACGTAAAGATAAGCTGAAAGCTATGGTTTAAGAAAAATTAATAATGCATGACAAGCTATATCATATAATATCAACCAAACAATTAATAATGTAAAAAAAGACAAAAGATATTCCACCTGGTGATCGAGGTAAAGCAAAGGGTAAGTTTAAAAGCTTAGAGTTGATCTTTCCCAACTGTAAAAACTCTTGTTGCTTTAGCATTTTCGTGCTGCTGTAGAATAACAGCCTGAGTAGCTATGATGAAATTGAATGAAGTCTTAAAATGGATGAAGAAATGGTCAAATATTGATCATCGAATACAAGGGAAAAGGTAGTTGTAATAAATATAATTTCCGGCAAATTTTTGTCTTTATTGAAGAAAAACTTTGAATTTAATTAAAATTAGAACTCACTAAATTCAATTTAATCAGTCAATCCTAAATTGACACAGCCAGACACAATGCATTACGCTTCATGTCGACATTTACGGCTGTAAATTACATTCAGTAATGAAGCCTTTTGTCTGAAGCTATGTTTAGTGTTGCATACTTCATTGATAATATACTTCCTTTAAACGTAGAATAAGAAATGTGCCTCTTCGTTGAGCATAAACCACTGAAAATGAAGGGGTTAATTTTTTGATGATGATGTTTGGATAAATTCAACCTACATTTGATTTGTATATCTTCTCTAATAAAATGTAATTATTTTCCGAACACTCTATTATATATATATGTATATATATATATATATATATATATATATATGGGGGTGATAATTTTCCATTTTTAGTTGGGGCTTAGAATATGCAGACAGCAACAGTTACAGAGGGGTAAGCACCATACCACCCACCCGCAAAGGATTTTTTTTTCTTTTCTCCGTCTTTGTTGATTTGATTTTTTAAACAGATCTATCGTAGCCACTATTATTACTTTTGATTTATAGAAAGAATTGTATTATTGCTAGAAAATTTAGAAACTTTTCTTTGCACTGATTCTTTAGTCCAGACTAAGAAATTTAATAAATATTAGACTTTTCACCCATAATTATTGAATTATTTATTCCCTGTTTGCGAGATAATTTGTTTTTATGGAAGGCTAGAAGAACTCTGATTCTGAGAATTATAGTTCAAAGGTTGCTATCAACACTTCCATTAAAATTGCGATTTGACTATTTTTAAGGAGGATATGATTATCAACGCTAATGTGAGTTTTTTAAAGCTTTTTTTTTTTATTCATTCCTCATCCTTGACAAAAGTATGTGGATTTACTAGACATTAGTTTTTGCCTACCGCATATACTTTCAGAAAATCGACATTAACCCGACATATATTAATGCCTACTCATCCATCCACCTTCACCATCCTACTTCTGTTCCTCTACAGAGCAGATTTTTTTTTTTTGCATCTGGCGAGGAACAGTGAGTATCTATTCCCCTCCTTCCTTATTTCTATTGCCTAGTCTCATCTGACGATAATATTCATTTAAGTACATGAAACTGACTGTAATGAAACAGCTACTGAGGGTTGAGGCAATATCCGTCTATCTTAATCATTCATTATATATATATATATATATATATAAATATATATATATATATATATATATATATATATATATATATATATATATATATATATATATATATATATATATATATAACCAATTAAGCTTATTAACACGTGTAGGTTCGTTTTACCTAGTTAGATAGAAATATCAAGCTTTAGATTATGCACAGTCTGAAGATTTTCAAACACTTTAAGCGATTTTAAACTATTTATTTGGAAAGAGGACAAAAATTTGCGTCTCTGTTAAAAAAAAAATGAAGCATTAGCAATGGTTTAAGAATACGTCAGCGTAGCCATTATGAGGAAAACGAAGTAAATGCAAATAGACGTTCAGGAAATGATGTACATAATAAAGTGAGAATGCCGAACAACACGGGTTATGCATTAAATTCTTCTATGCACATAATGAGTGTTGTTTCACTGAAAACAGTTGTTTTTCTACCAAATGTTTTAGTAATGATAAAATCATGGCGAGATTTGTCTTGAGGCAAATAAATATACAAGGGGGATAACTGTAGATATCTCGGCAACCTTAAACTATCCCTCTAAAACGTTTACAAAATGTGTGCATTTTAGGATTCTAATGACTTTGTAATCTTGTGAGTGCGTAGCTTTCTTTGCCTGACGGCATTAATCATTTATGCGCCTGTGTGAGCGACTAAGATTTGCATGTGAGCATGGTAACGCCAAAATAACAGCATCCTATATGTGAATAAAATGCTCATTTTATATATATATATATATATATATATATATATATATGGTAGGGGTGATCTCACATCTTCTGGGCTCTCCCTTACTAATGTGAACCATTGGATTACCAACGCAGGTGATTTGTTTATAATGATAAAGGCTTGAGAAAAACCCTTTTGGGATGAGCTGATAACAGAAGACTGTGTGTACTAATGTGTTGCAGATCCTCGTGAACACCCCTCAGGTCTTAATTCTGTATTTTTCCTTCAGTTGCGGGGAGAAAAAAATGGATTCTTGTTTTTTTAAGGCCATTAGCAGGAAGTGAAACGTGAACAAATTGCTAAGATTTGAACTTGGCTCGGTGAGTCCATTTGATTACGGCGATAAACTTTACGCCGCACACACACATACTTCTATATATACATATACATACACACACGTACCGATAGGGAGAGAGAGAGAGAGAGAGTGAGTGAAAGAGAGAGAGAGAAAAAAGAAAAAAGGAGAGAGTCAAACACACAAACAGCCAGACAGGTAAATATAACCATAACCAGAAAAAAGAGCACTTAATAGCGAGTCTGTTATTAGAGAAATATACGTATTATACTCTTACTTAGAGTGTAAAATAATTTTCCGTAAATAGGAAACAGAATGATGCTTCTTTGTATCTTTGTTCACATTGAACATCATTTTTTAAATCATCTAATTTCTTGATATAACGAACACAATATAAATAAAAATGAGAACCCTTTATTCCTTTCTCAATACAAGCATTAAAATCATCACGAACCTCCGAGTTCACTGATTATATATATACATATATATGTAAGTAAAGTTGACGACCGTAGTCGAGGCCTACCCGAAAGCTCCCTTGTCAATAACTACAACACCGAGGTGTTGGGGAGGGCGCTACTCTTTTCCCTGGATTTCTCCAATTTAACCTTGAAACGTACCTTATAATGCTGAGTGATAAGCAAGAAGGTATCAGGAACCACTTTTTGAGTCTTTGGAATGACTCGACCTGAGATTGAATCCCGGTCTCCCGTGCCATTAGTGAACACTCTACTACAAACCCAATGGGCCGCTATATATATATATATATATATATATAAGTGTCGGGTTTGATTTATCCAACTTTCTACATATTTCTATCATAGTGTCAGATTCACTACAAATCTATCTTTTCAACACACACACAAACACACACAGATATATATATATATATATATATATATATATATATATATATATATATATATATATATATATATATATATATATATATACGCACCTGTTCATAGGTCTATAAAATTGAAAGAAAAGATTCAATATCGATGCATTTTTTCATGCCTGCAGATGAAAATTCTTCAAGGCCAGAGTGTACCGAATGTTGGGTAAATATCCCTTTGCCAAGAAGGTGAAAGATTTCAATAACCAACAGCAACACCCTTCTTCGTAAGAATGAGTGATATCAGAGAAATGTGAAATTCTATATAGAGCCTTTTTTTTGGTAAATTTTTAAACATGAACCAAAAGAGCGAATAATGAAGGATGCTTATCGTCAAATATACATGCCTTGAATTTCCCGATACTTATCCGTGAGAACTTCTCCTGGAGGGAAACTAACCTGCTCCCTTCTTTGTCTATTGCCTTCACAAAGTTCTTCATTACTCCTAACTTGATATGTAAAAGTGGAAGCAATACTTTATTCGGTTCAACCAGAGGGTGAAACTGAATATTATGCGAGCCAGGTTTTAACTGATGTTGGTCGTCAGCCCTGTTATCCCTGAGACACAGAAAACAAAGATTATTTTTGTGCCCACCATGGAGCCTTTGGACCAGTCCAACCATTTTAAGGTCTCCACAGATCAACTATTTGTGTTCCTGATACTTAACAGCAGTTTGTTTGTTTGGGTTTCATGGCATATCAACCTCTGGAGGTTATTCATTGCCGAATCTATTTTTATTAAAATGAACAGTTCTATTTCAAACAACTCAGTTTAGCATAAGTACACAGTTTAATTGTCAAAACATTTCTATTTTAAGCGATTCAGTTTAGTCAAACAGTTCTATTTCAAACAATTTCATTTAGTATGAGTATAGTTTTTTTTTACCCACAGTTAAATGTCAAAACAGATCTTTTTCGAACTATTCAGTTTAGCGTAAGTATTATTTAAAGGTCAAAAGCAGTTCTATTTCAACCAATTCACCTTAGAATAAGTACGAAATTTACATGTTAAAACAATTCTATTTCAAGCAGTTCAGTTTATCATACTTACACAGTTTAAATATCAAAACAGTTCTATTTCAAGTAATTCAGTTTAGCATAAGTTCGTATTTTAGTTCTATTTGACCCATAGATAGGATCCTATCAGATGCTAACAGAGTGGACGTGAGAACGATGGCAATGAAAGGGTGCTCTGCATTCTCCAAAGCTCCAGTATTACTAGAACCTCCCCATCAGATCATTTAGAGTCATACACAGTTCATTCGTCGTACCCCTCTGTAGAAGTACAGTCGGTGTATTCAACAGCCCCAGCCGACTAGGCAGACAACAAATTATCCTTCCTGTTGTGAGTTTCTTTTATTCATACCGAATGCCCAATAGGAATAGATGAAAAACTATTCCCATTATGCAGAAGACCTGCTAAGAGATTTCTGCTTGATGAGTCAATAAAACGTCTCCATTTCGTCGCATGATACTCTAAATCCATTGAATTGATCAATCCATTTATGTTGCAATAAACCAATGATGAATTATTTTGAAACGTGAAAAACTGTCTTAATTCTTTCTCACTGTTTCGATACCAGCAGAATTTTGTTCCTGGTGCCAACAGATGTTCCTCTTTTAGACGTAAACCCAACAGCTGAGAAGATTCCTTTGAATGGTTCAGGTCTCGTGTCAAGTTGTTGAGTTCTGCTTGTGTCAATGATACTAGTTATTTGTCTATTTTTTTTTTTTTTTTTGTATGCGTCATCCCCAGCTACAACAGTCATGTCACTATGTTTGGAATCAGAGCTATATTCCATGTCACCATCCGGCTCAGGAACAGGAAGGTCTGGGCTATGAAGGATAGGTCTGGTGGTAGAAGGGACGTCGGGTTATTGTACAGGTGCTTGTTCTGGCGATTTATACCTTTTAGATTTTTCATGCAGAAATAGTTGTCCGTAATATGATCTTTTTCTTCCCTCCAGACCATTAAAATGGCAAATGGTATACTCTTCCTTTTACCATCCCTCAGGTCCTCCACACGTTTTACAGCAAACGAAATAAGCAAATGGCTTATTCTTATTTCATAGTTTGACTTTAAAGTAATTGCAATATGGCTTTTTCCTAAAGTCACTGATTTTTGTTTGACTGTTAGAAAGAACCACATTCCAGTTGATATAACAAAACCTGCCAGGATTATTCTTACACTTGCGATCCATTCTTATAGGAATACAAATGCCAAGCTGAAAAGAGAAAAAATAAATCAGCACTCAGATCGTCTTTGACACAATACATTAGAATCATTTAAAGTTGAAAGATAAATTCCACCCACGCTAGATATATGTGCATAGCGAGTAGGGTGGTACACTATGGAGAGAGAGAGAAAGAGAGAGAGAAAGAAAGAGAGCAGACACTGGCCTTAGTATTATATTTCTCGTTTACTGTTGTAGTTCTCTCAAGTGCTTGTTCACTGATTCCATCTTCACAACTTCTCACAGATCTCACCTCAAAATGTAGGCTGTAATTTTTGGTCGGTTTTACATCGTCGCGTCTGGCGTCCAACCGAACTGTCTTTTCTTATTTTCTGACCCGCGTCCCCTCTCCTCACTGCTTTTTCGCTTGGTTTTCTTCAAAAAAAATCCGATATTCTGCAAATATATTTCTACTTCAACCCGGACGTCTGCTGCTATCCTGATCTAGACCTTCCCATTTGTTTATACCTTATAGCCTCTCTTTCTCTTTTTCTCTATCTCTTTCTCTTTCTCTTCCTCTCTCTCTCTCTCTCTCTCTCTCAATTATCTTCGATTACTTTTCTCATATATGTTCCTTTCCTTTGCCTCAATTACCTTTCTCATATATCTTTCTTTCCTTTCGACTGTCCAATGTTCGACAAGTAAATCTCGCTAGGAAACGACTCACAATCAACCGTAGTCCTTAATTATTTTACATGTTGATAAACATTTGACCTTTGCAAAGAAAATTTTAACGCCGGCCAGTGTAATTGTTCTCGATAAAAATCTGGTGCTTTACATCTTCAGTGATATAATTAAACAGCTTTCTGACAGTTCAAGAAAATAGAAAAACCCAAAACATCAGTCAGGAAAGGTATTTTCTTGCCAAATTCTTAGAAAATCCTTATCTGTAAAAAAATTTGAAAGCAATCCATTTGTAAGACAAATAAATTCAATTTTTATACCGTAACGTCATCAGTACAGCAAAAATCAGAACATTCTTATTATTTAGTAATTTTTTATTCATTATAACGTAAGGTTAGAAGCATCGAGCTCCTAGAATGATTCGAAATCACTAGTAATGGTCTATTAACCAAACTTCCTACTTCTTAGATCACGCACTCGATGTTCCCAAGATAAAGATCTAATGACCCGAGCTCAAGTTCAGGACGAAGCTCTTTGTATTTACATGGTACTACAACTCTTGAGAAAGGTAGAAATCCCTCTATTCTCCACTCATCTCTTGGTAAATAGTGTTTATTTACCCAACCTCTCTGCACGACCAGGATGTGGCACAAGATCTATTTTAAGAGGAGTTTAAGAGGATTTAATTCAGAGGTTTTCATTTCCTGGACTGATTGCCGTACAAGAGCCCAGTCGGCCCTAGCTGGAGGAAGTATCGTTAGATTTAAACTTTTCTCAAGGGTATTAGCACAATGTGAAATGCAAATAGACTTGTCTTGGATTTGAACGTGTCCATCAACGACGATAACCAATACACCACAGCCACCTCCATATAGGTAAATTATAGAGCTGACTGGCATCTTTAACCTAGTCGGGAACATCTGAATTCAAACCTATTAAATTACGCTAAAAAGTTGACTTAACGTCGCATCCTATTTATATGGAAGGGTTGATTAAATATATAAACCAACTGACTTCTGAAAACAATGCATAGATTAGTTGATAGTTTTTTTGAGTGGTTGGTTTTACTGTAGGTCAAAACTAGTGGGAGTTGTGCTGAAGTCAGTCTTTTTGCAAACAATTATATGGTTTGAAATAATTAATGATAATTACTTGTAAACAACCATAGCCTCAAAAAGCTGTTATTAATACAAATAATTTGTACACGTATAGTTTTAAGTATTCCAATCAAAAATTTAAACGTATGGATTCAAGTACGAGGTTCATACGATAAGTTTACAGCCTTTTTTTGTATGGGCATTTAAAATTGCCGTAGACTCTTCAAAATTCACTATATAATTGCTATACATCTTATGAGATGACTGGCTAATTTTTATGATTTCAATTTCACATCAACAGCTACAGCAGGAATTGGAATACCCCCTACTAAAGCCTGATTGTCACAGCTGGTGAATTTCAAAAATGCAATCTGACACTTTAGAAGAACGATATGCAATAAAATTCTGATTTAAACTTGGACAAAATGCCACAGAAACGTGTTGAATTCTTCAGGCTGCTTTTCGACCATCTTGCATGAATCGAGCATCAGTTTTTGAGTGGCATAAGAGATTCAAGGAAGGTAGGGAGTCTGTGATGGATGATGAGAGGTATGGGAGGAGTAATGAAGTCGATATACCAGAGTTGATTGGTCAAAGGGTTAGGCTTAGGGTTAGGGTTACTATGTTTCAGGAGGAGATTCCTAGGGAAGAGGCCAGCATTCTTCAAATCGGGTCAGTGGCATTTCCACCAGGACAATACACCAGTCCACAACTCCATCCTTGTCATAGACTATTTGACCAAGATGGGCATCAATACAGTTCCTCGCCCTCCCTATAATCCAGACCTTGCTCCCTGAGACTTTTGCTTATTCCCTAAGCTCAGAGGCTGTCGTTATGAGAGAATTGAGGAGATGAAAGAGGTTGTGACGAAGGTCATTGACACGCTCACTCAAGAGTACTTCCATGGAGCCTTCCAGTGGTTGTGTGAACAGTACAACAAGTGCATTGCAGCCAGAAGAGATTACTTCGAAGGGGACATGAGTTTCATGTGTATACTATCAATAAAAGTGTCCATACGAAAAAAGTCTGGAAACTTATCGTACGCACCTCGTATTTCTATCTAAAAGTCAAACAAATCTTTTCTAATATCTAATGATTTGAATCTTTTTTTTAACAATCGTAGCTTCAAGTCACTGTTTACACACAGTTATATAATTGCAAGGAAGTATTGCCATTTAATGATATTCCTTTATTTGAACACGTCAATATGACTTCATTGCGTAGTTTGCTGGGGCTGTAGAATACACCAACTGCTTCTCTGCAGAGGGGAAAGACCCTCCACAATGAGTGTCCTGATATGACACTAAACAATCTGATGGGGAGGTTCCAGGATTGCTGGAGCTTTGGGAAATACAGAGTACCCCTTCATTGCCATCTCTCTCAGGCCTACCCTGGCCCGGACTGGTACCCCCTGAAAAGAGTCCTATCTATGGTTCAAATAGAACTCAACCGTGGTTTCGAGGCTTTACTGTTTTTTGCATTTAAACTGCGTATTTCTGCTAAACTGAATTGTTTAAAAAAGAACTGTTTTGACATTTTAAATTGCGTACTTATGCTAAAGTAGATTACTTGAAATAGAACTGTTTTTTACAATGAAACTGTACTTACGCTAAAGTGAGTTGTTTGAATTAGAACTGTTTGACTCAGCTGAATAGCTTGAAATAGAAATGTTTTTGACAATTAAACTGTGTACTCATGCTAAACTGCATCGTTTGAAGTAGAACTAATTATTTCTATAAAAATGGTTTTGGCATTAAATAACATACAAATGTTAATATCCATAAAACCCAACCAATCAATCAATATGGTTTCAAGTATCCTTATCCGATACAAATCATACGCAAGAAGTTATATGAAGGCAAGTAATTTTCAAACAGATCGGTATAACTCATAGAGATGGTGCCCTAACTGAGTCAGAATCGACCTAGAAAGAATGAAGAGGTAAATTCTCAAACTTCCGAGTTCTAAAAGTGAAACTTTACCACATTTTTCTGATTATCTTATTTCCTTCAGTCAATAAATCAGCCCGCATTCAGGATTCCAAATCGTTGATTTTTTTTAATTTCATTCCTTCCACTCACTGGTTCAAAAGTTTTGATCTCTTAATCGTCAGACAATTCCGCAGATGTTAGAACTCGGAGTCAAAATCAGTTAGTTGGGTGGTATTACACACAAACGCAGAATGTCCCGGTAGAACCTTACAACAGCGATAGAATTTGTTAGTTTTCACTCATATCATAGGAATGTCAGATCAAAATACAGCCACGTCATCTAATTCTTTGATGTATTCACAACTCTCCAGGCCCTATCGGTGAGGTCTAAAATTCGATGACTGTATCCCATGCCAGGGGTCTAAGACTCCATCTTAAAAATGGGTGTGTCTTTAGTATGACTCTAAACAATGTGATGTTGAGGTTCTAGTAACGCTGGAGTTCTGAGAAATACAGAGTACGTCTTCATTGCCATTGCTCCCAGG
Source organism: Sepioteuthis lessoniana (assembly GCA_963585895.1). NCBI lineage: Eukaryota > Metazoa > Mollusca > Cephalopoda > Myopsida > Loliginidae > Sepioteuthis > Sepioteuthis lessoniana. Next base: position 38,358,071 of record OY757909.1, read on the forward strand.
TCCACTCTGGCCCGGAGTGGTAGCACCTGACAGGTTCCTATCTATGGGTCAAATAGAACAAAACTGCGTACTTATGCTAAAGTGAATTACTTGACATAGAACTGTTTTGACATTTAACAGTGTTTGGACAAGAACTATACATATACTAAACTGCTTTGTATAAATTAAAACAGTTTGACTAAACTAAGTAGCTTGAAATAGAAATATTTTTTGACAATTAAACTGTGTACTCATGCTAAACTGAATTGTTTGAAATCGAACTGATCATTTTTATAAAATGGATTTGGCATTAAGTAACCTAAAAACCTGACATGCCATACAATCCAAACACCAACAAACACCAACAACGACTCAAAACAGAATGTGATGGTGAGGCTCTAATTCTGGAAATCTAATGAGTATGGATTATTGACACTAAAACCTGACATGCCATACAATCCAAACAGCAACAAACACCAACAACGACTCAAAACAGAATGTGATGGTGAGGCTCTAATTCTGGAAATCTAATGAGTATGGATTATTGACACTAATCCCAAAGTCCACGCTGACCCGGGGTGGATGTACCTGGGTCAAAATTAATCTGTTTAAAAGTTATTTGTATGTGATAGAACTGTGTTAAAGAAACAGTTAGTATGAATATAGCTATAAAATTATCCTAAAGTTATGCTGTCAATCAATCAATCACAGTTTTTGAGCAGCAAAGCGTTAATTCAGTAAAATAAGATTTGAATTGACTAAATGACATGTTTATACACTGTGCAAGAAGTATAATTTCTTTGAGATTCACATGCGACGTGTATAAAATCTCAATTAATAGTTAATTCATATATATATATATATATATATATATATATATATATATATATATATATAGAGAGAGAGAGAGAGAGAGAGAGAGAGATTTCAAATTTTAGTGGTATCTGAACTCATTCTAAACAATTTAATTCTCATTTTGACGTCTGCGTTTTATGATACTTTTCGCTTTTCTCAGTACTTTTTTTTTAAGTAAGTGTAACAGAAAGACGTTTAGTTCTATAAAGCATATTTTTCCACTTTTTTATTTTTGTCTTTTTCTATCTATCGGCTCCAAAACATTCGAAAATTCCCAAAGGAAACCAGACGGGATTGGTTTTTTAATGGAAAAGGCACTCAAGTGAAAAAACAAAATTTATTATATCTGCAGTAAAGAAGTTTTTTTTTAAATTTTACACATTGTTCGTCCCCCCCACACACACACACACATTATGATTAGGCTTCAGTTCCGGAGCTTTGGGGAATGTGGAGTACCTCTTTATTCCCATTACTCCCAAGTCCATACAAAACCGAACTGGTTGCCTTTGACGATATATATATATATATATATATATATATATATATATATATATATATATATATATATATATATATATATATATATATATATATATCGTTTATTCATATCATATCTTTTAATTTTCATTCAGCATTCCTTCCTTTGAAATGTGTTTGTACTTTATTTATTATACGTTTTACTCGTTGGATTTTCACAAATTTATTATTTGAGAGTTCTCATTAGAGATTAAATGACAGCAAAAATATTTTGGCATCCTGTATATCCAAATTTCTATTCTACCATATATGTCCCATTGTTCCAATATGTTCTCAAAATTTTTCTTGGCTATTCCTAACACTTTCTTTCTACTTAATCCTAAATCAAAGGTCTCAAGAATTGTCTATATCAACTCGTTGGAGTAAATAGTTCTCTCTTTCTCTCACACGTTTTCTCTCATTATTTCTGTCTCTCAATCTGCCTGAGCATGTGTGTGCGCATGTGCGTGTGTGCGCACGCACTTGTGGGAGTGCACGCACGCACATTGTGTTTCTACGTGTACGTATATGTGTGTATATGTGGGTTATATATATGGTCCTCTATAGGACTAACGTCATCCGGATACAAATGTATTTGTCTACATTCTAATAATAATATATACGTGGTGATACATATTTGTATATATATATATATATCCATATATATATATATATATATATATATATATATGAGTATTCTTTGGTCCAGTTAAACCGGAGTTGGGAGTAATTCCATCAGGACAAGAAATTATTCATGAATGAATATTTAAATTTTCCTGGTAAACAATAATACAGAGCAATCGGTCACATAGGATTATAAAAAATAAAAAGAATAAAAAAAAGTATATATATATATATATACTAAAACTAAAAATATAGTTTGCTGTAATAAATAACAAAGAGGGATCAATATTATTGATAGAGCATGTATATCACGATTAAAATTGTGTAGATATAAAGTCAACTGCAATTGTTGACTATCAGTATTTCGTCAAGGTGAACATCTGGCCAAAGGTAAACACTTGGTCCTATGATGCCAGTAAGAAAGCGCCGTTGATTCTATGTCGACGCTATCGTAACTATATATATCTATATATATAAATCTGGAGTTTTAAGTCAAAAGTAATTTGAATTTTAATAAATAAAAGTAAAAAAATAATTTACTATAATTCCAACCGGCAATAAACAAAAAAACCGGAAGTGGGCTAAATGAGGAGAAAACTCTTCACCCCTCTTCTATCACTTCCCACTCTTCTTTCCTGTGTCTATTCTGAATTATTTCATCCATAAGATCTGAAGAAGTCCTGTTAATTTTTTTCGTGTTTTTGATTTATATCAAAAACATATAACAGGATGGAAATAAATTTATAATCCTAATGTGACCGGTATTGTTTTTTTCGTAAAGAAATATATATATATATAGATAGATAGATTGATAGATAGATAGATATATTTGTGCATGTGTTTGTGTGTAATCAATATATTTCCTTTGTAAATAAACCTTTAAATAAAAATGTAAATTGTACCAAAAAAAATGTGGTTCCCAGAAACTCTAAAATTTGAATCTGTTTTTTATATTCTTCTTTTAACAATAACTGCTTTCGAAGAAAACGTTGAATTAAATCTCTTTGAATCGACTTTCGTGTTTGTAGACTATAGATATGTTTTGCCACGCAAAATGTGTAGAATCCACACCCGAAATAATTCATGTATATTTTCATTCCTAGATATTTGAAAATAGATTTTATCCGATTAAAATCCTACATTAATTGATCTACTTTTGTTCTAGTTTCGTGCTGACCTAAATCTTATTATAAGCTAGTCTCGGGTTTTTGCTAAGAATTGCATATACATAGTCAAATAAATTGCTCACTTTTGTTTTCATTTATACTGTTTGGTTTTTGTTTCTTTTCAGCATTCAACATCACAAAATTTATTAAGATTCAATATTGCGAAAGAAATGTAAAAATTAAATTGAATCCTTCGCTTGCTGACATTTCTACGTTGAAAATACTTGTACTAATTTAACCTTTCTCACAACTGATAATTACTGTACAACATACATATAGACCTTAGCTTTATAAACATTGTTTTCCCTACATGTAATAACATACACATCGGAATTTTTTTTATACACACAAAGTATATTTAAAAACATGTTCTTCATTCTATTTTATCCAAATATTGAAGCATATTTACGCATTTCTTATCAAGAAAAGGAATCTTTGTTATTCAACAAACTCTTCACTTAAGTGAAGAAATAGAATTTGTTAAGTCTGCAGTACTGAATTTTTAAAAATTTTTGCACATTGTTCGTCAACACACACACACACACACACACGCATGCGCACGCACACACACACACACACACGCACACGATGGTTAGGTTTCAGTCCTGGAACTTTGAGAAATGTGGAGTACCTCTTCATTACCATCACTCCCAAGCCAATTCAAAACCGAAGTGGTTGCAATTGAAAAGGTTTCATCTATGGGTCAAATAGAAGTGTTTAATCATTTAACTGTGTGCAAACAAATAACCGATGTTAAATTGAATTGCTAGTGTTACATAGCAATATTCGAAACCATTTAATTGTGTGCAAACAAATGATTGATACTGAATTTAAGTATGCATGTTTGATAGGAATGCTTGAAACAGGGCAAACAGGTGATTAATATCATATAGGATTATTAGCGTTTGATTATAATACTTGATGCCATTTAACTTTGGGCAAACAAATTATTAGTATTAAATAGAATTATTTGTATTAGATGGTAATACTTGATGCTATTTAACTGGGTGCAAACTAATGATTAATACTGAATTTAATTATATATGTTTGATAGGAATTATTGAAATTGTAGGCAAAGAATAGATTAATATCAAATATCATTATTAATCTTAGGTAGCTATACTTGAAACTATCTAAGTGTGTGTAAACAAAAGAACTCTGGGCTGTTTAAAATGTTACCAACATAGTATTAGTTTGCAAACCATATATATATATATATATATATATATATATATATAGGATTTGCCATGAAATATCCTCTATAGGTTAGTATCCCATAAAAACAACTATCCAACCAACCAACACACACACACACACACACACATATATATATATATATATATATATATATATATATATATATATATATCGTTTTATTCATATCTTCTACCTGGCTATGTATCTCACTTTTCCAGTCTAGAATTTTTTTCAGTTATAGATTTGTAGTATCTCTGACTAATATGTTGAAGATTACTTTATAAAATTGATAATACTGGAATCTTTAAACCTTACAACGGTTTGGTTTGGTTTGTTTGTTTAAAAGTATATTAACCTTCGTGGTTTATTTAATGCCAAAAGCCATCCTTGTTAAAGGACAGCAGTTTTAATATTTAATCCCTTGCTAGGGGTGGATTAGGGATTTCCTACCTTTCCCAAAGGTATTAGTCTGAAATGAACGTAATAAAGTGACTAAGATTTGAATTTGCTTACTATGAAGTCACAATCCAGTACATTACCAATAAAATTGACATTGCTTACTATGAAGTCACAATCCTATACATTAGTAACTACAACCGTTAGTTATACACGTAATAATTATATTTCAAGAAGTAAAGTTTCTTCTTAGTCAGAAATATCAGAATGGTAATATTTCTTGTGAAACTTTATAAAAAAAAAACGGATATTATTGGGCATTGTTATTTCCTAAACAATGAGTTAAAAAGTATCATTGCTGTTCTTCTATGAGATTATATTTGGCCTAAATAACCAAGAAATATTGATATGCCATTAAACTAAGAAATATAACCAACCAAATCATTTAATTCCTTACAAAGAAGAAAGAGTAACTACTTCTACTATATAGTCCCCACAAAGAAACTGTTACCGCTATGATGATGCTCTACAAAAACACGAAAATAATGGTTCTCTCACCCCATGGCAACACTCATTTCTTTAGCATTGTTGGTGGAGCCTTGCAAGGAAATACATTCGCAGTATTTCTATCTATAATCTTCCTAGATCACATGCTAGAAATGTCAATAGATCTAAAGAAAGAAAATATTTTCACACTAAAAATGCCAGAAGCATCTCGCGAAATCTATTACAGAAGCAAACTAAGTAGATGATATAGCACTTCTCACAAATGCACCTGCCCAAACCAAATCATTGCTGCATGTGTTGCATGTATTTTAAATAAGATGTGGCCATCTCCATAGTAATTGACAAGTCTCTGAAATTAGTAGACTATTTCATATACCTCGGTTGCAATATTTCATCGACTAAAAGATTTGTTTACAAATGCAAATGAAAAGCGTGGACTACTATTGACAGGTTATCGACCATATCGAAATTTAAACGTGGATTCGTCCAATTTGTAGCCGTGTCAGTATGACTGTATGGTTGCACCTGTTGGATGAAGCGCTTGGAGAAAAAGCTAGATAAGGACTAAAGGATTTTGCGCGCTTTTTGAACAAATCCTTAAGTAGAACACAACTTACCGCCCATTTTACAAACTGTTAATAGTAAGATGAACTACTGATTACACACACTCCTTTGATTCCATCCCTCTCTCTCTCTCTCTTACCTCTCATTCTTATCGGTCATTGCTTTTGGCAGAACCTCTAGAAGACATCCAATGTCCGCACGAAGCTGATTAATGTAAGTTTTTGCAGGTCTGCCAAATCTGGTGTGCCCATATATAGGAGTCCACGAGAGAACATTGCTCATTATTTCCCCAGCAGTTTCCTGCATGTCTTTTTTTTATCTTACTGGCATGGTTTATGAGATAAGAGGTAAGTGGCCGAAAAGCTATTGTTTTGTTAGGTTTTGATTCAAGGATTCGTTTTAAAAAGCAGGCAGCATCTTTATGTAGTTCATATCCAGATTTTTTTCCAAATAGTTCTGACCAAGCAATAGCTTGGAACAATTCCCGTTTTATCAGCGAGATAATATTTCCATCGCTTTATACCAATGGAAATCTGTCAAATTGATAAAGTTTAAGTAATATAACTATTCCAAAAAATATTCTCTGTGTAATCGTTATATCGACCACCGGAGACGACCTAATTCCTCGCAGCTACCATAACGGCCTCACTGTCAGGAACTCAGCATCCGCATAATCCATCAATTATTAGCCTGATTCGTGCGTTTTAGTCACTCTTTGTTTTTGATTCGAGAACTCTGCTAAACGTGACTTCCTGTTCCCATCACAGTCTCCATAACTAAAACTATTACCCCTCGTCTAAACTTAATCACATCCACTGTTCGGTCCGCGTAAACGTTCGCAAAAGTCAATGAATATCAACGGGTGCATTTTTTTCGTCGAGAGGAATTTAATAACATATTTCTGCTTTCATATTAGAAGCCGTTTCGTCATACTGCCGTTCAGCTTCTATCAGGCAAAAAATAGGAATTACTGACTCGCAATTTCAGTCTCTGTTAAGGTGCCAACCACATTTGGCTCTGATGTTCTAGGACAATATGATAAAATAGGAGACATTACTTTTTAAACGAATCTCTTACGAGCGTGATATACAGACTCTCGTTAATCACTAGAGAATATTATAGTCAGTTGCTGAAAATATGTGAAACAAAAAACAAAAATAAAAAATAGTGTTTTGTAACTGAAAACTTGCATCTAACTGTAATTTTACTGCCTACGTCACTTGTAGTTCACGTGATAATAAATTGGAGGATTTACTTTCGGAGCGTCTGTCATATATATACACAACTATGACAACATAAACAAAAAGACACCCACTTTCTTAGTAAAATCTATACTGTCATTCTGGTGTGCGAATGTTAAAATACTGATGTGGATAGCAGAGAGTTATTTACATAAATTTTCATCTGATACTAGTCGCATGAATATTTGACCAATTTCGACGCCAAGCTGATGGCCGACAAGATACATCAGATTAATACGAGATGGCTTTTCAGATGAGCGCGCAAGTAGAAAATAGTTCACCGGACACGCCAAGAAAATTCCGGCATCATGATAACGAGTTGATTGGCTGTTTTGGAAGAGAATAAAAGCAACATAGATTTCGTGTTGCTGGTGGCGTTGTAAGGCTCTGGCTCCAAGTTTTTTTCTCTATGAAATTTGTAGAATACTTCAGGTTATTTCATCTCTTTATGGGATCAGAAATGATGTCAACTTTATGATCGTGTATGCGTGTGTATTTACCCAACCTCTCCGCACGAACAGGATACGACACAAGGTTAATTTTTATGCAAAGGTTAACAGGTTTGAATTCAGAATTATCCTTCTTCAAGATCATTTACTTGAACAATGCTGAAGAGACAGTCCTGCTAGTTACCCCAAGCTGGAGGTAGAATTTTTGGTTCCTTCCTTTCCCAGAAGTATTAATACTATGTGAAATACCAACAGACTCGTCCAGGATTTGAACTCGGAACACCGTGCCCATCTGCAACGACGGTAACCATTACACCACGGTCTCATCCATGTGTGTGATTATGTATATGTGTCTGTGACCGCGAGCAGAGGAGTGTCTTCTTTAGTTAAGTAATGTCACAGTTTTCAGTAATTTACAAGAATAATCACAATCCTTTTCAATATCATTTACTCTATGGAAACTGATCACTACAATCTAAGACAAGAAAAAAAAATGCATCAATGATTGATACGGAAATTTAATCACGTTACCAGTTAAAATTTGATTCGACGACTGTAGAACGCAAATAGTTTGATAAGATACAGTCGCTGGTTTTGAAATCAGTTATATCACAATTGGACTCCAGTCATATTCTACCCTATGTTATTAACTTAAATATTTAAACTGGTAATGTCTAGACGTTTAGACATCAGTCTAGACGCATCAATACTAATTCTCGAAACCTTTTAATTGGTACGTTTGATATTTCTGATCAGACCACGTGATTGTGGAAGTATTGCAACCTCACTATACTTAGCACCACGTGATTATTTTCTTTCCTAAACTAAAAACCCATCTCAAGAGTAAGATATAAGGAGGTGGAGAATCGTATCGCTTCATAATAATAAAATCATGAGTTTAAAACCAATTTCGATTAATGGAAACCTCGCTGGAATAAGCGAGTTGAATGCCAAGAGAACTATTTAAGAGAAATTAATGTTTCATTCATTGTTTATGCCTGTCTTGGTAAATATAACACCAGTCTCAGTATGTTTTGAACATATCTCGTCGATAAAAAGATTCATTAATTCTAATTATTATGTATATTATAATCTAATTCGAAAACTGTTGCAAAAAGAAAAGAAACTAACAGCTGATAACGACTCTGGGTTTAAACATGGTTTTGAAGCGTATGCTTATTTTTTACAAACCAAGAACCCCACCCACCAGCACCTAACGATATTAACAAGCTTTACTGGTTTTCCTTTACACAGTGGGAATGCCAGACAAAAATACAGCTTTTTAAGTAATTTTTTGTTGCAATCATTATGTACGTGAATACAGCCGTAAAGATTTGATTTAATTGTTAGATTTAGATTAACAGCCTAAATGACAACGTCTAGACACTTTGCTCATACTCGAACATAACGTTCGAGTAGTATTGGCTATTTTAAAAGTAATATCTTGAGTAAACAAAGAAATTGCATTAGCTGTTGAAAAAAATCATGTGATGAGTTCCATGCAAACGATTTACAACCTGAGTTCGAGATTAATGTTCTTTTTGACGCTACTTTCTAAGATTTGCTTAATCTCGTACTCAGGTCTCAGGTCGCTGTTACTATCTACAGTTTCTAAGTGGTTTATCATTTTAAAATGTAGATATGTCAGTGGGGCTTACTGTCACCCATTTAGCGGGGAGAGAATCCCCTAAAAAGAGGTATCGTGAGTATTAAACTAAACTGCATCCTGATTCATAATTTGTATTGTATAGGAATACTTGAAAGCATATGAATGTGTGCCAAAATTATTGAAATTAAAACATAAGAACAGATATTTGAAATCATATAATTCTGCTTAAATTATTAGTATTAAATCAGAATACTTGAAACCATATAATTTCTCGTAAATTATTAGATCAGAATACTTGAAATCATAAAATTGTGCGTAAATTATTAATATTAAATAAGAATACTTGAAACCATATAATTGTGCGTAAATTATGAGTATTAAAAGGGAATACTTGAAACAATATAATTGTGGGTAAATTATTTGTATTAGATCGGAATACTTGAAACTAAATAATTGTTCGTAAATTATTAGTATCAGATCGGAATACTAGAAACCCTATAATCGTGCTTAAATTATTTGTATTAGATGGGAATACTTGAAAGCATAAAACTGTGTGTTCAGTCCCTTTGACAACAGTTACTCGCAGTTTTATGCTTTTTTAACTAAAAACAAAAGAGAGAAAGCACAATCATTTGACAAAACGTTGTTAGAGGGAATGTTTTCCCCATAACCACGGACCAGAAGATTGTTTTTCTTTTTTTTTTTTTTTTTGTTAAAAAATGCATAAAACTGCAAGTAACAATAGTCACCTTTGAGGTAAACATTGTTTTAGTTTTTATAGTACTCTGCTGGTTGGCATTCCGGCACCTTTTTTTTCTCGAACGCTTTTATTGAACCGATTGTTTGTTTTTTGTTTTTTTTTATGTTTTTCCACTTTTCGATTTATTCTTTGTTTTTTTGGTTTGGTTTGGTTTGGTCTGGTTTGGTTTTATGGCATATCAACCATTGTAGGTTATTTGATATCAAATACGTACATATATATTGGATATATATATGATTTGTAAACACAATTTTGATAACACTTTTAAACGAACTGAGCTCATTTTTTTGTGCCCTGTTAAATTGTTTCAAGTATTGCTATCGAATACGAATAATTCTATTTACTATTACTGATTTGACTGCGCACAGTTAAATTGTTGCAAGTTTTGCAATGTATCACTATCAACTCAATTAAACATCTGCTATTTGTTTAATGATCAAACAATTCTGTGATAATTTTCCCCTTTAACCCATCGTATTTTAGCGAAAACTAAAAATCAGATTCTACCTTTTTTGGCGAATACATGTAAACAGTCAGGGGGCCCCCACCACACAGTTTGTCTTATTTTCTTTTTTTTATTTCAAGTCTTTTCATCACTTATAAAAAAATACCCCCCCCCCAATATTGTTTCCACCCCTTTCTTTTTTTTAGCGAAAAAAATCTCCACCCTCCCCATCTGATTTCCCTAAAAAAATTTGGTTACACGTTCCCTTACCGCTATCTCTGGTCGTCAGTAATGCTTGCTGGTCCGAAAGAGGGTGATTGAGGGTTAAATTTATATAACAAAGTGATCACCCAGCCAAATTCTAGAATATTGGAGTTTTCCTCAAAATTTCTGCTTTTCGGATACTTTTTCTGACGTTTACAAGTATTCGCTAAAAAATGTAGAATCTAATTTTTAGTTTTCGCTAAAATACGATGGGTTAAAGGGTAAGAATCTTCCCAATTCTGTTTCTAACCATTCACTTTAGCATAAGTTATTTGTTTGCGTTCAGTTTAGATGTCAGTTCTACTGGGACCATAGATACCACTCCGGTTCAGATTCGACCTTGAAGAGATGGCAACGAACGGGTACTCCACATCCCCCAAAGCTCCAGCATAACTGGAGCCTCACCATCAGATTGTTTATAGTCATAAAGAGGACACTTGTTGGAGAGGTGGGGTTACGCCTCTGCAGAGATACAGACGGTGTATTTTACAGTCCCAGGTTTGCTTTGGTTTGTTGTGTTTTATGGCATATCAACCTTTGTAGGTCATTTAACGCCAAATCCATTTTTATGTGAATAACCAATTCTATTTCAAACAATCAAGTTTAGTATGAGTACACAGGTTAATTGTCAAAAACATTTCTATTTCAAACTATTCAAGCTGTTATATATAACAACTCAGTTTAGTGTAAGTACAGTTTCAACATCAAAAAGAGTCCAATTTCAAAACATTCTTTTAAGAATAACCACGCAGTTTAAATGTAAGTACAGTTTAATTGTGAAAAACATTTCTCTTTCGAGCTATTCAGTTTAGTCAAGCAGTTCTAATTCAGCTAATTCAATTTAGTATAAGTACAGATTTTGTTTACACACAGTTAAATATTAAAACGGTTCTATGTTAAACAATTCAGTTTAGTGTAAATACAGTTTCAATGTAAAAAAAAAACAGTTCTATTTGAAGTAATTCAGTTCAGCATAAGCACAGAGTTTAAATGTAAGTACGGTTTAATTGTCAAAAACATTTCTATTTCAAGCTATTCAGTTTAACCAAACAATTCAGTTTAGCATAATTATGCCCGTTAGTTCTATTTAACCCATAGATAGGGCCCTATCAGGTGCTACCACGCCGGGCCAGAGTGGACCTGGGAGCAATGGCAATGAAGGGGTGCTCCGCATTCCCCAAAGCTCTAGCATAACAGGAACCTCACCATCAGATTGTTTAGTGTCATATCCAGGACACTCGTTGGGGGGGGGTCTAACCTCTCTTCAGAGGTGCAGTCAGTGTATTCTACAGCCCCAACCGACTGGGCAATCTACAATATATTTTCGTATATATGTATATATATTTTTTACATGTGTGTGTGTGTGTGCGTGTGTGTATTGTGTGATAGAGATAATTTACACCTACTAAAAATTATTTTCCACACAGTCATCTCACCACCAGCGATGAACAAAAACATAAATTGTGTTTAAGTAAAAATTTGCACTAACCAGAGTAATTCATTTTTTCACAAAAGCGATGACGACATAGTTATCAGAAAAAAGTTGTACGCGTAAGTAAAGTAAAGTTGGCGACTGTAGTCTGGGGCGACCAGAAGGCTCCCTTTTCAATAGCTACTACACCGAGGTTTAGGGGACGGCGTTACTCCTTTCCCTGGATTGCTCCACTTTACCCTTGATACGTACCTTATATTACCGAGTGTTAAGCAAGGAGGTATCGAGTACCATTTTTAAAGTCTTTGGTATGACGCGACCTAGGATTGAGCCCAGGTCTCTTGGACCATTGGCGAACACTCTACCCTCTAGTCCAATGAATATGTAGCAGAAAGAAAATTGTATTTTTTGTTTGGCGCGTAATTTAATTTGACCTTTAGAGTCGCCAAACATTTTCACCCAATCAGGGTGACCTGTCCTATTCAGCCCGAACCATATTTCTTAGCAGCACCAAAAATTGAAGAAAGCCCGCGAAACTCTCTCTCCCTCAGAAATCCTCAACGGGAACGGACGTCTTAACGTCTGTTCTTGAATAGCAGTTGCAGCAACATACACTATGAGGAGAGCCATCTAATTTATGGACCCTTTGCGTCTATTCTTCTTGACCAAGGGATCCTAGTTAAAAACAAAGTAGACGATACACTCTAACAACTTCCCACCTTCTTTCCTTCCTACGAGACCTCGCAGCATACCAGCATAAACCCCTTTACTTCATGCTGCCATTAAAACCTTGATACAAAAACCTAACGACGTCTTCGTTGTTCTTCACCACCTTTATTTTTCATCAACATTTAGCGAGGGGATAACAACCAACGAAATACCAGCGCTACCAACGCAATACCAACGCAACCAACGTAATACCAACGCAACCAAAGTAATACCAACAAAACCAACTTAAATCTTGAACCAAAAACCCAATAATAATAATAATAATAATAATGTTATCCCCATCGCTATAAATATGCGTACTCCACCTTTAACCAGCGGAATTCAGTGTACCAACCTTTTCCAGATGCCATTATTAATAGCATATTAGTTTTGAAAATTTCACATTTTGACCAGAAATCATATTTACAATGTAAATATAGTGTTAAATTTGACCTTTACTTTTTCATCAGGTAAATTAAATCAATAATAATCTTTTGTTTAATTGTATAAACCTGACAAAAAGCTAAAAAGTTTCCAGCCAGAAACCAAAATAATAGCTCATTCTTCCATGATTGTTTTGATCAGTCGAAAATCAAGACAAAGTTGACTATTCCTCAGATAATAACCGTTACACAATGAGCTCCAAGTAAATAAATGCATTCTGTCGGCTTCTATGGTCACTTATTACCTAGACACTTATTACCTATTTAGACAACATTAGGTAAACTTACCTCTATTTTTTTCTGTCCAGTTGATCTCATCAGCGACGTATTTTTGAACGAACTGTGTCCACTAAAGGAAAAAAGAAAATAAGGAAAGAAGAACAAAAAGAAGAAAGAAATAGAGACAAATGTATTTTAAACAGGTGGTGGGGGAAAATGAAACCTTTTTAAAACAGGAGCCGACCATAAAGAGATATATGGCGCAAACTGCGAAGGCGGTGAAATCATTTGTTGTAGTTGATGTTGCCATTTTCTTGGCGCCATTGGTATCTCTCATCTCAAAAATGACTCCTGCAATAAATGATGTCTTTGCTTTTTTCTTTATTTTCTTTAGTTTTATTTTTTCATAGTTTAAACGGATATATTTTTTTAAAATTTTGTTTTGATTCATCTTCAGGGAGTCATCAATAAAGCCGGCTACTCCATTTAAAAGAGGAAAATAAAATAAAAAAAAGAAATATAACGTCTTCGTTGGCTTAAGATCTTTTTTTTTTCTTTTTTCTTTTTTTTTTTTTTACTTTTTTTTAGTTTCGCCAAGAATGGATTTCTTCTCCAGCCGATTCTTCTGCTTCGCCATTTTGCACAACTACTCTTTTTGAGATGGTGATTGAACAAGTCGTTTTTTTTTATCTTTCATTTCACCAGCTTGTTTACGTAGAATGTTTATGGCTCAGCGGATCACGATCTATTAATTTCTTGGAGGTTGAAAAATCATGACTTCAATCCTGGCGCAAGTTCATCTTCTTTGAAGTTCAATAGCGCTACATAGTTTTCCTTCGCCCTTTGAATTAATGCAAGTAGTTCTCTCCTATGACAATATATATATATATATATATATATATATATATATATATATATATATATATATATATATATGTTAGGGGTAAAAATTCAATGAAATATTGATTTTCAAACGAATAGAGACATGATATCAATTGAAATAAATCCTGAGGCGACTTTTGACCAAACTTTTCTAAGGAAAAATAATCGTCGGCAATTAATAAATTGAACGATTAAGACAATGAAGAGGGTGATATGAAAATAAATGAATAAATTTAATCTCCGTTCTTACCGGAAAAATATTTTTTCTTGGATTAATGGAGATGGTGTAGTGAATTAGTTAGTTATTGTTGTTTACGGTTTAGTTCCACCACAAATTTTACAAACACGTAAACAAATGGAATATGACAACAACGAACATTAAGAAACAAACAATTTAATAATCATAAAAAACAGGATAAAAATAATTTGAAATACAATGTTCATGTTATGTACGAGCGGCCTTTGTAGAAAGTACAGTTTTGGCCAAGTGAATGAAAATAGGATTGCTCGCCCGTATGTTTGCATGTTAGTAAAGTATATTAAATAAATGGGTCCATAGTTGGCCGAAGTAAGGAGGATAAAAATTTTGGCTTTGCTTACATACATCGGTATGTGTGTGTATATAAGTGATGGACCGTAAGTATGGGTCTTTGTTTTCTTAAGTCCGCACGTGCGTTTTCTTCTTATCTTTGGCGACAACGTGTCGCATCTGATGGTCGGTAAAAGAAGGTCGCATGTTTCTTTGCCGTGTCCTGTGTTTGATGTGTAGTCAAAAGAATGAACTTTTGACAGTGGATTGGCCTTTGGTTGTCGAATGCTCTAGTTAATTAAATTCTTCGTTATTTATACTTTATGGGGTCACTAAAGTGGATAAAAAATAGGATATTGTTAAGTTTTATTAAAGGGTAATTTTAAATAGGATAAAATTAAATTTTCAAATTTAATAATAAAACCTTTTGAGTTCTCCTAATGCCCAGTGTACGTCAAAATACCGCGGATTGGATGAAGCAGTGAAATGTTGCTGAAAAAATTCCACAACTGGTGGGAATGAGGCGGCTTTATATGTTTCCAAAGGGTTTGATTCAGAAAGTGAATGTAATCGCGCAACTGGAGTTCGAATTCGCTTAATACAATGTCGCAATCGAGCAAGTCAGCCACAAGTTAAATAATACCATTACTGTATTTCTGCAAGGATTGATTCGGTATTAATTAACCCACGAAGGTTGATATACCATTAAAGAAACCTGGGATAGTTTGTGAGATAAAAGGCAATTCGTAGTACGGATGCTATTTTGCAGGGTATTGCTTCTAGGATTTGTTAAACATCACACGAAAGTATCCTTTTGTAGTTCTAATAGTTCTAATCTACCGTTGTCCCCAGGAGTTTTGTTAAAGTCTAGGTGGTGCCGCCATATAATAGTATCGAATTCCTGCTTTATTTTATCAAAGACATAAGATTTCGACAGGGTCGATAACCTGTCGATAGCAGTTCAAACTTTTTAACTATGCACATATTGACATCGCTTTCAGTAGATGAAATATAGCTACCGAACTATACGAACAGGTCTACTAAATTCTCAGGGTTGTCATTCAGTATGAAGATGGCGCCATTATGATTAAAACTCATGAACTCTGTTTAATCTGAGTTCATGAAGAAACAAATGACTTTCGTTGTGCAGCGAAAATTAGGCTAAAGTAGGTGTATTTGGAAGAAATTACCAAAAGACATAAAACAAATGTGTTATTCTATATGTTCCCCACGCATTTTACCATATGTTACACACAGCTTTTGATGGCTCATTGTTTTTATGGCTTAGTTAATAATAAGAAAACGACAAAAAACGAAAATGTTTAAGTCAATAAATCTCTTAAGCGTCACTCAGTTAAATTAGACCAATTTCTCTGCAAAATGTAGTGAACTATTTCCCTTAACATCATGAATAATACAAAAATTTGAGGTTAGCTCGAAAAGTATCGAGACTGAATGTATTTTTGTTGTTATCATTAAGTCTATAATTTACATGAAGATTTCTGGGGGAGCGTAATACCTAAAATGCTGAACTGCGCAGTTAGTGAGTTCGAATTCCAGTCGTGCAATTGCGTTCACTTTCGGATTAACCTCCTAATCCCTATATCTGTAAAAAAAGGGCCACGGGTGTTCTACGAAGATGGCTTTGGCTAGTATGAGCGTCGAGCACAATCAAAAATAAAAATAATCGTCATGTACAGTATGGAAAGAAAGGAAATGATGATGTTTGGTTTGTGAACACAATCCCATATTCCCGACCGGAAATTGAGGATCAAACCCACATGAAGCTGCCTATTTCTTCCATTTGAGATCAAGCGACAACTTCTGATAACGAAAATGTAACACCACAATGAAATATAGTTCTTCCTACGTAATTTTCTCCCGACTGAATCATAAGAAACAGGTGGCTTCAATTGTCGAATATGTTCTGAGTAATATTCGTTGATTACCCGTATCTAAGAATTTCCAAAAATTAATCGGGTGAATCCCCGTGGCTTTGTGGTAAACGTGCTGAACTAAATTGCCAGACTCTAATCGTGCCGTTATGTTCATTCTGGGCTTTTATCCTTAGGAGAGGTGTGAACCCTTTTATTTCCCGTAGCTATGGGTTAAATCCTACCGCTACCGTTCTACAAAATAGATTTGACATAAAATCAATCACGAAGACCGATATGCTATTAAACAAAGAAACTAAACCAAATCAAACCAAACCAGCCATCAATTATTTTATCCCTTGCAAGCAGGGGCTGTTCTTTCTGAATCTTCCTCACATTAGATGCATATTCCAACAGTTTCTTCTCGAATATATATACCTGTACTGTGGATCAAACTCTCACACAAAGGTTTTCATATATATATATATATATATATATATATATATATATGAAAACCTATGTGTGAGAGTTTGATCCACAGTGCGCATATATATATATATACATATATATATATATATATATATGTATGTATCAACAGTGCAGGTATATATATATATATATATATAGTTGCCAATCGGAGTCGAGAGCGACCTGAAGGCACCCTTTTCAATATATATATATATATATATATATATATATATATATATATATATATATATATATATATATAACTCGTATTTTAAACATTCGATGACCTTTTCACTATTTTGTTGCCTATCAAAGGATTGAATTTGTGAAACTTTAGTAGTAAGCATTTAATATCAACTACATATTCGTCTTCCTAAAAAGTACTGAGCACTATTTTTTTTTTTTTAGTTTTTCTTACGTGTTGATGAATTTTAAAGGTGTATACAGGAGTAGAAAAGTCTAAATTTGATCCCTTTTATGCATAATTGCTTAGCTGCGTACATATTTAGAAAGTAATCTAGACGTCTAGACATCGTCACTTTAGTATATATTTTACTCACGCATCTAGACATTAATGAGACATCTCGACATCATCACGTTATTATATGTTTCTCAGCAGTACTCATATATTGACTGTAGACGTCTCTAGATAATCACTTTATTATATAAGTTACTCAAGTGGAAATATCTTCATTTAAATTTTAGAATTTTTAATTACAAAATTTTACTCTCCGTATCGATAGTTTTTTGAGTTTGTTTGTTTGGATTTTATGACATATCAATAATTGAAAGTTATTTAATGCCAAATCGATTTTTATACAAATAAAAAGTTCTTTTTCAAACAATTCAGCTTAGTATAAGTACGCAGTTAAATCGTCAAAATCATTTCTATTTCAAGCTATTTAGTTTAGTTAAACAGTTCTAATTCAAACAATTTGTTTAGTATAAGTATAGTTCTTTTACACATAGTTAAATGTCAAAACAGTTCTATTTCGTACAACCTAGTTTAGCGTATTACAGTCATAATATCAAAACAGTTCTATTTCAAGCAATTCAGCGTAGCATTAGTAATCAGTTTAGTTCTATTTGAGCCATAGATAGGGCCCTGTTTGTTGCTACCGTTCCGCGCCAAGGTAGACCTCGGAGCGATGGCAATGAAGGGGTGCTACATATTCCGCAAAGCTCCAGCATCATTGGAACTTTACCATCAGAATGTTTAATGTCATATCCAGGACACTCACTGCAGGAGTACAGTCGGTGTATTCTATAGCCCCAGCCGACTGGGCAAAATACTTTTTAGCATACTTCTTATGTAACAATTATCCTATAATGTTAATATTTTTCTGTGAAACATTTCCATATGCTTTTTACTGAAATATTTTTGATTCAACAGAGCAACGTTGTCTGCAGCTTTCTTTGCCAAAAAGCATCAATAAAACCTGTAAGCAGAAATCAAATAGTTTTTAAATTATTATTCTATTAAGACAAATATGTACCATGCAGATAACCTTTTATGCTACAAGTCTTCTACGCCGCCTATATTTACCTTGTTTAATGGTTAGCTTCCTTGAGTAACTATAGATATGAGGGTGAGCATAATCGCTAAACCAGTGTTAAGTTGCAAATTGGCTTGGGAATAAATTTATTCTTTATGTGGTAGCTTTTACAGCCAACTAGAGATGTTGTCAAATATATTTCAAATTAAAATATTGTCATCAAAAATCCAAGTTTCAAAAATTGAACACATTCAGTGACAACTCTTTACTGAATGGCATCGACTGTGTTCCTTCGAAGAACTAATAACGAGTGTCTACCAGCTGTTTGGCTGCTGACGTCATCTTCCAAATAACATGACATCATGATTTCTGTGCCAGCGTAGAAAAAGGATTTGAAAATAGACAAATAGATTTAGTGAATTTTAATGAAAGCCATCAACGGGAGAAATAAAAATCAACAAGTTGAAATGGAATAAATGGGAAAATAAATTTGAAAAGAAACCATTTATTATTTTGAAGAGATACGTAAGTGTGTCTATTCTTGTCATCATTCATTGCCACTGAAAAAATCCATTGTTGTTTAGAAACAAAAAAAAATTGACTGCTTATTTATTCCTTTATATTCGGTTTTTAGCATTGTGTCCATTATGGAATGAAAGAAGAAGAAAAAGAAGACAACATAACTCTTGTAGATTGGAATGGCAACACATAGATATTTATCGCTCTGCTGTTTATTCTCTCTTTAAGTGACTTGTCAGAATAAGTTTATTCTTTTACAAGGTAAGAAATCGGAACCAAAAAAAGAGAAAGAAAAGTTTAATCAAAGAACAAACTTGACGTTAGAATAAAATCCGATTTTGAAAGGAGGATGCAACATTGGATGACTTGAATAGTTATTTCTATATTTAGATAATATACGTGTTGACAGAAAAGGAAAAAGGTGCCAAAAAATAATTTCTATATTTTGACATATCAAAATGCCATCAGCTATCTAAAAAGAATTAACGTTTTCTAACAAGAAAAAAGTCTAACAATATAAATTGTGAGCATTAATCATTTTTTATATTTTCACCAATGACTAAGAAAATACATATATATATATATATATATATATGGGGGAGAGGGGAAATGAAATGAATCAGGCAGGATATATGTGGAAAAAGGTAAACGGAAGAAAGATTTATATTTGGTGAAGTTGATGATATATGTTTATTATTCATTTATTTATTTATCTATTTATTTATTTTTCTATTTATTTATTTATTCTTCTATTTATTTTTGCCAACGCGTTTCGACTTCAAAATTTGCGTTTATTTAAAATATTTTAAGTATGAGAATAAAAATGAAATAATCATTATAGAACAACCTTTTCATGCAAGTTCAGAGTAATTATCAGAGCTAATTTCTTTTACAAAAACTATGTTTTTCCTATCTTACCCTTCTTCGTAAAACATTTAGCCCTGATGATGAGTCTAAACTTGCATGAAAAACATTTTTCCAATATGATTATTTTATTTTTATTCTCATACTTAGAATCATTGTTTAATTGAAATCTTTTTTATGTCGGCAAATTTTGAGGTCGAAACGTGTTGAAAAAAATAAACAAATAAAGATAATAAAAACATACCAACTCCACCAAATATATATATCTTTGGTCCGTTTACTTATATATATATATATATATGTTGCATAGCCATATACACGAATATGGCCATGTGCGAAATAGACATGTAATGTTCATAACGATAGAATATATAAAGAACAGGAATCTCAAAAACACGTAACTACTTCTTGTTCAGGTACGAAACCTTTTTATTAACTTTGAGTTAAAGGTTTCGACGTAAGGAGGAGAGACACAATCTTCTACGCTGTCTTATTCATTTGGCCCCCAACTCGAGCGGCCCCCATGGGGCGCATGTTCGCCTCGCGCCTGCGAGCTCCAACATCGATCCTTCTCATTTGGCGTCTAAAACCCGACTCTTATTTTCTTCAAATTCTCACACAAATTTCCGCGTGCTTCCGGTGCGTGACGTCACCCGCACCTTGTCACCCAGTATCGTCTCGGACTGTTATGACATCTGAGTGACACCTCCATCTGTTCGCGCGCACCCGCGTTAATACCTGCTTCAATCTTACACCTAACCAACCCATGTGCTGAGCCGAAAGGTTCTCAGCCTAACTAAACTCAAAGGCATGAACCGAAATCCCTCGGCTATTTCATAACATATATATATATATATATATATATATATATATATATATTTATAGTTTGGTATATTAAAAAAAAAGAGTGGTCATATCACTGGTAATATATATATATATATATATATATATGTTTGGATAATGTAGAGACAGAGTCAAAGGCGCTTGGTCACTGTCTGTTTCTCCCCTATGCAAGCATCGATATACGATTATATATATTTTTATTCTCATGACAACAAAAAAATCAAAACCGGCCTCATAATAAGCTTTTATCTAAGAGCAACTAGATGAAGAATTTATGAACAGCGAACACTCCCTTAAAAACTAAAATATCCAAAATCTTTCATATTAAACGCTAGAAAAAAAGCTCTTAATTCACACTCATCAAATAAACTTAAGAAAAACAATCCCACCATTCCTACTACCCCCACACCTATCTCTCTACCCACTAACACACATTATAAACCTCTCTAAAGCAAAATAACCAAATTAGGAATACCAATCATACAAACCACATCACGAACCATTGAAAACTTCATTAATATCACGAAACGAACCAACAAAGAAACCACTTTTCACACAGGCATGTATTCTATTCCATGCAACAAGCATAACAATGGCGAAACCCAACCCCAAGCTATCTAGAAAAAAATCTACGAACACAAACGATCTATCAAAATAAATGACGACCTAAATGCCCTTTTCGCTCGTATGATTGATCTCAAACACACATTTAATTTTCTCAAGCCACTTAAATCAAACCCATGCTTTGCAAAAAAAAAAAAAATTACCGCAGATCATAAGAATCTGCAGTCATTTCCAAAAGAAAATGCATTAAAACAACGTCCAGTTTTCTATCAAATTTCATCCTACTTTGCGGACATCATACTATACAAAAATATCAAAATAGAGGATAGGTAGAAAAAAAAGTTTTTTTACCAACAAAGATATTTTTTACTCTTTACTACCATACTACTGAGGATTCTTTCCTTTACATTTCTTTGTCTTTTTCTTTTCTATCTATTATTATAAATCAACAAAAAGAGAACTTACAAAATTGTCGACTTGGCTGCCCCGTCTGACCACAGAGTAAAAATGAAAGAAAGTGAAAAAAAGGATAAATTCCTCGACTTTGTCAGGAAATTGAAAAAAGTTATTGAACATGAAAGTGACGTTTATACCAGTTGAAACTGGTGCTCTTGGTACAGTCACCGAAGGATAAATAAAGGGAATGGAGGACAAGTGGAGACCATCTAAACTACTGCATTATTGAGATTGGCCAGAATACTGAGAAGAGTCATTGAGACTAGGGAAGACTTGCTATTACTCAACCTCAATTGAAAGACCATCAGCTAACGCTGACGCAAAAAAAAAAAACTTTCATAATAATAATAATAATTAGTGATCAGGAACAACACTGACAGAAAAGATAAACGGAACACAATAACTAGAAAACAGAAATGGGGAAAAAACTGTATGGATATTTCAAGCGATAAACTGAGGAAATCTCACCTGAAAAGACCTGAAAATGGCTAAGAATGTGTAATTTAAAGAGAGAAAGTGAATCTTCTCTAATAGCAGTTCGAAACATCGCAATAAACACCAATTATGTAAGAGTAAAAATAGATAATACTACTAAATGATATATGCACAAACCAGAATCCAGCCTGGACAATGAGACACACAAAATTATCTGGGATTTTGAGGTACATACAGATCAACTCATCCCGGCTAGAATTCGAGACTTCGTGGTAATTAACAAAATTACTATAACGTCGGACCATAGAATGAAAATAAAAGAAAACGGAAAGATAGAAAAGAAATTGAACATTGCCAGAGAATTAAAAAAGCCTTGAAATATGAAGGTGATGGTGATACCAATTGTTAATGGTGCACTTGGAACTGTCCCCGAAGGCTTAGTAAGGGGGCTGGAAATCGGAGAAAGTGCCCAGACCATCCAGAACATTGAATTGTTAAGATTTTATTTTCACTCTACTGAGAAGAGATTGAGAGACCTGAGGAGAATTGTTGTCATTCTGACTCCAGCGAAAGACCATTGGCCAACATTGGTGTTAAAAACTCCCAGGGAGTATGATAATAATATTAATAATAATGCCATAATGGCATACATGGATATAGGTTTAGAACTTCACATCTATCCACGACCGACTATCGAAAGGAATAAATACTTAGAAGAAACAGACATACCCTAATGGATGATTAAAGGATATACCACCTTGATCCAAAAAGGAACTCTAAAAGGAACTGTCCCCAACAACTATAGACCCATAACATGCCTACTGATGATGTGGAAATTACTAACAGCAGAAATCAGAAATTACAATTCATAAATAAACAGTGGACTGTTCACCAAAGAACAAAAATAATGCTGCAAGGGGACAAGATGAAGGAGATCTATTATACATTGATCAACAGATCCTCAAGGAATGCAAAACGAGAGGAGAATGTATCAATGGTGTTGATTTACTTGAAAAAGGCATACGACATGGTCCCACAAAGTTGAATAATAGACTGTCTCAAAATGTGCAAAACATCCGACAAGTCATAAAATATATCAAGAATACAATGAAAAACTAGAGAATAGGACTGACAGCAGGAGGAAGCAGCTTAGTTCAAGTGAAAATCCAGAGAGGAATCTTCTAGAGATATGTGCTATTTCCATAATTATTTGTAATGGTGATGATGTTACACAATCGCATACTTAGGAAATGCACAGGTGTGTACAAACTTCATAAATCACAAGAAAACATCAACCACCTAATGTACATGAACAACATCTAACTGCTAAAAATGAAATAGAATTGGAAGCTTTAATACAGGCACTGAGGATTTACAGTGACAATGTGGGGACTGAATCTAACATCGAAAAATATTACATGCTAATAATGAAAAGCAAAAAAATGGCAAATAGCATCGGGAATAGAACTACCAAATCGAGAAAAAATCATAACGCTCGGAAAAAGGAAACTTACAAATACTTTGGAATATTGCAAGCGGACACCATCACACAAGCGGAGAGGGAAAAAATTAAAATAAATACCTCAGGAGAACGAGAAAACTACTCGAAACCAAACTATATAGCAGAAATCTTACCAAAAAGATAAACACCTGCGTTGTCCCCCTCTTAAGATACCTGGAACCATTCTTAAAGTAGAGGAGAAAAGAAGTCAATAAATTGATCAGAGAACAAGAAAACTCATGCCGATAAATAAGGCGCTACATTCTAGAGATGATGTAGGCAGAAAAAATGAGAAAAAATGTCAAGAGAAAATGGAGGAAGAGGACTCGTCAGCATTGAAAATAGCGTCGATAGATCGATACAACGACTCGAAGACTACATAAAGAAGAGCAAAGAAAGACTGGTTACAGCAATCAGAAACAACACAAACAGAACAAGATATAACAGAAAAACAATAACTTGAAAACCAAAATGGAAAGAAAAAAATTGCATCGACTTTTCAAGCGACACACCAGACTAATATTACATAAAGAGACTGGACATGGCTAAGAAAAGGAAACCTTAAGAGAGAAACTGAATCTCTTATAATAGCTGCACAAAACAAAGCCATCAATCAGCATCAATTATGTTAAAGCGTAAATAGACAAGAAACAACATAATAATAAAAGTAGGTTGTTGTGTGATGATAGAGAAGAAATTATCTAACACATATCAACTGAATGCAGCAAATTCGCGCAAAAAGAGTATAAAGCTAAACACATGTGTTTGGGTAAGGTAAGCTACTGGGAGTTGTGGAAAAAAATTAAATTTGATCATATGAACAAGTGGTATATTCACAACCCAGTATCCGTCCTGGAGAATGAAACTCACAAACTTCCCTGGGATTCTGTGATACAAATAGATCACTTAATCTCGACCAGACGATCAAACCTAGCGATAGTCAACAAAAAAAGTGAATCTGCCGAATACTGGACTTTGTTGTCTCGGCAGACCAATGAGTGAAGATAAAGAAAGGGAAAAGAGAGATAAGCATCGAGAGAATAAAAAAAAACTACGGAACATGAAGGTAACGGTGATACCACTTGTGGTTGGTGCACTTGGAACAATCACAAAAGTATTGGTAAAGGGACTGGAAAACTTAAAAGTAAGAGAATAATTAGAGACCATCTTGACAACAGCATCACTAAGATCGTCCAGAAGACTGAAAAGAGTCCTGGGAACTTGAGGAGACTTGCTATCACTCAAATTCGGTGAGAAAGAATTAGCTAAAGCTTGTGTGAAAAACTCTCTAAGGAGTAAACAATAGCAATCTTAATAATTGCTTAAAAATCCACAATTTTTCCCTGCTGGTATATAATGATAGGTATCTCGTAATGTTCAGTTGATTAATATATGGGTAAAATTGACAAACTCTGCTACAGCTTACCATCCCACTCATAGAGTAAGGAGTATATATATATATAAGTTGCAAATTTTATTGGAAAGAGCTTTATTCTCCAAGTTAAAACATTCTTA
Organism: Sepioteuthis lessoniana; assembly: GCA_963585895.1. Lineage (NCBI taxonomy): Eukaryota > Metazoa > Mollusca > Cephalopoda > Myopsida > Loliginidae > Sepioteuthis > Sepioteuthis lessoniana. The sequence goes on from OY757909.1 coordinate 38,383,391, forward strand.
GCCTATAATGAACGTTGTTACATTCATAAGAATTTAAATATCTTACTCAAAACTTGACAAATAAAATGAAATAGAATAAAAAAAAGAAGATAAAAACTCGCCCTTAGAGAAGTTGGTCATTGGGTGTGATACTTTCGATGACTGAGAAACGGAGAATGATTTTATGCAGAAAGCCATGTCCGGTTTAGTCGCTTTTGTGTGTCTTTCGACTATTTACGAAGCAGTTCCTATCGATTAATCTCTAGATACCAGTGCAGAAAGAAAAATGATGCCTACAGAAAAAAAACTCGATTGTACAGTATTCTATATTTGCCAGTCTATGTTTGTAAAATCAATGACACGGTTATAAACACCAAACCAAAAAGCCTAGAATGACGTTAAGCAATTTGTAAACAGTTCTAAGACATACGATATATCAAAGACCAACATGTACTTGACGTACAGATTGTTGTTTTTTTTTAGCTTTGGTTTGGTAACCAATGTAGGAAAAACAAAACTCTGAATTCAAATCAAAATCAGTTCGCTGAAAAATTGAACTTGTGTCAAACCTTACCCGTGGCAAAGAGGTTAGTTAAAGACGTGCTCAGAAAACGGGACATAAGGAAATTTTATATGGGATCAAAAAGAAGAAACACATTTTAATAACCTGGTTTTTATATTCGTGCTACAGAAGCACAGTGAAAACAGCACATGGTAGTAAGATTTTTGCTTGCATACTAACGTCAAAATGGTCATGCTTAGAGACTAACACAATCCCTGATATGTAGGCTGTACTTTTCGAAATACGATATTTACATTGTAAAAAAGGCAAATGGAAGGACATACGAAAAGTAAATAAACTTACAACAAAAATACGTTCACAATTGAAGAAACAAGCAATAAAAAATCGCGCATTCCACTGGTAATTTCTTAGGAGCGCTATAAAACAAAAATGTTTATTACACATTAGTCATGCCATCCCGAATATAGCAACAGTCAGCAAACGCTCATAGTTTACTCTCATGTATAAGTAAAAAACTAAAGTTGGCGACCTTCGTTGAAGGCGACCCGAAGGCTCCCTTTTCAATAGCTACTACACGGAGATGTAAGGGAAGGCGCTACTCCTTTCCGTGGATGGCTCCACTTCACCCTTGATACGTACCTTATATTGCTGAGTGTTAAGCAAGGAGGTATCAAGTACCATTTTGAAAGTCTTTGGTAGGACTCGACCTGGCGAACACTCCACCCACAAGGCCAAGGAAGGTGACAACTATGAAAAATATCGCGTCTTATACACGAATGATTACGGTATATGTAAAAATAACTATATACATAGCACGATCTTAGCCAATTTAAGAAAAGGATCAATATCGCTTGTTTTTAATATCCGTAATTAGATATAACTCAAAGCAGCGCTGATGGCACACGTTGCAATTGGCAATGTAACGCCTGTTATATGTGAATGTTGAAATAGACAAACATTTTTACAATATTGTGAATTAATCATAGAATCAACTGCGTTACTCCACAAATAAAAAATGTATCACGTTCTATATTTCGGAAGTTTTAGTCAGTGTATATTCTTCCTATCTTGCCTACCTAATCTGTACATAAATTTTAACCGCGTATTTAACACCAGATCCTATTTTGGCACAGCTTCATCAAGATTTTACATTGCCATCAAGTCAGAGAAATTTTATAAACCAGTAAAAAAAAAAAAAAAAAAAAAAAAAAAAGATTCGACCGATTTTGATTTTAGAATAAATTAATTCATCACAAATGTGTAGGTTTGCCAAGATGGATTTTAAAATGAAGTATAGATTGTAAATATGTTATTTTGATGAAAAAAAATGTCAAATCGTATTATGTAATGTGAAAGGAAAGAATATATTGTTTTTAATTTTGACATATTGTTATTGTTATATACCATGCGTATAAACATTAATGGCTATGTCCAATCCTCATAAGTACGTTGTACTCTATTGTAAGGAGAGGTAATATGCTTAGTAGTTCACCACTAACAGTGGTTTACCTTCTTCACGCCGCTGGCAACTATTTCATTTTGTTAATGTTATAAAGATTTCTATCTAATTTCCAACCTCCGTTTGGTTATTTCTTATTCAGTAACGTTTTTGTTAGGTTACAACAGTTATGTTTACAAAACAGTGTGAAGCGAAAATCGGATAAATGAGTTCAATGCCAAGCAGGACCTGTGAAGTATCCCACTTGGCTGCGTACACTTATCTGTTGAAACCCAGGATTTGAAATAACATCTTTTTTGAAATTCGAATGTGGAAACTTTTCGTTCAAACTTTTCTGAAGCAATATCACGCCAGCATAAAATTAGTCATCATCATTATGTCAAGCCCCCAGCACAGATTTCCCTGACCCTCTCCCGCCACCCTTCTCTATCATCTATTGCTTCAGGTAGGTCTTCAAGGCTACATCCTGTATCAGCACAGAGCTGTTGTATGTTGGTCCTAGCTGGACGTCTTGCCTTTGCAAGTCCATGTGAGGGAGTCCACAGGAGTACGTCACTTATGAGTTCGTTCCTACTTATCCCGTAGTGTCTCACATGTCTGGATCTTCTAACTTGGATAATTTTTGTGATGGCCGTATAGCTGCTGCTTTGTGAGGTACTGCCTCCAGGAATTGTTCAGTATTGCTTGCAGCATTCTTCTGTAGTTACCGTCAAGCTTTTTCTCCATAAGTTAAGTTAGCGTCCATATAGTGCATCCATACAGGAGTATCGACACGACCGCTGCTTGAAAAAAAAATGCGTTTTATTTTATCGGTCTGGTCTGACTTCCATATGACCAATAGCCTATCGATAGCTGTCCATGCCATTGCTAGTCCTGTGTTGATGTCAGTCTTGATTGATGAGACACTGCTTCCTACGTAGTTGAAACTCCAGACAAGTTTCAGATTACTACCGTTTTGTGTGGAGATGTCGGCTCTTTGATTAATGCACATGTATTCCGTCTTGTGTGCGTTGACATGGAGGCCGATGCCTGCAGCTGCACGTTCCAGACTGTGTAGCTGGGTTTCGGATTGGGCGGGTGTATTTGCCAGAAATGCTATGTATGTCATCGGCGTAGTCCGCGTCTGTAATTGTTTGTGCGGAGTATCTTCTGCTTCTTTCCTTTGTTTTCTTTTCTTTTGTCAGCTCCATGACTCACGCATAAAATTAGTTATAATTCCATATTAGGGAAGACCACTCTTTTTGGGTGATTGTAAGAGGAAATTAGACAACAAAGAAAGATACAACCAATCAAGAGGGCGGAATAAATTATTGAAATCTAAATTGGGAGAAAATTAATATGGTCAATAACTTTGCCACCACAGCTCCCGGATGAAAGATAGATATAAAAAAATTTCGTCCCTACCCAGAGAGAACCGAACAGGCATACTGTTTCCACGATACTCTCCGTTTTGAACTTGAATCAGACTGTCCTCGGTATAGAAAACAAAGGAAGCCTAACATAATACGACACTTTGAGTAAAGCGAAGAAGGCTTAACGTAATACGGCGCTTGTGAAATAATACTAAGGATTGAGAAAGGCAAACATAATTACCATTTGAGATTGCCTTGCGCCAGACTATAGAAAGAGAGAATAGAAAAGCTTAAAACCTTTATAATAAATTGAGAGGCTTTGGGGTTGACTTTGAATGCTGATAAATTGACTGTTAATTTGTGAACTGGTTCTCTAAAATGAGATGGGTGAATGCATTTAACATTTTTAAATACATTTTTTCTAAATATTATTATTACAAACCATGTTTTGTTCTCCGTTGTCGTCAATTTCTTTTTTTTTTTTTTTTTTTTTTTTTGCTTTCTTAATGGTGCGGTCTCATCGACCGGCGACTCCGATTAGCAATTGATCCGCTGTCTGGATCAAAAACATGATGTGAGCAGATAGTGGATTAGTCGTGTCATTAAAAAAAATCGATCAGCGAGTTGGAAGTGGAATCACCTCCATGTTTGGTGAAGGAGGGTGTACAACCGCTCTGATCTTTTTGTTGGGCATTTGTGGCTAAAAATCAATATTTGTACGGCTTTATTGGGGAACATCCTTATTTGACTAAAAATAAACCCTTAAAGTCTGGCAGAACCATAAGACAAACGTGAACAAAGCTTGGCATTGTTTGTTCCTTATTCAACCCATGTAAGGGTGACTTTGCCATATTCCACCCTCGTTAAAGAGTACGTGGTTTCCCAAGACTATTCGTTATAGACACGTGATCAGTTTTTTAATCTAAAAATTAGGAGAAGGAAATTTTTGAATTAAAACCAGTTGAATTCCAATTAAAAACTGATCTAGCGTCTCAATTCCGCTAGAGCGGAGGGGTTGGGTAAATATATGTTCGTGTGTGCGTGAAGTGTATCTGTTTTAGAACTCTATATCTAAGGTTTTCCGAAAAGAGTTTCTATACTATGGAGGTTGGTAATAAATAAGACCGAAAAGTATCAGTTTCAAGTGTATAATATTCGCCTAAAAGTATTTAAATATTGGTAAACCCTGTCCGTAGGATTTATAATTAGCTGATTGTGTCCTCTGCAAAGAAATAAGACTCTCACAAAAAGTGTCTAAATGGAATCCTAACTAATACTAACACTCGGAGTCAGAATGGACCTGGGAGTAATGTTAATGAAGGGGTAGACCACATTTCCATGATTTCCAGAACGGGTGCCTCACTCTTAGATGTAGTTTACTATCATGGCAAAGGCATCTCTTTGAAGAGGGAAGCCTTACCTCCCTTTGAGGTGGGAAGCCTTACCTCCCTTTAAGGAGAAGAGCCTAACCTCACAGCAGAGAAAACAGCGTATTCTAAACCCCTTCCATAAGGACTCATATAACTTTGGGCAAACAAATGATTATTATTATTGAATAGGAATAGTTTCTTAAAACAATAAAATTGTGCATAAATTGATTATCAAAAGCAAAGTCAATAATTACAGGAAATATTTTATTATATAATTCCTTGAAAAATTAATATCTTATAGTAAGAAATTGTTAGTGGTGAATTATACGTGGGGCTTTCAATAAGTTTCCAGACGTTTTTTGTACAGGCATTTAAAATTGTTGTAGACTCTTGAACATTCAGTGTGTTATTGCTATAAATCTAATGAGATGACTAACCAATTTTTAGGATTTCAGGTTTAAATGAACAGCTACAGCAGGAATTGGAATACACCCCACTAAAACCTGATTGTCACAGCTGATGAATTTCAAAAATGCAATCTGACACTTTAGAAGAATAATATGCAATAAAATTCTGTTTTAAACTTGAAAAAATGTCACAGAAACGTATAGAATGCTTCAGACTGCTTTTAGATCATCTTGCATGAATCGAGCATCAGTTTTTGGTTGACATAAGAGAGTCAAGGAAGGCAGGGAGTCTGTGAGGGATTATAAGAGGTGTGGGAGGAATAAGGAAGTCAGAACATCAGAGTTGATTGGCCAAAGGGTTAGGGTTAGTGTTATTATGTTGAGGTTTTAAGGGACTTCAGGAAGAGATTCCATCGGAAGAGGCCAGCACTCTTCAAATCGAGCCAGTGGCATTTCCACCAGGACAATACACCAGTCTACAACTCCATCTTTGTCACGGACTATTTGATCAAGATAGGCATCAAGACAGTTCCTCACCGTCCCTATAGTCCATAAGATCAGAGGATGTAGTTATGAGACAATTGAGGAGATGAAAGAAGCTGTGACGAAGGTCATTGACATGCTCACACAAGAGGACTTTCATGGGGCCTTCCAGAAGTTGTTGGAACGGTACAACAAGTGCATTGAAGCCGGTGGAGATTACATCGAAGGAGACTAGAGTTCTCTGTGTGTACTATCAATAAAAGTGTCCATACGAAAAAAGTCTGGAAACTTATTTAATAAGCCTCATATGAGTACTTTTCATAGTCATAATTTTCGTTTTTTCTAATATGCTATTAAATATAGTTCAATACCATGCTTAAATGGAGGAGGTCTAGTATGTCATCGAATATCGTAATATATACTGTGACGGGAGGAGTCTTACATGCTTTAAAATATGGACATATCCTCTGCTGAAATGAAGGATTCTTATTCATCATTGAATTGGGTAATATCTGCTGAAATGATTTGAGTTTTATATACAATCAAATCCCATTTACAATATACTGGCTTGCAAATAAAAATCTACTTGATCACTCAAAATTTAGTTTAAAAAATCTTGCTTATACTTTTGATGACATAAGTTACCCTTCCTCTTAATGATCCCCTTACCCAGTCTGCTGGAGCTGTAGAATAGACCAACTGCTTCTCCGCTGAGGGTAAGATCGCCTTCCCCAACTAGTGTCCTAGATATGACACTAAACAATCTGATGGTGAGATTCCAGTAATTCTGGAGCTTTGGGGAATATCTCTTCATTGCCATCGCTCTCAGGTCCAATGTGGCGCAGAGTGGTAGGACCAGATCTACGGGTCAAATAGAACTGAACTGCGTTCTTATACAAAACTGAATTACTTGAAATAGAACTGTTTTGACATTTAAACTGCGTACTTATGTTAAACTGAATTGTTTGAAATGGACCTTTTTTGTATGCTAAACTGAATTGTTTGAATTAGAACTGTTTGACTAAAGTGAATAGCTTGAAATAGAAATGTTTTTGACAATTAAATTGCGTATTTGTGCTAAAGTGAATTGTTGGTTATAGAACTGTTTATTTTATAAAAATGGATTTGGCCTTAAATAACCTACAAAGGTGGATATACCATAAAACCCAAGCAAACAAATAATGATCCCCTTAGTCTTGTGTCATACTGCATTGTTTTATAGATAATAAGAAAAACAATGTTTGATTCATTTTTTAAATGAAAATTTGATTGAATAAGTAATTGTTTGATTGATTTTTATGTCTTGTCAAACCGTCTAATGTTATTCTATGCCAAGAAATTACTGGATCGTATTCATAGTACGTTCGAATTTACATTTTTCTATTTGTTTCTTGCGGGTTTATTTTGCACACATTTCAATCAAATATGAATACTTTTAATCGTTATATTTTACTCACAGATGGAACTCTACTAGGTACTACCATTCCGGGTATGAGTGGAACTGGGAGTAATGGCAATGAAAGGATACTCTACACTCCTATGATCTGCAGAATTTGAACCACATTATCAGATGCAGTTTAATGTCATACCCAGAAAATCCCCCCTTTTGTAGTGGAAGGGTCTTCTCTTCTGTAGGGATAAACTTACCGTATTCTAAGCTTTGCTAACTGAGCATATTGTTTATTCAAACTTGAATGGATATTTTGGTAAAGTTTTCATATTTGAATCTATGTACAAAAGAAAAAAACTTTCTGGCTCAGTAATTAAACTGTTGATTTTCAAAATAGCCATTCAACGGACTAAAATTAGAGTATTTATTTTATTACTGATGACTGTAAGGCATGTATATTAAGTAATTTTTCATCTTTTTTTTTTCATGATAGAAATATCCAACACAAATGTGTCAGACAGAAGAACGTGTTAAATCTGTTGATAATTATCAGAAAAAATGACTTTGAATTTTTGGCTAAGCTGATATCAATAGCCAATAATCAATCCTGGTCACGTCATTTGAATGAGACAGATTTTCTTAATGAACAAATGAAGATAGGTGTTAATGGTGTCGATTTATATGATTAATGAAAATCATTTAAAAGCAGCCATCTTACGAGGTCTGTTAGGTGGCAAGGAGAGATCCGTGTGTGATGCTACGTCAAAAACAAATATGTCAATTTCATTTAACCTACTAATTCCAACAAAGTTTCATTTGGCTGGGAAACCTCGAAAAATCCTCTTTTGAAATGGCAGTAAGGAAGTTCTTTTTACGTTTACCCAACCTATTCGTTTTTATTAGGATGTTACTCAGGATCAATTTTTAAACTGGGTACGACAACTTTGAATCCACTGTTTTCTTTCTCTTAGAGGCTAAAGAACCTAGTTTTCTCTAGCTGTCAAGGGAAAAGATGGATCCAATCCTTTCCCAAGAGCATAAGAGCAAAGTAAAAATACAAACTACCTCGTCCACTATTTGAACTTGGATCATCAATTCCATTCCATTCCCTACGACGATAACTAATTCTAAACGTGCCTCTACAGGCAAACTATTGTATTCTTTTTAATACCTTTTGCGCTGTAATGCGTCAGTGTGTACAAAGTTTGGTAATGGGGTAGACTCCGAGGTCAAACAACAGCTAGATGAATGACGAACGTGGATTAAAGTATCGTATCTGTTTATCTTCCTCGGCCATGGTCTTGTTTTGGGACTGCAGGAGTAAAACAACTGAGGCGATCTTCCTTCATACCATCAAAGAAGTGTTGGAGTTGTCCAATATCTGCGTGACATTTTATCCCTTTTTTTGTTAATCAATACGTTGAAGTTGAGATATAGAAGAGAATATACATATTTGAGAGTATATACACGCACAAACGCACACACACACACACACACACACACACATACACACATATATATATATATATATATAGAGAGAGAGAGATTGTCGTTGGGCCTATGAAATATTGGTATTTTAAAATGAACAGATCAACAAATGACTTAAAATTTTCAATTTAGATTTCTTTATTTCTTTATTTTTATTCCGTTTACTTGAGCGCCTCGTGTTTCGGACATTCTAATCCTCATCAGTTATTTAGATTTTTGGTTGTGTACTAAATTTCTTCATTGTAAAGATTGTTTTCTTAGGTTGTTTTGATTTTGTTTGATTCCAGTTTTGTGTCCGTAATTGTCTCATTGGAGTTATTTGTCTTCGAAGATATTTAGCAGCTATTTTAATGACCTTTTTTTGCTCTTCTCTTTTTATCTCTACTCTATGTAATATGTTTTTTTTTTATTAATGTGTTTGTGTTTATATATACGTATACATTCTCTGTATGTATGAGGTGGGTCTAATGAGTGTGTGGATTATTTGTAGGTGGGGGCTGTTTGGGTAACTGGTCTGTACACACACGTATTTATCTATGTACATTTATGAAAACTCACTGGTATACACATATATTTTCTAGCGTATTAGGTGGCTATTTATGTAAATGTATTAATCTCCACCCATAGATGTATCTTTAAGCTAATCGGTATGTATATATGTGTGTGTGTTTATGCGTTTGTATGTGTATGTGTTCATGCATGTAGTCAAGCCATGTTTAATGCTGGCTCAAATCTATTAATGAAGTTATTTTCTTTTATTCAAAGTAATGAATTGTTGTTGTTCTTGTTGATTGATATTATTTCAACTTTTCAATGGTTCCATTCTGAAAGGTGCTTTGATTTCTAACATTTTCTGTTTTATAGTAATTAGATATCGCTTTTATATAAAGTAAATTGAAGTTGGCGACCTTAGTCGAGCGTGACCCGAAGGCCCCAACACAACGGTGTAGGGGAAGGCCCTACTCCTTTCCCTGGATTGCTCCACTTTACCCTTGATCCTTACATTATAAAACTGAGTGCTAAGCAAGGCAGCATCAAGTACCATTTTTGAGTCTTTGGTATTACTCGACCTGGGATTGAACCCAGGTCTCCTGGACCATTAGCAAACACTCTACTCATTAGGCAAAGGGCCCGGTTTTTATAAAGCGATTCAATTTTTCAGTGCTTGTGCTGCATCTTATGCAGTTGTGTTTTTGATTATTTAGACTACATTTTTTTTAATTGCAGCTTAATTTTCTATTCATTCTGAAGGCCGTTTTTGGGTTTTCGAAGGTATAGCATTTTCTTTCTATGATTACATTTCATATTCCATATCTTATATTTTTGTATTTTGAGACTCCACGATGATAATTTAGATGATGTTAGTGAGTGTTTGAAGTATTTTTGGTTGTCATTTGCTTTTAAACATTTTTCTTGTGTCTCATGTTTTTTTTTAAATTTATATCTTTGCTTTTGAGTTGATCTAGATTCTTTGATATTTCTGTGAATAGCTCGGAATTGTTTTTGCTCTATGCTGAAACATATGTTAAGGGTTATTCGTTGCTATGTTTTTCAGAAGTTCGTAGTTTTTCTAATAGTATTTTTTCAGCTAAATCACATCATGGCGAAGACACGTGTGTCTGAAATACGAAAAGCAAAGAATTCGGAATACAAAGAGATGAATGAAGGTAGAAATCATTAGTGGATTTGTTCATTTTAATATATACAAATATGTATGTATGTATGTATGTATGTATGTATGTATGTATGTATGTATGTATGTATGTATTTAGATAGATAGATAGATAGATAGATAGATAGATAGATAGATATCGGTGATTATATACAACGTAAAAAGTTAATGAAATGAGGGTTTCCCAATATTTCATCTTGATGTATCTAGTGACGTCGTGAATAAAATATATAAAAAATCAACTAAGCAACTACAATATACTTTTTTCGCTTAATTCTGGTGTACAAGGCTCTACGAATTGCTAAAAGTGACCTATAGCCAACCGATTACTCTTATTAAATATCAAGAAGTGGCATCTTCCCTGTAAGTGTCACGATGTCCATCCTTATCTTTAAAAGCCTTCCATTGAATGAATATCAGACAAAGAGAAAATAATAGTTCTCTCAATTTAAGGTCGGTCACTTTAAGTGCAAAACATACAATAGGATAAATAACTCTACGACAGTCCGGATGAAAAGGAATAAGAAATAACGTGAAATAAAAATCAATGCATTGCTTTTTTTTAAAACAACGTCTCAGGAATTTGGGAACCATCAGAATTGATCAACATTTACTGGTCTTTAAAAAACCAACAGGAAGTCTAAACACGTTTTACCATTGCTATGAAATGTTTCCTATATTTATTGACTCCTTTCTTTCTGTTCTTTTCTTCGATTTTCTTTTCGTTTATATCTCACCTCCTCCATTCATTTCTTTCTTTCTTTTTAGTTTATTTATTTTTGCATCTTTTTTCCTTCCTTTTTTCCTTGTTTCTGTTAACTCCGGCAATTTCATCTTTATATTCTTTTTTTTTTGTTTTTACTTATTTATTTCTGTCACAATTTTTTTCTTTCCTTCTCTTAAATTCTTTATTTGATCTTCATTTTATTCTAATCCGCTTATCTGTTTTCTTTCACTCCGTCTTTTTAGTTGTTTTTTTTTTTTTTCTTTTCACCTCCTTCATTTTTTCATTCCTCTTCCCTGCTCTTTGACTTTCATTCTAACTTTTTTTTCACCTCCTCAGTTTCGTTCTTCACCTAGTTCCATTCTTCTTTGCGTTGTTCCTTTCTTTCTTGTTGGATCGTTTTCTAATATTGATTAGGAATTTCATTATATTAACCGACTGCTGCATAAATATTGGCGAACTTTTTTCATCATTATTAAGAGATAAATTACATATTTTAGGTATATTAACAATGTACGTTCATAAGAAAAAATATTACCACAAATAATAGAATATTTTGAAAATAGGCTAAGATGTAGAGTATTCAGTGGTGGCCTAAATAGGGCAATGGATGGTGATCACTTGGCTATTTCAAACAGATTTTCAGAATTTTAAAAGATTTTATATAAAAAAAAAAGATGTTACCGCATCTTCAAAAACTATTATCTTTGGTTGGATTTTTAAAAAATTTGAATTGACAATTTTGACCGGAAAATTAAACTTATAAACATTCACTTGAATCTTTTTCTAGAACCATCTTTATGTAAATTTGTAATGATCCAATGATTTAAAGCAAGGTCATCATTTTCAATGTCCGTGTAAAGTGTTTAAATGTTTAAAGTGGTGTAACGTCGAGAGTTACCACAACGATTCACACCTGTGGGGTTTTGCCGAAGGATAATGAATAGTTTTTAAAAGTTTGCCTGTTTAACCCAACACACAAAATAAGACTGTTGTAATTAGTAGAAGTTTGAGAATTACAGGGTTAAGAATAAATAAATAAATAAACAAATAGAATTCTGATAATAAATTAGAAATTGTCTTGGTCGAAAATTAGGTTAGACTACTCAACGTGGGTATATGGCCACGCCTTATGTAGTAACTCATGTAAACAAGAGCCAGAGACAGGATCAAATATGGATACGACTAAGGAAGTGCGTGTACTTAAAGGCTTCTAATACGAAAATTACTATCGAGTTTGCTAATGTCCAAAGATGTCGAATTTTTGTCTTAAGAAGCAAAGGAAGAAAAAAATTGAAATGTTTGTGATGAAGGCTTTAAACCAGACGCTCAGCGCAGTCCAGAGAAATTTACATCACTGGGTCGTCTTTTCTGCTTTGACTCTGGACAGCGGATGTAAATAAAGTTAGCTATATTTACAGCTTATTCTCGTCGCTATAACAACCAACATAAAACTACTCATCTAAGAGAGAGAGAGAGAGAGAGAGAGAGAGAGAGAGAGAGAGAGAGATTGGTTGGTTGGTTGGTTGGTTGGTTAGATTTATGGCATATCAACCTTTGTAGGTTATTTAACGCCAAATCCATTTTATGCTATGCAAATAGTTTTATTTCAAACAATTCTGTTGAGCCTGAGTTTAATTGTCAAAAACATTTGTATTTCAAGTTATCCAGTTTATTCAAACAGTTCTAATTCAAATAAGTCAATTTTTGTATAAGTATAGATTTTCTTTACTCACAGTTTAAAGTCAAAACAGTTGTATATTAAACAATTCAATTTAGCGTAAGTACAGTTTCAATGTCAAAAACAGTTCCATTTCAAACAATTTAGTTTAGCAAAAGAACGCAGTTTAAATGTAAGTACACAGTTTAATTGTCAAATACATTTCTATTTCAAACTATTCAGTTTAGTCAAACAGTTCTAATTGCGATGGCAATGAAGAGGCACTCCGCATTCCCCAAAGCTCCAGCACTACTGGAACCTCAACATCAGATTGTTTAGTGTCATATTCAGAACACTCGTTGGGGTTGGGAGTCTCACCCCTCTGCAGAGGTGCAGTCGGTGTATTCTACAGTTCCAGCCGATTGGACAAGAGAGAGAGAGAGAGAGAGAGAGAGAGAGAGAGAGAGATTGCAGAAGTTTGTAAAATATATTTTCCAGTTTTTCTTACATCCTTTCTACCAAATAAACTTAAAAAAAGAAAAGAAACCTTTCGAGGATGTTAACTTTACTTGCGCGGATAAACGCAGCAGTGAAGAGACTGATCGAGGTGAGGTTCATACTTAAAATTATTGCTTTTACTTGAGACTTCTATATAAATATCATCCTTTTAGCGGGGCTTATAATACACTAACAGCATCCCCGGCAGAATAGTAAACCTCCCACCTAAAGGAGTATCCTGAGTATGATAAACTTCATCTAGTGGTGAGGCTCCAGCTCTAGAGCTCTGAGGAGAGTGGAGTACCCCTCTATTACCTCTATTACACCCAGGTTTACTTTTGCGCAGTGTGATAATACCTATGAGGGTGCCATCCATGAGTGAAAATGAACTTGAAAATGATTGGTATTATATAATAATTCTTGAAACTGTGTAAATTATTTGTATTAAGATTTGTTATTTGAAGCTATAATGTTTACGAACGTTTACTATCATTAATTACTTGAAACCATATTGCTTGAAATACGTGGAACTATATCTTTGCTTGAAATTTAGAAACTATGTAAGTGCTTGAAATATAAGTAGCTGTATAATCATATGCAAATTATCATTATTTGATAGGAATACTTGAAACCTTATAATTTGCTTTGAGCCATAACTATTTACAAATATTTATTATCATAATTTAATTAAAACTGTACACTGACTTGAAGTAGGGTGACTGACCTCCATATTAAATAACATAACAAAGTTTAATATGACGTAAAACCAAAAAACAAAGCAACATGAGAAAATGTTGTCAGTGAAGCACTTGAATAAGAAAATTAAATAAGTGATTTTTAGAATTATTTTTACTTAATTTGTATGATGTTAATTGATTTGCCAATATTTTCACACTGAATTTTTACTTGATCTTGCAACAGAAATTGCGCAAACCAACATCAACAATCAATTAGTCAAGAGAATCAGCTGCAGTGCTACTTTGACAGATTTCTGGCAACTGCAATTATAAACTGAGAGATGCTACAGCCGTGTTGACTATATTAAGGCCTTCTCTCGATATTTTCTCACAGTAAACAGACCAAATAAAAGCACTGGTCTTCATCGTGTATTTACTAACCAGTTTATTGATAAATTAGCCTCAATCTATTCCAGGTCTGAGACTGCTTGCCAACCAATGAATTTAGCATTCAAAGGCTAACCTTCATTGCATTAAAGACGTGCTTTTACTGGAAACGTTTCACAACTGAACAAACCTGTAGCTATGAGGATTGAACCAGCAACCTCCAGATGATTGTCTCCTTAGAAGCTTAGGGAACCAACGCCGATAACAGGTTCAATCCTCAATACAGGCGAGTAACAATACTGGAATACTTAACACTTGTATCTGGTTATGGCTAACGGAATCAGAACAGGTGACCACCGTGGATTCAATAAAGGACGTAGTTCGAAGTTCCGTGAAGGTTCCTGAGTTCGACAAACACCTGAAGAAGGCCCGAGGACATATCGACCGAAACGTTGTGGAAATAACAATAAAGATAAGACAATAGTCCGAAAACTCTTAATGATATAAATCTTTATATTTTAGATTTTTGATAGAAAGCAAAGGACTTTTTAAAAATTGATCAAAACCTTTCACAAAATGAAATATTTTGTTCTGATTTTATATGCATTACGTCGAGACTTTATAAAATGCCAAAGTAATCTATAGAATGTCTGGCATATTTTGACAGTTTGTAGACAATTTATTTCTGATCATATATATTTTGATATTATTTCTTTCTGACTTTGAATAGATTACATAAGATTTTCATAGAATGCCTTGGTAAAAAATACTGCCAATAGTTTTGACGAAAGTCATTAATATTAATTTCTTGAACAGTGAAACTCTTATTTTTCCTTTATGTTTTGCTTTGTGTTTTTTTCGTGGGGGGTGTATATGATGTTTAGACCGGTAAATCCTCAGGCTTTCTTGTGGTGTAATAAGATCAAACACAATTGCTATAATCTATTTTATCCGGATTTTTTTCATTTGGAAGAGTATATTTTACTGATGGAAGACTAAAGAATATACCGGTCAAAAATCAAATTCATAGAAAAAGAGAAGTAATTTAAATATCCGGAGACGTTTTGATTCTATAAAAATATATCGCAACATTCTGGCACAGTATTAAGTTAAAGTATCATTATAACTATGTCTACATCACCGAGGATCTTTAAAGAATTCCCAGGTGTTCTGTAGAATATCTGCTAATTGCTTGGTAATTTTTTGTCACCTTATCTCTTTCTTGCTTTATATACTTTACGTATGTTTTTGATAGAATGTCCAGGAATTCTTTAGAATTATTAGTATCTTAAACAATATTTCATACTGACTTAATATATATTACGTATCGATTTTCAAAAACGCCAAGGTATTCTATCGAATGTAATGAAACCAGTTTATTGATGGTTTTCAGGTTGGCAACCCTGATTTGAAATTAGTTGATCTACGTGAATTCATCATTAGATTTTTTTACCATCAAATATAAGAAAACTTACGTTTGTCCCATTTTACTCCGTTTGTGAAGTGACATGTTGCTCTAAACGGGTTTCATTCTCCAAAGACTCTATGCTCCTAAAAACTTTTACATCGATGGAATTTGATCTCCATGAAGTTTTCTTGAATTTTCAAATGTTTCTGTGGTATAGTATTGCTTATTCTGGTGCTATTCGGCCAAAGGTACTTGTTGTAATTAAGTAGTACTCAGCTAAACTTGAATTCTAAAAGGTAAATTTGAATGGAATGTTTTTAACACGACTATAAGGTGAATTGTAGTCAACAGATAAGAGTTGCCAAGCTGAAATATAAAAAGATAAAATAAATTGAATTACTTTCTTGGCTGGCCTCGTAGTTTATGACGTGTTTTGGCAACAAACATATGTAATACTTCCGAGAAAATGTATTTAAATAAAATGTTTTAAATGAATACATTCAAATGCTGATCCTAAAAAAATAAAGAGAGATAAAATTATCGGCTGAAATGTAGTAACAATTTTAACTTCTTAATTTTTTTTTTCACAGCCGACTTCATTAGGGAAACATGAACGAAGCCAAGCGCTTTTTTCCAACTGAGTAGAAAATAGTTCCACACGGACAGCGAAAAGGCCGTCTAAGACGTTTTTAGCCGATATTTGCATAATTACTTCAACAAGAGTTTTGCAAATAAATTAGATTAAAATCTGGATAAATTCATGAAAATTAATTCTGTAACGATGTTATCATTTCGAATTTTTAACCGAATTTAAATCCGAGCAAAGCGACATTGGTTTTTCCCAAATCTTTATATAAAAAATTGTGTGAATACACAACTTACTTAACCATTTTATCTTGACATAAAAATGAATTTTTAAAAAGAAAAAATATTATTATATAGAAAAATACCCCTGATGGTGGGGATTATAATACAACTGCATCCCCAGGAGAGGGGGTAAGAACTTATCTCCACAAAAAGATTGTTCCTGTAAATGAAAAGTAGTAAGTGTGGAATAATAATTCGTTACCATTACACACGGGTTCACTCTGATCTAAAGTAGTAGAACCTGTTTGTGTTCCATCTATATTTGCTAAATATGAATAGTTCTTTCTATCCAATAGTAATAATTCCCATATAACAACAGCAACAATAATTGGAAACCCTAATACAGACAGTGAGAATATATAGTCAAGATTTAAGGGTGAAATTTGCTATAGAAAAATATGCCATGCTAATAATGAAAAACAAAAAAATGACACTGGACGGAAGGAATAGAACTACAAAATAAAGACAAAATCCAGATTCTTGGAGAAAAGTATACGTAAATATAATTGGAAATATTGGAAACGGACACTGTTTAACATGCGAACAGGAAAGAAAAAATACCTTAGGGAACGAGAAAACTACTCAAAACGAAACTACATAATTGAAATCTCATCAAAGGGATAAATAATTGGGCTGTCCCCTTCTTAAGATACTGAAAGTGGACCAGTGAGAACAACAAATGGACCAGAGAACAAGAATACTAATGACGATGTCTAAAGGCTTAAGTCCAAGAAATGACGTAGAACGGCTGTATTTGCCAAGAAATGGAGGAAGAGGACTTACCAGCATTTAAGATACGACTTGAAGAATACGTTAAAAAAGCTTGGAGAAAGACTGATTACAGCCATCAAAAAACAATACAGATAACACAAGCATCAACAGAACAAAAATTGGAAGAAAAACAATTTTGTGGACATTTCAATCGACGAACAACTGAAATCTCGCGTGAGAAGACCTGGAAAAGGCCAAGAAATGGAAACCTCAAGAGAGAAACTGAATCTCTATGAATAGAAGCATAAATCAACGCCATAAGGACTTACTATGTCAAAGCAAAAAAAAGCAAGATACATCAAAATTGCTGACGTAGACTCTGTGGTGATAGAGACCAAACAATCAATTACATAATAAGTAAATGCAAAAAATTAGTGTAAAGAGAGTATAAGACTAGACACGATTGGATAGGCAAGGTGATCCACGGGTATTAATTTACTAAGCTTTTTGCTTAGATGTAGCACAAGGCCGCATGAATGGGGCACCCAATGAGAAGGTGATCCACGGGTAACTGAGCCAGAAGTTTAAATTTGATCATATAAACAAATAGTATATGGAAAACCCAGAATCCGTCCTGGAGAATGAGATGCACAAACTTTACTGGGATTTTGAGATACAAACGGACCATCTAATCTCGACTAGAAGACCAGACCTAGTGATAATCAACACCAAATTAAAAAAAAAAAAAGAACCTGCCGAATTGTGGACTTGCCGTTCTGGCTGACCCCAAGGTAAAACTGAAAGAAAGCGAAAAAACAGATAAATGCCTGGACTTTACGAGAAAATTGAAAAAAGCTATGGAACGTAAAGGTAACGGTGACAACAATTGTAATTGGTGCGCTTTGTTCAGTCACTAAAGGATTGGTACGGTGACTGGACGACTTTGAAATAAGGGAACGAGTGGAAACAGCCTTGTTGAAATCGGTTAGAATACAAAGAAGAATTCTGGAGACTTTAGGAGACTTGCTGTCACTCAGATTCCAGTGGAAAACCATCAGTTGAAGCTGGTGTGAAAAATTCTCAAATATTTAAAATAATGATAATAAGAGAACCTGCTGAAAAGAGGACTTTGCCGTTTCAGAAGACCACAGAGTAAAATTAAAAGAAGGGGAAAAGAGGGATAAATATCTGGGCCTGGCTAGAGAGCTGAAGAAGCCATGGAACATGAAGGTGATGGTGATGCCGATAGTAATTGATGCACTTGGAACAATGCCAAAAGGATTGGTAAAGTAACTTGAAGACTTAGAAATCAAAGGACATGAAGAGACCATCCAGATTACAGCATTACTAAGATCGGCCAGAATACTAAAAAGAGTCCTGGAGATTTGAGGAGACTTGCTGTCCCTCAAACTCCAGTGAGAAACTATCAGCTAACGCCGATGTGAAAAATCCCTCGAAGTAACCTGAACCTGGCTAAGAAAAGGAACACTTAAGAGAGAAATGGAATCTCTCCTAATAGCAGCACAGGACAACGCCATAAGAACCAATCATATCAAAGTGAGAATAGATAAGACGCTACAAAATAGCAAATGTAGGTTATGCGGTGACAGAGACGAAACGACCAATCACATAATAAGCGAATGCAGCAAATTAGCACAGAAGGAATATAAGGTAAAACACGACTGGGTTGGCAAGGTGATCCACTGGGAAATTTGCAAGAAATTTCAATTTGACCATACCAACAAGTGGTATATGCACAACCCAGCACCTGTCCTAGAAAATGACACACATAAACTCCTATGGGACTTAGACATACAAACGGATCACCTAATCCCGGCCAGATGACCTGACCTTATAATATCCTCCAAAAGAAGAGAATTTGAAAAATTGTCGACTTTGCTGTCCCGGCGGACTACAGAATAAATCTGAAGGAATGTGCAAAGAAGGATAAGTACCTCACCCTCGCTAGGGAATTGAAAAAGCTGTGGAACATGATAGTGACAATTGTACCAATTGCGATTGGCGCTTTTGGCACAATAACTAAAGGATTATTAAAAGGCCTGGAAGACTTGGAAGCTGACGGACAGGTAGAGACTATCCAAATGACAGCTATGCTGAGAACGGCCAGAATCCTGAGACGAGTCCTGGAGACTTGAGGAGACTTGCTGTGACTCAAACTTCAGTGAAAAACCATCAGCTAATACTGATGTGAAAAACTCTAAAGGAGTAAATAATAATAATAATAATAATAATAATAATAATAATAATAATAATAATAATAATAATAAAAGAGAACTTGCAAAATTGTGAACTTTGCTGTCTCGGTCGACCACAGAATAAAACTGAAGGTAAGTGAAAAGAAGGGTTAGTACCTCGACCTTGCTAGGGAATTGAAAAAACTATGGAACATGAAGGTGACAGTCATACCAATCTTGATTGGTGTACTTTGTACAGTCACCAAAGGGTTATTAAAGGGACTGAAGGACATGGAGGTACGAGGACGAGGGGAGACTATCCAAATTACAACATTATTTTGAACAGCCAGAATACTGAGGGACTTGAGGAGACTTGCTGTCACTCAAACTCCAGCGAAAGGCCATCAGCTAAAACTGATGTGACAAACTCTCAAAGAATAAATACTACTGCTACTACTAATAATAATAGAGACAACAACTGTGCAAATAAATTATTATTATTATTCACTCATTAGAGCTTTTCACATCAGTGTGAGCCGATGGTTTTTCACTGGAGTCTGAGTGACAGCAAGTCTCCTCAAGTCTCCGGGACTCTTCTTAGTAGTCTGGCCGTTCTCAACAATGCTGTCGTTTGAATAGTCCCCACTCGTCCGCCAACTTCCAAGTCCTCTAGTCCCTTTAGTAATCCCTTAGTTACTGTTCCAAACGCACCTATCACAATTGGTGTAATTGTCACCAGCATGTTCCACAGTTTTTTCAGTTCCCTAGCAAGGTCGAGGTACTTATCCCTCTTTTCATATTCTTTCTGTTTTATTCTGTAGTCTGCCGGGACAGCAAAGTCGACTATTTTGCAACTTCTCTTTTTTTTGTTGATTATTATTAAGTCTGGTCTCCTGGCCAGGATTATTATTATTATTATTATTATTATTATTATTATTATTATTATTATTATTATTATTAATAATAATAATAATAATAATAAATAAAATTATTAATGTTTGGATTACTTACAACCATTTAACTTTATGCAAATTATTTTTATCAAATTACTTAAAACTATAAATGTTCACAAATGATTATTACTCTTTTTACTATTTAATATTAACTTAAAACGATATACTCGTAATTGCTTGCAAATTATTGATGTTTGATTGGAAAACTTGAAACCATGTGTAAACAAACGATATTATCAAATTGGAATTGCTACTTTAAACCACTTATAAACATTTACCGACCCCTCCGTACGAGCAAGTTGTGACAAAAGGTCAATTTTATCCAGAGTTTAACAAGTTTGAATGCAGAGCTTTCATTTTTTCTTGACCAGTTAACATACTAATGTTAAAGTGCCCAGTCTGTCCTACCATTTAGTTACTACTGGAGGGGGGTATTTGGATTCATAGTTTTCTCAGTAGTAAAAGCCCGATGTGAAATGCAGCTAGTTTCGTCCAGAATTTGAACTCGGGTCGCCATATCCATTTAATTTGATGGTAACCATCAACCCACAAACGTCTCCATAAACCCTGTAATTGTGTATAAATTGGGATTAGAAAAGATTACGTAAAATTATTCAAATGTGTGCGAACAAATGATCATAGCCAAATAAAAAAGAGCAATTGTAAAAGAAATACAAGAGAACGTTGAAAAACTGGTTATTATATAAGTAAATGAATCAAATTCCATGCTTAAATAACCTGTAAGGAGATTGTATGCTTTTAAACAAATTCATGAAAATAAACCACTATGTAGGAAACTCTGAATCAACGTGTTACTGGCAGTCAACTTACATCCGGAATTCTATAGTATTTTCCCACCAAATCAATGCACGGAACATGTGATATACTAAAACATTTAATCAACAAAATCAATAAAACTGACAGATACTAATTGTATAGACTAACTTACACTGAAGATGTTTAAACCAAAAGGAAACATTTTGTCATATCATGGATATCCCACGCCAATGGCCCGGGAGACCTTGGTTCAGTCCCAGGTCGAGTCATACCAAAGACTAAAAAAATAGTACTTGATGCCTCCTTGCTTAACACTCAGTATCATAAGGTACGGATCAAGGGTAAAGTGGAGCAATCCAGGGAAAGAGTAGCGCCTTCCCCTACACCTTGGTGTAGTAGCTATCGAAAAGGGAGCCTTCGGTTTACCTTCGACTATGGTCGCCAACTTAACTTTACTTATATTATCATAATGGATAACTGAGTGGCAGTAAATGTTTAAAATCTCTGAGCAAGTTGTAAATTTCATTATGAGAACTATGGAAAATTAAACAGTATAACTATAAGCTGAAAAAGAAGGAGGTGTCCGTGGTGTAATGGTTATCATCGCAGGAATTGGACACGACGACGCGAGTTCAAATCCTAGACTGATTGCATTTCACATAGCACTAATACCCTTGGGAAAGGTAAGAATCCAATTATTCTCCCTCCAGCTATGGGTAAATAGTAGGGCAGACTGATTTCTTCAGCCCTGGTGAGGCAACTAGTCAAGGAGAAGGAAAACTCTGAATTCAAACCTGTTAAACTTCGCTTAAAAAAACTGACCTTGTGTCATATCCTGCCCGAGCGGAGGGGTTGGTAAATATGATAAGCTGAAAAAGAAACCTTAGCAAAATTGGCTTCAGATTTACAACGTCAGAGGAAACAATGAACAAACTTATGTACCTATGATGAAAACAATAGAAACGATTATGATCTACAACCAAGATATAGTAATGGAAATTAGAATAAAAAATCTGTAATGCTTTCAAAGAGAAAAAGCAAAAAGAGTAACAAGCGAAATCATAGACTCAATCAGAAAAGAAAAATGAACACTTGAAAAAAAAAAAAAAAAAAAAAAAAAAAAGAAAGAAAACTACAAATACCTTCGAATATTAGAATAAAACGGAGATGAAAACTTCTTGAAACCAAAATCTGCAGCAGAATTCTAATCCATCTAATAAATACCTGCCCAGTCTCCCTTTTCAAACCATTCTTAAACTGGACAGAGCAAAATTAAAAACATGGACCACAGAACAAAGAAATTAATTATTATGCATAAGGTCTTACACGCAAGTGATGACATAGACATACTCGTCAGGGCGTAAAAAGAGAAAGAAAATTCATCGGTAGTTGGCTGGATACCTGGTTTGATTTGGTTTTATGTCACATCAACCATTGTTGGTTATTAATGTCAAATCCAATTTTATACATATAAACAGTTCTATTTCAAACAATTCAGTTTAGTATATAAAAAAAATTCTACTTCCAACAATTCAGTTTAGCATAAGTTCGCAGGTTAAATGCCAAAACTGTTCTATTTCAAGCAATTCATTTTTGCATAAATACGCTGTTTAGTTTTATCTGTTGCTACTATTCCAAGCCACAGTGGTCCTGTGAGCAAAGGCAATGAAGGGGTACTCTGCATTCCCCAAACCTCCTGTATTACTGGATCCTCACCATCAGATTGTTTAGAGTCACAACTAGGACACTCATTGGGGGACTCTTACCCTTCTTCAGAGAAGCAGTCTGAGTATTCTACAGCCCCAGCCGATGGGGAATATATGAAGGCAGCAATATAGAGACTTGAAGAATATATAAATAAGAGAAAAGAGTGGTTAATTACAGTAGATAGTAACAGTAATAATAAAAATAACTTGAAATCAAACAGGAAATCACTAATCGGAATTTAGAAAATAAAAAGTACAAATAAATACAACTCTATGGATACTTCAAACGACAAACTAAGGAAATTGTACACGAGTTAATCGGCACATGGCTACGAAGAGGAAATCTGAAAGGAGAAATTGAATCTCTGTTAATATTGATAATGTCATAAAGATTAATTAAGGCAAAGCAAAAATTGATTATATGCAAGAGAATAACAAGTGTTACGGATGACAAGGTTAATCATGTAATAAGCGAATGCAGAACTGACACAAAAGTAATGAAAGAAGAATGACTGGAGAGCGAAAGATGGTCAATTGCATATTTTCTAAGGGACTGAAATTTTGACATACTAACAAATAATATAGGCAAACAACAAAATCCGCCTTTGAAATCAAAACTCATAAAATTCTCGAAGACTTTGAAAGACAAAAGGATCATATAATCCACACCAGATACCCAAACCTTGTGTTTCCCAGAAAAAAATACTTGACTTCTTGTGTATTTTACAGCTACTGCGGGGCAGTTTTTGGTAGTAGTTTTATTTATATGATAAGCGCGTTAGATCATTGTATAACAATATATATATATAAATATATATATATATATATATATATATATATATATATATATATATATATATATATATATATATATATGGAGTTTCCGGGGCATAATAGCAAAAGTACTGGACTGTGAGTACGAACTCTAAAGGCACAATTGTGTACATTTTCGGACTAATACCCTTGGGAGAGGAAATTAACCCCATTATTCTCACAGCCATGGGTTATATAGTATCACTGCAGCTCCTTTACAAGGAGGGTTTTGGCATAATATAAACTACAGTTCATGTGCCAATAAACAAAGAAAACTCATCTCATCTCTCTCTCTCTCGCTCTCTCTCTCTCTCTCACTCTCTCTCTCTCTCTCTTTATATATATATATGAATAAATATAGTATATGCAATGTGAAATGAAGTTAAAAAATCATTTTGCCATTGAGATTTAATGAATTCAACAGTTAATTATTCTTCTAATGTGTTTGCAACGCGCCTACTTGATGCATAGCATTTAAGCACATTCAACTTCTACCCTCACATCAGTATATTGTCGTCGTTTAGAAAGCTCCGTGTATTTATCACATTAAAAGCAGTATTAGCTCAAAATCAGGCCTTAGATTTTTTAAAATAATTGATTTTATACTGTTTTATTGAGAAGCAGTTGAACATCATTTGACACATAATATTTCCTAGACACAGAGTATCAGCCTGCTGATTCTAAAATTTGTAAATTGATAAGGCGAGGTTTTAGAAAGCGTGTTATTGATTGAAATTTAAAAGAGGTGGCGTCTCGGTTATATCAGTTGATTTTGAATCAAATCAAAGATAGTTACTTTAAAAATAAAACCTCCTGGGCACGGATAAGATCCGTTGACCTCTGAAGTCAATCTTTCGACTTCATTTCAAATCATAACGCGTATTCATTATCTGCTTAATGTCAAACTGAACATAAGAAGAAGATATCAAAAAGAAAATACGGACGCAAAAGAAAGCGAAGAAATGGATATAAAAAAGGAACCTCATATAATATATAGTTTCTTATTATCAGATGATAGATTTTTTGTTCTCAGATTTTTTTCATCAGTCTTGACTAAAATGTGGCATCAAATAAAATACGCAATTGTTTCCTAAAAAATAAAATAACAAAAGACAATTACATTTTTCGAGATAATATTTCCGAATGATATATATATATATATATATATATATATATATATATAATATTCAATATAATATATGAAAAAAAAGCCACTTACATTATTTTTCTGCTGCTCACAATGTATATATATATATATATATAGGGAGAGAGAGAAGACGCTTCTTTTTTTAGGATATACGTGTCCACTTATAACTTTGAAAAGATATGTCATTAAGCATTAAAATCGCGCATACAATTTAATATGTTTATGATAAGGAAAAGAAGAAAATTTAGTTTTTGATTTTTACTAATGGAATTATATAATTCAATGATTTAAAAATAATTTGATTCGTGGAACTCTTTATAGTTCTTCATAAGTACAAAATATGGGAACTCTTCAGTTCTTCTTTAGACTTGCCACGTTTAGATATCACAGAGATTCTATAGGCGAAATTTGAATTTAATATTTTTTTGAAAGTATTTTCTTATTTAGAAATAACTTAAAAGAAATCTTAATTTTTTTGAGAACCCGAAAACAATTATGAAAATGTCTCAAACCAAACGGTACGTTTTTTAAAATACTATTACAAAAGTTAGGAAAAAAAGAAAAAAATTTAATTAGGAAAAATTTAACATTGTTATTTCTGAACCGGCCCATTAGTCTAATGGGTAGAGCGTTCGCTAATGGTTCGCCAGACTGAGGTTCAATCTTATGTCGAGTCATACTTCTTTTTATTATAAGAACATTTTTCTATCTGATTTTTTTATTGCAAGAATAATTTTTTATTTCCTAGCTTCTTTTTATTGTAAGGACACCTTTTTAATTCTTAAATTCTTTTCATCGTACCGATATGTTACATATTTTGAGGGTAATAAAGAAAAAATTACAAAAATTAAATGAAAGGATTGTTTATCGATGACTTAAAAACTGATCATTAAACGAATATATTTTCATATTTCTTAGAACAAAATATATTTATTTTAATCAGTGTACCAAAAATTTTTTAAAAATTATGGAATTAGTGAATATTTTTCATTTGAATAAATACGCTGAATGTTCCATTGAAAAATAAAGACACGTTTTTTTTATTCATATCTTCTTTTGATCGTTATATTTTTTAGTGTAAAAAGAAAATAAATTAAACAAATACATTTTTATAACCGCAATATGAGCTGAATTTAATTTTGGGTCATATTCCAAAAAAAAAAAAAAAAAAGAAAAAAAAAAGATTTTCACATAAAAATCAAATCCTAATGATGTTTCAAACCTCTCACAAGTTTGGTGCTATATTTCTTAAATGATATTTTAATTGTAAAGAAATGTAAAGAAAAAAAATCCTAATATAAAAGAATAATGTAATGGGTGAATTCTTAGATTTTTTTTATTTGAATTTAAATTTTTTTTGCTTTTTCGAAACTTATCAACCAAAAAGTTGTTTGTAACTGACCACTAACTATAAAAAAAAAATAATTTATTGGAGACCAGAAAACAATGAAAATGCTTAAAAGTTTTCCCCAGTGCAGGGTTACATATTTCTATATACTATTTTAACTGTATACTAAAAATAAAGAAAAAAAGACAATTTATAAAGTTAAAGGATAATTTTTATTTGAATTAATCGGTGAAATATTTCAAATACAAATTAAGACACATTGTTAAGTCATAGCCTTCTCTTCTCTTCCCCATTTCTATCGCATTCATTGAGGTTCCTAAATTCTTAAAACTCTTTTAGTCTGTTCAGCGATCAGGTACTTCTGCTTGCACACAGACACACGCGCACACACACACACACACACACACATACACATACACATACATACATGTATATATATGTATATATATAAATATATATGTATTTAACAGAGGATTTTATTAACATTGGCTGACTGCCTTAAAATATTTTTGGGTTATTGCATAAAATCGGTTGGGTATTTCATAATATTGCAAGGCTGTTTCAAATTATATTCAAATCCTTTCATAAATTTGACGATTTATTTCGTAATATTAGCTGATTATTTTCATTAGAATTCTAAAAGTGTCATGATTATCATCGTATAAGTGAAATATTAAATGTATACAAAGAGTAAAGTTGGCGACCTTAGCCGAGGGTGACCGGAAGGCTCACTTTTCAATCGCTACAACACCGAGGTCTACGAGAGGGGGCTACTCCATTCCCTGGATTGCTACACAACCTTTGATCCTTATCTTATAATGCTGAGTGCTAAGCAAGACAGCATCAAGTACAATTTTTGAGTCTTTGGCATGACTCAACCTGGGATTGAACCCTGGTCTCCCGAACCATTGGCGAACACTCTACTCATTAAACCAATGCCCCGATATTTCTATAAATTCTATACTTTTTTCAATGGTCTCAAATTTGTTACATTTAATTGCAACTTAAAAGCAGAGAAAAGATGAATGCAGATTTATGATTTGCTTTAAAGATTAACAATTTATTTAGAGATTTTAACGCACGAAGAAATTCTTTTGTAAACTTTATTCACCTCAAAAACATTTTTTCTGTCGCTGCTGACACTTTCACGTGTAACATTTTTATACAGAAAATAAGTACCCAATGGTTTAAAAGCAATTGCAAAAATTCAGCAGAAGAGAGGGAAGCTATTGTTCTATTGGACATAACAGAAACTGTCGATTCACAGAAGAATAATCCAGCAGGGATCAAAGGTGATCCATGTGAACCAGGGGAGAAAATGTCTGTCATATCTGCCTAAGGTGTCATGAGAAAAATATCGGAGAGGGAGTCAACTGACCTGAAGAAAAGGCTAAGAAACTCAAGTAAAAACAACGTCGATCACGAGTCCAAAAGATTCTTAATAGAAAAAAAAACAGCTCATTCAATAATAAAGTGGAACGATTACCTGACGAAAAAATAAATCGAATCGACAGCAAGTCTTAAAATTAAAAACTTAAGATGCAAAAAAACTAGCAATATTTCTCAATATTGACGAAAAAAAGCAATATGAAATATTTTCCCAACTTTGCAAAAATATCTGCCTTCATAATTAATGTCATATTCTCTCTCCCTCTCTCTCTCTCTCTCTCTCTCTATATATATATATATATATATATATACAAAATAAGCACACACACACAAAATCATGCACGTGTGGCGTAACGGTTATTGCAGTAAGGAAATGGGTACGACATGCCGAGTTAAAATCCGAGACAAGACGATTTGCGTTTCGCTTTGCGTTAATGCACCTTCGTAAAGGCATGAATCTTCTTTTCTTTCTTTAACTAAAAGTAAATAGTCGGTCAGACTAGTCTCTTTAGCTTTGGTTAGGCAACCGGCACAGGAAAAGGAAGAACACAGAATTAGAACCTGAAGAGTGTTCATGAGAATCTATAGTGTCTACTCCAACACAAACCTTGTTCACTATAAACAAAGCACCTGTGCAGGTAGTTCAACGGTTCACATCTTTAACCAAACAGTTGAGCCTTCCTATGCGGAGATGGATAATATAGTCCATCACCGGCCCATTGGTGTAAGGTTCCGGGAGACCAGGGTTCAATCCCAGACTGAGTCATACAAAACACTCAAAAACGGTACTTTATGCCTCCTTGCTAACACGGGTACGGATCAAGTGTAAGTGGAGCAGTCCAAGGAAATTAACACCCTCCTCAACACCTCGGTGTCGTAGCTATCGAAAAGGGATCATTCAGGTCGCCCTCAGTTACGGTCAACCAACTTATATATATATATATATATATATATATATATATATATATATATATATGAACAAAGCAGAAAAACAGAATAATCCAAATAGGTGAGTTTATTGTGATGTAAAGTCGACGTTAAGCGTTTCGGTTTCAATAACCATCATCAGGACTTCGGGAGAATTGTTCACACTGCGATGGATGCTTGGCGAAATAAGCAAATAAAATATATACAACGAAAAGATACAAACATGCACATAGAGTTCATACTTCAAAAGTATTAGGAACGTGTTTAGCACGTGGAAAGATATTGGAAAATGTTGGAATTCTTCAAGAGACGAGAAAAATCCTCCCGTCTGTTAAAGAAATATGCAAAGATAGGTAGGTTTTCATATATACGGATCGTTTTGAAGTCATCCATGTTAGATGCCGTGTAAGGATATATATATATATATATATATATATATATATATATATATATATATATATATTAATGTGTTCGGAAAGTAATTACGTTTTACCAGAGAGTATTGAAAAACAAATGAATATATTAACCTTACTCCTCCACCACTAGTAGGCTTTGAAAAAAGGCCACAAGCAGAGTACAACTGGTTTGAATTCAAATTATTTCTTTCTCCTAGACTGTCTGTTTCATTAAGGCCAAAGAACTCAGACTGCGTTAAAAACAAATTCAATTTAGATTTATTCATATATTATCATCAAACATGTAATGAAATCTATTTTCAATGACCATTTCTCAACGGGAAGACAGGTCTTCCATTCCACGTTTAACGAAATCTGGAGTCCCCCACCAACCACTTACGGTTTCCACCTTTGTTTCTGAATGACATGCCACTTATAAAAGGTTCTCATGATCGAAATAATGGAAAACCTTTGGGTGCTAAATCAAACGAGTTCGATAGATTTGAAAGAATTTTTCATTCTAAAGATTTTATATTTTCTTGGATTTGTTGAGCTGCAGTCATTGAAAATAAAAGTGATTTCATTTTTATCATAACACTTTAAAAATTCATCTTAGACTTATTTATATATCCTCTCGGGTAAAGCGTAATTAGTTTTAACCCTAGCATATATATGTGTGTGTGTGTGTGTGAGAGAGAGAGAGAGAGAGAGAGAGAGTATATAAAGAGAAGTTGAGAGTCTTTCTGTGAGATGGATATGATGCAATTCACTTTTAAGACAAGAATATATAATTTTTTCCCTTTTTCTTTTCATTTTTTTTATTTTATTTTATGGAATATGCATTTCTCATTTCCTCTTGATAAATATCAAATTTCCGTGCAAACTTTATCAGCTCTCGACTTGATTCAGTTGATTCACGCATTTTCCAAGAGGAAATTGTCTCAAAGTCAAATAGAACATCTTTATAATAGCATTTTCTTCTTTATCGCCCTCTCATCACGATTCCTTTGTATTAAGTAGGAAAGTGAATAGGCTGCCGAAATTGTGATTATGATAAATGATTTGGATAATGATGCTCAACAATGTGGTTAAGAATCAAGACTGAAATAATGAAAACCGCCTTGGTTTTATCGGCGAAATATGCTATATGAATAAATTGTTAATTTCAACAACCCGATTTTCATTGTTTCGGTCATGATTCTTAACCACATGATAGAATTATACACATATTATTCCATGAACAAGCAACGTGTAGAAGTGAAAAAAAAAAAAGGAGAAAAAGCTTATTTGCCAAGTGTAATATAGTCATGTGACTTTACTGTTCCCTGAGAGAAAGTCACTGTGCGGTAGAGACTAACGTTCTGAATTGTGACATTGCAGCCAGCGAGTTCGAACTCCAGTTACACAGTTACGTTCCTTTTTAGACTAAAACCCAAGGAGAAGGTATAAACTCCCTTTCTCTCTTGAGTTATGGGTTAATTAGTATCACTACTGAATTTTTCAATAAAAAATACGTGAACGTTGATATGCCATTTAACAAAGAAACCAAATTAAACCGCTATCCATCAGAAGAAGGAATAATGTACCAGCTGTTCAAAGAACAGAAGCTTGTAGATATTGGGAAAATATTTTTGAAGTTTTCATATGATACCCTACGAAAACCCTAATGAACATGCTAATTCTGTTAGAGAGGTAGTTATTTATAGTATCCCTATTCAGTTAAATACTTGGATGCATTTTATTTTATTTGTTATTAAAAAGAAAATATTTATTAGTTACTGCAAAAATGCCTCTTTTTCTTTTTTTATAGCGGATTTTCTTGATAGAAATAGTCACGGAAACCGATACTTGTTTAAGAGCTTTTAAATTAACAGACTAATTTTAACACTCTATTTTGTGATTACTATTATGACTATGATATATTAGTAGGTTATCATTGAATAGCTGTGGAATGGTAAAACCAAGAATTCGTATCTCTAATGGAAATTTACTAAGCTTTTTGCTTAGATGTGGCACAAGGCCATATGAAAGGGGCACCCAATGAGACTCGAACTCACTCGTGTAGGTTTGCTAGTCAAGTTTGCTAACCATTACACCACCAGAGGCGCCTAATTCGTATCTCTAATGCAATACAATATTGTCTTTAACCTTGTTTTGACAACTCTTGCGGTGGCAAAAACGTTAATCCCCGTGTTTTTTTTCTTAGGACAACATCGGTGTCATGAAAAGGGGATCTCTGCAACTACCTGTCTTCCATAGAACATTCCATAGAACATTACCACCACAGATTCATCATCTCGTGAGACTGGGAAATTCTACATTAACATAATATTAAATATCATCATCATCATCTTGTCGAGCCATCAGCACGGATATCCCTGATCTTCTCTCGCCACCCCTCCCAACCGTTCATCGCTTCCGGCAGGTCCTCAGGGCTACACTATATCTTCACAGAGCTGCTGCATGTAGTTTCGAGCTGGTCGCCCTGCTTTTGCTCGACCATATGAAGGGGTCCATAGGAGGACATCAATTATGAGCTCTTCCCTACTTCTCCAGCAATGTCCTGCCAGTTTGGTTCGTCTAATTTTAAATCTCTTTATTAGCTAAATTACAATTTTAACAAGTAGAATAATAAATACAGTGAAAATATAGATTTGATAAAACCTGACTGAAAAATTAAAGAACCTTGTTTGATTATTTTCAGTGATATTTTAAAGTATTTTTCATAAATCGATAATTATATTAATCGTCAATACAAAACTTTAGATCGTTTAGTTTTGTTATGTTTCTTTGTTTAATGGTATATCAACCTTTGGAGGTTATCTAATGCCAAATCCACCCTTCAAGAAGAACAGTAGGGGTACTATTTAACCCATAGCTAGGAGGATAAGTGGGTTCATACCGTTCCGAAGGGTATCTGTCTGAAAGTGAACCGAATAGCGCGACTGGAGTTCAAACTTGCATATTACGATCCCGCAGTCCAGC
The DNA here is from genome assembly GCA_963585895.1 of Sepioteuthis lessoniana. NCBI lineage: Eukaryota > Metazoa > Mollusca > Cephalopoda > Myopsida > Loliginidae > Sepioteuthis > Sepioteuthis lessoniana. Next base: position 38,415,081 of record OY757909.1, read on the forward strand.
GCTTTAAACATTACACCACAAGAACACCCCAACACTTTAGATAGCAAACAAACATTACATCGGCGAAACCCAATAGAGTCAAGGAAAAAGAATCTACGAACACAAACGATCAATCAAATTAAATTAAATCAAATTTGGCACGGTGAATGAAAGATTCCAAACTAAAATATCTCGAATTTTCAATCACCGTGCCAAATCAAAGCCATAAATATCCACAAACATACATTCCACAATATGAATAAAAATAAACCTAACTCAAATACCAACTCTATAAAGAGGCACATAATATTACCCCAAATCCCACTACCATCCTAATTGAAAAAACCTTAAATCACACAGGCATAAAAACTTCTACCCGCACAACAAAAACAATGAAACAAATACTAAGGAACAGCTCCAAAAATATAGATTCACTATCCTACACTGGTGTTTACAAAATCTCCGGCCAAAATGCAATAAATTTTACATAGGAGAAACAAACTAAAATTTAAACAAAAGAATCTATGAACCTAAAAAAAAAAATGGTAAAACAACAAACTCTTTAGTTTCTTATAACATTTTAACTAATCCCAATTTTGACTTTCAAAATTCTGCAATACTCACAATTCAGGATAAAAATAAAAGAATAATTGAAGCGTGTTCCATAACAAACCCCAACAAGTTTTTTTTTTACAAAATTTCACCATCTATAGGAAAAATAATATTAAAAGAATTCAAAATTCACGCAAAAGATTAGCTCTTCTTTCTCTAAACATTCAAAGCAATATAATGTCACAAGTCCATTTCTCAAGCTACAAAACGCCATTTGCTTTTCAAAAAAAATTCCATTGCATGACATGACGCAATTTCAACATGTCAACATCCGTTTTTTTTTCACATAGCAAAATCTACAAACCCTGATGAAGACTTCAAATTGAATCAAAATTCATCAATCATAATTGATTCTCATACTAAAATAATTTTGATAAAACATTTTTGCATTCAAAAGAAAGATTGAAGTCGAAACGCGTTGGAAAATAAACAAACCACCGAATATATTTTTCTCCCGTTTTACCTTTTCTACGTATATATATATATATATATATATATATATATTTCAAATGAACTCTAAAAGCATTTTTAATCCGTAAAATCTTTACTGTGCTCAATCCACAAAATAGAGCAATAGCCCGATCTATTTTGATTGTAAAATATGTAAAAGAGAATAAAACCTCATGACTCAGAGTTTCGTGATTTCGATTCTCAGGTGAGCAAGTATTTCTTTCTTCTACATTACGTATATCTGGCCACTTGAGGTCATTAATCTTACTCAGGCTTATATTTTAACACAATTTACTATATTGCTGAATAGGAAAATCATTTTGCCATCTAACTACATAATAAAATTAAATAAGCATGATCATACAATTCTTCAAATCTCTGTAATTGATATTTGACAACTGATCATTCTGTTATATTTTCACCTTCGACCCGGCCCAAAAATACTATTCCAAGGTAATACACCGGAAGGAAGTGACACATTCCAACGGCCAGTAATCGAAAGAGATCGCGTGGGCGGATTAAGGCTTATGATATGGGACAAGGTGAAGGTTTCATTGTACCATTACAGTCATGCACCGGAAGAGAGTAACCTCTGAACTGCATGACAGTTATTTCCGCTTGATGACGATTAAACATTCGATTTCAAAGATCCAGTAGGCGATCGTGTGGGCGTTGAGTTATTATTTAACTCAGTTGAGTTTGGGTCCCAGAGCAGTTGCCAGCAGACTCCCAGAGGGTTAGAGACGAGATGTGGTAGGGAAGGCCACACCCGGCCGAGAGGGACCTCGGAAACCCCTGAAGCAATTGCCAGCAGACTTCCAGACAGCTAGAGACCAGATGTGGTAGGGAAAGCCACACCCGACCGAGGGGGCCCTCGGAAAGCCCCGATGGAGTAGACCCCAACATCAGGAGAACAAGAACGACACAACGTGACGGTCATAACAGTGGGGTCAAAATATGAAGTTTATGTTCGGTCTCCAGCATCCTCTCACATGCTAACCTTTCGAACCCTTGCAATAAAGTGAGAGGTGAATATATTGTTAAAGTCTTCCTGCGATTTCCCTCTTGCTTCCTTTCTTCATGCGTCTTTCTGTGTGCGTCTGTCTTTACTATTATTGAGTCGTTATGATACGGCAAATGAGTATATAACAATTCTACAAAACCAAAAGGATATATTTTCTTTACCTATAGTAATTTTAAAAACAAATGTATTTGACCCAGGTCAAGAGCCGGTTTTGGTTACCTCCAGGATCTTTGATACTCAGCACTTAATGTCTGGTTGAGTTCACAGTCATCCCCACTTTTCCCACACACACAAGTACAAGCCAACAGGCAAAGCAAATTTGGTCTTGATGCTGTTTTCCTCCAGTTTTAATAAACAGAAATATTATATATAGTCAAAATTGTTAAGTTGTTAAGTTAAAACAAATATATGTTATTTAAAAAACAGGTAGTGATACATATTTAAGATCTTTAAAGATTAATTTTCTTATTTCATTTAGAAATCTATTTGTCTGTGTCATATTATTAGTTGGATTATTTTCGTGTGCTTGAAACCACGTAATAAATTTGTTCTTCGTGTAGCATTATTATGAATAGTCAGCAGCGTTTATCTAAATTAACATTTTAAATCATGAAAATAAAATAAACTCATAGAAGTTTAAAAGTTAAAATTGTCATTGATGATTGCTCGAGTCAGAACTTCAAGTACAAGAAAAGTCAAGTTCAACTTATTTGTTCTAAGGAATTTTTTATTGCTCCAAAAGAGAACTGAGAGAATTGTTTTTTTGGGCTGAGGTCGAAAACATCTCACTTCAGAATCGAAAGTGATATATATATATATATATATATATATATATGGGTGATGAGTGTTGTGAGTGTGGTGAATTTCCGCTGATAGGACCACATCATGATCAACGATTTTGTATCTACTAATCAACTGGTTTGATGAATTAAACAACAAAACAGACAAACTTTTGTAAGAAATCATCATCGTAGAAGGATATAGAAATAAAACTTGAAATGGGGCACTTTTAAAGAACGATAAGATCAAAGAGAGAAAGTTGTTGAAAGAGACAGCATTATGGAAAGGTGGAAAATGGCGGGAGGATTAAAGTATTTGTCATTTGATGTATCATCAAATGAATCGTTAATATCGCCTTGAGAATTGTAAACGTTTGCTCTTCCTCCCAAACCAATATTCGTTTTAATCCTATCATGTTCTAATGAATAAAATCTTGGTATCTATGGTTTAGAATAAAATTAACATAGGTAACTGTTAGTTCCTTACTCATTACTATATATATATATATATATATCCAGGAAGACATAAATGTTTCGGAAAACTGTGGGCATATTTATTATTAAAAACGACTGGTTTCGTCTGGTTCTTCTCATGCTGTTAACGCGAGAAAAATTTAAAAGGGGTAATGTAATGGAGAAAAAAGTGGAGGAGAGGAGAGTGTGAAAAAAAAACCAAGAGTGGGATTGTAGAAGTGATGAACAGATGGTTAGAGACCGATCACATTCAATCCCAACAAACAGTTCCTTTGTTTACAGAGGGAAGGCTGCAGGGATCGAACGTAAAGGGTCTCAAACACTTTTAGATGATAAATCAAATGTGACCGACTCAGAATAATGAATCGGTCGACATTAAAATCTGCCACGCATTCCCTACTATTAATCATGTGGTCTGCTATAGAAGACCCGGATATGTTAACAAGGTGGCCTCTTTTAAGCTTAAGATTCAAAATACATGCTGGCAAATGCTGCTTTATACGCAGGTCCAACCGATTAGACATCCTGCCTATGTAGTCACTGTCACAAATACATGTATATTTATATATAACCTAATTAATATGGTTGGGAAGTAAGACATCTTTGCGCATTGAGACGAATGCAGTGCGAGTCTGAAAAATTACTCGCACAGCAGCTGAAAAATAACATTTACCAACTGCCGTGGTGATGCATTTGGCAAGTTCCTCACCTCGAGAATCTATATACGGCAAACGCATATAAACAGGGCACTTACTAACGGTGCACCTCCTAGCCCTATCAAACTTATTCAATGCATCATGGACAACGCTATCCAAAACAGACAATGAATATCCATTTTTAGACAAGGTTGACCTGATAAACTCAATTTCATCATCAAGAAAACACTTGAACGAAATCATAAGGGCACGATAGACAGGAGTCTTAATCAAATTGATTTTTCGCTGCTGAGGGCAAAATGAATCCCATCTTGTATACAGGCCAGAAAAGGTGGGCTTTCTTTATACAGAATGATGTTATTCAATACTAAAATTGTCTTTGCAGAAAAAAAAAACAACATTTGTGGTATTATCAAATCCATATCTGGAGAATAAGTGGGTATGTACAAATTCCCAAGGGTAATTAGTCCTGAAATGAAATTAATAGCTAGACTGAAATTCGAACTCTCTTATTACGATGTCTCAGTCCAGCCCTTTAGCCACTACATTACCAGGACTCCTCAGAATCATTTGTTTTCTACCCTCATTAAAAAGTGAAGAGAAAATCCCTAGCTATTACAAGCATCTTAACTTTAACTCACCCAAAATGTTTTCTCTTTGATGTCTTTTATCCACCTCTTGATATCTAACTGAAAACCGTGTACTCTATATTTAGTCCCGTGCTTATATTAATCTATTGAAATCTTTATTTTCATTAAACCTTTTCTTACTTTGGTTCCTATATCTTTGTATCGGAAAAGGTTAATACCTCTTTCTTCGCAATACGTTGGCCACGAAGAAGGGGCCAAAAAATAAAAGTGTCTTCTCTTACGATTTCCAAAATCTAATTTTCTACAATCTCCTCTTTTACATCCCCCCTATATATATATATTGTATACTTAGACAGTAAGTTGTTATCTAAATATGTTTGGTGGAAGACCACGGATTGTTTCTTTTATCAAATCTTTAAGTGAAGACATTCAAGTCTTCTTGCCGTTTTTCTTACGTCTGTGTCAAGACAGGGAAGGAAATATCCTTATACTAGCCTTTGCACTTTTGACCATTTCATTGGTCATTTTCGGAGGTTGTTAGATTGTTTGTTGCTGTGAGTTTTTTTTAATATCTATTTGGAGTGTTTTTTATAGATGGGTTTGGTTCATTCTATTAGGGTGAGTGGTTTATTATAGAATATGTTTAATATCTTAATACCTGTGTTGAATGCTATTTTATTTAAAGTGTTTTTTTTAAATTTTTATAGTCATAGCTTCGAGGATTTGTAAACGGTTTTATTATTATTTTATTTATGAATTTGTATTGTTAATTAGGAGCTTTCTTATATCTGGAGATTTGAGTATGTCAGTATCTTTGTTATGCTTTGTCATTTATTGCGTCTATGTCAGAGAGGTGGTAAGAAAGGCAACAAGAGAGTGTGGTTGTTGTGTGACCAACAGAGGTATCGGGTATTATGTCATTTTCAGAGAGACACTCTCGAAATTGATATGTACATTTATACACTACAATAATTTGATTTAGGGAAAGTTTAGGGGTATTTGTGTTATTCCTAAGGATGCAGTTTGACATTTTAAATTTAGTGGAATAGATAATGAGTTTTATTTATTTCTGCTTAAAAGCTGACCTTGTGCCGCATCTTGTTGGAGTGGTTGGCCACATACAGACTTATACACATACACACACAGAGACATGTATATGTATGTGGGGGATGAAGATAGATAGATAGATAGATAGATAGATGAAAGTGATAAGACCAACAAGAGTATCTATTTGTATTTTTTTCTTTTAGTTTTTAAAACATTTTTTGAAAGAGTTAATATGCCACAAAAGAAACTAGGAAAAAGTAACTGGTAATATATCATATCCATCCAATGAATGAAAATCAATCGAAAGAAAAATAGAGCTCTTTGTATTGTGTCTACATACAAACTCTTTCTTGGGATAACCTATGCTTGCTGTTCTGTTGTGCTTTATCAGTTTTCGCTTAAATGTAATTGGTCCTTATGGTGTTATTTTGTGCTGCCCTTAGAAGAGATTCAGTTTATCTCTTGAGATTTCCCTTTCGTGGCCATTGTCAAGGTCTACTTGAGAGCAATCCCGTCAGTTTCTCGCTTGAAATATAGTCTTTTTTCTTCTGATTTCTTTTTCCAAGTCTTTGTTTTTCTCTCTGCACTTATGTTGGCAATGGTGTTACTGACTGATTTGCTCTTTCTTTTAATGTAGTCAACGAATCCTTGTATTGATGCATCTACGCAATCCTGGATGCTGGAGCTTCCTCTTTCCCTTTCTGTTCGAGCAGCATTAAATCTGTTATCTCTAGGATGTCGATGTTTTTCTTCTAATTTTTGTTTCCTAGTTTTTCTTGTTTTTTCTCTCTGTACTTATGTTGGCAATGCTTTTTCTGGGTACAGTAATTAGTCTTTTATTTTTATCATTATTATAAATCTTTGCGAGTTTTTTCACACTAACGATAGGTGTTGGTCTTTCCCTGAGGTCTGAGCTAAAGCAAGTCTCCTCATGTCTCCAGGACACTTAACAGTTTTCTGGCCGATCTAAACAATACTGTAGTTCAGATGGTCTTGGCTCGGCCTCTAATTTGCAACTCCTTCAGTCTTATTATTAAGTTTTTGAGGATCGTTCCAAGTGCATTAATTGCAATTGGTATCACCGTCACCTTCACGTTCCATAGATTTTTTAATTCCCCGGCAAGATCTAAGTATTTGTCTCTCTTTTGATTTTCTTTGATTATCACTCTGCAGGCCGCCGGAACGGCAAAGTCCACAATCGGCAGTTTTTTGGGGGTTTTTTTTTGTTAATTATCACAAGGTTTGGTCTTCAGGCTGGGATTCATTATTATTAGTAGTAGTAATAGTATTAGTATTATTATAATCCTTTGAGAGTTTATCACACCAGTATTAGAAGATGGTTTTTCACTAGGGTTCACAAGAGCAAGTCTCTTCGTGTCTCTAGGATTCTTTTCAGTGTTTTGACTAATCTTTTAAAAATACTGTTGTCTGAATGGTCTCTACTTCTATGATTTTTAAATCCTCCAGTTCCTTTACCAAACCTTTGGTAATTGTTCTGAACACACGGAGAGCATTTGATATCATCGTCACCTTCATATTGCATAGTTTTTTGTTCTCTTAGTATTTTCGCTTTTTTTTGGTCCACCGGTATGGCAAAGACAAATTTTAGGCAGGTTCCCTTCTTTTTATTTTCTCTTTTTTATTTTCTTTTGTTGTTGACTATCACTAAGTCTGGTCATCTGGCCGAGATTAGTTGATCGGTTTGTATCTCGAAATACCAGAGAATTCTATGCGTCTCATTCTCCCGGACGGATTCTAGGTTGGGCATATATCACTTGTTTGCATTGTCAAATTTATATTTCTTGCAAAATTCCCAGTGGATAACCTTTCTAAAACTGTTGTGTGTAATCTTATACTCTTTTTGCGCTAATTTGCTGCACTCGCTTATTATGGGATTAATCTTTTTATCTCTATCACCACCGAACCCATATTTGCTATTTTGCTGCGTCTTATCAATTCTTGTTTTGATATAATTAGTTCTTATGGCGTTGTTTTGTGCTGGAATTAGAAGAGATTCAATCTCTCGCTTAAGGTGTTCCTTTCTAAGTCTGTCCAAAGTTTCTCGTGTGAGATCTCGCTAGTATGTCGCTTGAAATATCAATACAGTTGTTTTTCTCCCCATTATTGTTTCCTAGTTATTGTTGTTCTGTTGCTGCTTGTGTTGTCTGAGTTGTTTCTAGTCACTGTGATTGATCTTTGTTCTTTTTATATAGTCTTCGAGTCGCCTTATCGATGCATCGACGCTGGTTGCGAGTATCTTACAAGGGAAATAGTTCATGTGTTTATTCTTTTGATGAGATTTCGGTTATATAGTTTAGTTTCGAATGATTTTCTTGTTCTCCTAAGATATTACATTTAATTTTTTCTTTCATCTCCACTTGTTTGATGATGTCCACTTCCAATATTCCCAATTACTTGTTAATTTGCTTTTATCAGAGTGTTCCGATTTTTTTTTTTTTTTTTGATTTGGTAGTTCTATTTCTTGTGTCATTTGTCATTTTCTGCTTCTCATTATTAGCATGGCACATTTTCTATGCTAAATTTCATCCCTATATCCTGACAGAATAATCTTATGTACATGATGGTCTCCATTTCATTTTCATTTTTTCAAACTGTTGGGTGGCTGATCTTAATAATGTTATAGTTTGGGTGGTCTCCACTTGTCCTCTTATTTCCAATTCCTTCAGTCCTTGATTCAATCGTTTGGTGACTGTCCCAAGAGCATCAATTACAATTGGTATAATCTTCACTTTCATGTTCCACATTTTTTTAAATTCCCAAGCAAGGTCTAAGTACTTATCCTTCATTTCATTTTCTTTCAATTTTACTATGTGGTCAGCCGGGACAACAAAGTCTACAATTTTGCAAGTTTTTTTTTTGTTGATTAATATTAGGTCTACTCGTCTGGCCAAGATTAGGGGATCCGTTTGAATCTCAAAATCCCAAAGGAGTGTGTGCGTCTCATTCTCCAGGAGAGATTTTGGGTTGTACATATATCATTTGTTCATATGGCCAAATTTCAATTTCTTGCACAATTCCCTGGGGATCACCTTGTCCACCCGATCGTGTCTAGTCTTATACTCTTTCTATAAAAGCTTACTGATGTTTTGTTGAGTATTATCTATTCTTTATAAGTATGATTATCTTTCGCAAGTTTTTCTCATAAAATTAACTGATATTTTCTGAGAGACAGCGTGTTCGATCTGGTCTCCAGAACTCTTCTGAGTATTCTAGCTGATTGTAATAGTGTTCTGATCTGGATGATCACGATTCTTTCTCTGGTCTCCAGTTCCTCAAATATTTGTCAAGGCCTTAAGGGACTGTTCCAAGGGCACTTACTATAATTGGTATGAACGTAACAGGTTTTTGAGTTCTCTAGCAAGATCCGTGAATTTGTCTATATTTCCTGTTTCTTATTATTTTCGCTTTAAGGTCAGCTAAAGCGGCCAGTTAATAATCAGTATTATTAATTTTGATTATTATTTTCTTTTTTCTTTTAATTTTCACTGGCTCACTGATATTTTTCTTTCGTTGACAGCCAGGAACAGCGTAGATCAAAAATATATTATAGATAATCTCACAGTGAAATGGGATCCAGTCGGCTGGGGCTGCAGAATACACCGACTGCATATCCCCCAACGAGTGTTCTGGATATGACACTAAACAATCTGATGGTGAAAATCCAGTAAAGCTGGAGCTTTGGGGAATGTGGAGTAGCCCTTTATTGCCATCGCTTCTAGGTTCACTCTAGCCTGGTGTGGTAGCACCTGATAGGATCCTCTATATGGGTCAAATAGAACTAAACTTATGCGAAACTAAATTGATTGAAATAGAACTGTGTTATATTTAATTTTAAACAAAAAAAAACTGTGCTTAAGCTAAACTGAATTGTTTGAAATAAAACTGAAATTTAAACTGTGTGCTTATGTTAAACTGAATTGCTTGAAATATAACTGTTTATATGTATGAAAATAGATTTGGCATCAAATCATCAACAAAGGTTGATATGCCATAAAATCAAACCAAACCAAACCCGGTAAAAGGAGAACTGATAAAAATGCAATTCAGGATATTTTAATAAAATCTAAAGATTCAATTTATTAAGTCTTGTATAAAAATTCTTGACATGATTTTAGAAAGGGTTTAAAATATTTTTTTCCTTTTATTTCATTATCGCCAGGACAAATTTAATTGTCTCATAAATTCTTCAAAAATGAAAGAAATGATTGATAGAAACGCCATCGCTTCCATGTCACTTTCAAAACAGGATAGTCATCATGGCGACAAAATAAAAGGTGAAGAATCCATGATTATCACCTATCAGTAAACCAACTGAGAATTTTTAAGAAAAATTCCTTTTCTTATTTACCAAAGTTCATTAGCAAAATCTGCAGCTTTGGATCTATATGAATAAAAGGGTGTGTCTTCGAGGTAATGGTTACAGCGATGGACTGCGGATTCGTTGTGAGTTCGCACTCCAGTCGCGCTATTAGGTTCACTTTCGGACAAATACTCTTGGAAAATGTATGAAAACCCTTATCCTTCCTGCTAAATAGCATCACTACTGTTCTAGAAGGATGGCTTTGGCATTAAATAACCCACGAAGGTTGATATGCAATTAAAACTAAGAAACCAAACCAATAATAAATTTTTCTAAGTTAAATTAGCCGACTGTTGTCGTGGGTGACCTGAATATTGCTCTTTCAATAGCTACCATAACAAGGTATAAGAAAAGGCATATCTTCTTTCCCTGGATTGCTCCACTAACTCTTGATCAGTACTTTAAAATGGTGAGTGTTAAGCAAGGAGCCATCAAGAACCATTTCTGAGCCTTTGGTGCAACTCGACTAGTGATTGAAATCCGGTTTCCCGGACGGAGCATTGGCGAACACTTTAAAGTAATCCATAAATATTTGCAACTCTTATATTATGCATTATTTTATTGCATGTGTGTTGCAATTTTATTTCAGTTTGAGAGAAAATAATAGGCTTTACTCAACCACGTTAGCTTATGACCTGAAGGCACAGTTTTTCAATCCATTAAGGTCTTTTTCCTTTTCTGATTCTGTTTTATAGACATAAAGATCTCAATAAGAACAGTAATACAAATACATATACAAATACAGGCGGACTCTGTCGTTTCAGACACGAACGGGTTTATTAATTTCTGGGTTCAGTCCTTCGTCACGAGGAGAGAGACACAAATCATAGAAGCCTATGCTAACCATACTATACTGACCCCACCCCAACCCGTGGCATATATTTTGGTCTTTAAGATCTCAATACATTTGTGCCGGTCGAGATCTGAAAAACTCAAACGCTACCTTCAACGGTCGACCTCAACTCAACTGTCTTTTCAAAATCCTCAAATTCTCAGGACTATCTCTTCTGGGCATGACATCATCCACACTCCAGCCCCATTTCCTGTCTGAGGATTTATTATGAGAGATGATGATCGTCGTATCGATTCCGCGCGGGCATAAGACTGCACAATCTGACTATGCACCTAGACTAAGAGTCCCGAGTAGTTCTAAGCCTTACCAAACTAAATAATAAAATATAATTAACGAAAAATGATTAATATAAAAAATATCATTACCTTAATTATATAAAAATTCTTCTATTAAGACTAATGAGTCTCGTCCACCCTACTAAGTTCGTTCTATCATCCAAGTATTTACCAACGCCTTCACCACGGACAGGGTGTGACATAATGTCAATTTTTAAACTGACTGTCACTGACACTTACCTGAAGGGTAAGTCCTTTAAAAAAAAGTTTTTTTACTCTAAGTGGTAGTATCTCTTAGGGTCATATAGGTCTGTTTAAAATTTATTTATATTAGATTGGACCGTGTACAATAAAAACTCTTAAGAAACAGCTCAGAAAAGATGTTAAAATGAACGTACAATGAACAGAATTCGCTAACACTTGACGGGTTAAAATCAGTCAATGAATCAATCATGCAATGTACTCCTTTTTTCCTTCTGACTTAGATTAAATAATTCAATATGCCATATTATTTACCCATTGCAGGATGTGGGGGTTACAAATAGATTTTTGCTTTTCCCAGGGGCGAAGTAAAACGCAATATGCATCACCCGGGATTTGAACTCGGGTTGTTGATACAATTTCCCACGAAGGTAGCCGTTACCCTCAGTGTGCTAGCTAAAGGAAGTAAAATTGAAAACAACTTAAACTTAAGACGGAATGCTGTTATGAAATGGACCATTTGAGAAACTGACAAAGCTATAAGTAATAAAAGATATCATATTTCAAGATGGCAGAAAAATGATCGATAGTCTAATTTTTTGGTTTAAATCAATTCGTCATAAGTTTGAATCGTGTTTAACATAATGTCATATTGAACAACGACTGTTTACTTATACAATCGCTTTTATCCCTAAGAAAAATATTATATATATATATATATATATATATATATATATAATGTTTTCGTTGTAGGTCCAAAGAGAGAAAAAAGTAATTATTTCAAAATGAAGAGGTCCACAAGGAGATTTGTATTTTTTTAAAGAATTGTTTCTTTCGTTCTTACATACGTGTATGTTTCCAGCTTGTTGCTTTCATCACAGAAAATATGTGGCACAAGGCTGTGTAAATTGGGTACCCAATGAAACTGGAACTCACTTGTCTAGGTTTGTTAGTAAATTCTACTAATTGTAGAATTTTACTACTGTTACATTCTACTAACAGACATACAAGAGTGAGTTTCAGTCTCATTTCATGCCCCATTTAAATGTCCTTCTGTCACATATGTTCTCTGACGAAAGGAACAATCTGTAAACATACACGTATGTAAGAATAAAATAAACAATTCTTAAAAAATAATAATTTCTTTGAGGATGTGTTTGTGTGTGTGTGTGTGTGTGTGCGCGCGCGAGTGTGTGTGTGACCATTGCGGTAAAAAGTATGTGCTATCTTTCAAAAAGAGGGGTTCTGATATTGAAAGATCCTTAACCCCCTGACGAACCCAGTCTCATTACTAATGAAACCTATCAGATGTCTTTTTGTTTTTATGAATATATATTACTTTATATTCGATGAGTTGTTTCTTTTTTACTGTGTTTAGGCTTAAAAAGGATTTTGTTCGAACGATATCATAATCGTTCAACGTACAATATTATCTGGATTTATCTGACTTGTTAAGTGACATAGGTCTATGGTCGTTTACTACAAAAAATTCCAAGCTAACAAAATTCGTTACTTAAATATATTTGAAATTTACTTAGCAATGAAGAGGAACATTTTTCTTCAAATACACGAAACCAATACATTGCATGATTGATTCATTGACTGATTTTAACAGCATATCAATCCATCAAGAATTATTGAATTCATTATATGTTCATTTTAACATTTTTTTTAGTTGTTTTTTAAAGGGTTTTTTTTGTACACGGTTTAATCTAATACAAATATTTTTAAACATACCTATATGACTCTAAAAGATACTACCACTTTTGATTAGAGTGGTCATGGGAGTAATGGTAATAAAAGGATATACTACAATACCCAAATTTCAAGAACTGGACTCTCACCATCAGATGAAGTATAATGTCGTACCCAGGACACCCTTTTTTAAAGAGCTTAACCTTCTGCTAAGTGTCAGTGCCTATTAGTGCCTCAAATAGGTTAAAGTTTAGCGAGCATAGCAAGCAGACCATTGCTAGTTACTTCTCTTTTTCTCTGGATGAAACTGTGGCCTTTTGCAAAACGAAGCAAAACTTTGTGAAGGAAATATATTCGTCCATAAGTCAAATTTCACTCAATAAACAAAACAGATGAAGAGGTTATAGTAGTGAACGTTTCTAGAAAACCGACCGCGCTTTTCAGATGATACCTGAGGAGTGGTAAACCAGTGTGTCCCAGATTTTCTGAACAATATAACTCAGTTTTTGAATTCAGCGTGAATTAATCGTTTGTCAAATTCTTCTCCCTTGTTACTTTTTACTCAGCTTTTTTTAGTCTGCCACATTGAGCTGGCGTTGCATATAATATATATTTACGTAACCCCCTGTTCGACGGAAAGGTTTCAACGCAAGGTCAATTTTTGAGATGAGTTCAGCAGGTTGGAATGCAAGTCTTTCCATCTACAAAACCCGTTGACCTATCAGTTTTGTCTACTGCAGAGATCTATGGCTGTCTTTTCCAAGAGCATTCAAATATTCTGAAACGCACTTGACCAGGAATTGAACTTGGCTACCCAAGTCTATTTCCTACAACAACAAACGTTACACCACACCCACCTCCACTACAATATCTGCTATCACAAAGCTGACAGCACCAAATTCTGCCAGACCAGTAAAAAATAGCAGGCATGAAATTGGTCAGTACTTAAATGCATGAATCGCAGGCCAGTGTGTAAGATATGAAAAGCCAAGGAAGTAACAACAAAGTGTAAGAAGCTAAAAGCACACATAATCTCATAAGTTAAGCATCGTTGAGCCTGTTCACAACTTAAATGGGTGATCACTTAGTAACAGTAAGTAATATAAACAACACGAACGTCTATGTGCTAAAGCTTAGAATATGACAATGAATGGAAATCTTATTTACGGTTAAGATGCTTTCTTACGAGATCAACAAAGTTAAGCAGTGAAGAGCATGTTCATTGCTTTAAAGAGTGACTGCTGATTAACATCAGGCAGTGTAAGAAACCTCAGGGGTGTGTACCGGGCCAAACAAAGGATGAAAATTTAACCCGATGATAAGAGCGATGATAAAACCTCGAATCGATAAAGCTTAAAGGCACAAAGAAAATAAGAAAGGAAGAATTAAGTCGTCTAACTTAAGTAAATAGACTGGAATTGAAATAGGAGTGAATGAAATAATAAGAAAAATCAAATCAAAAAATGTCAGAAAAGTGATTGATCGTCTTGTGGTTTCATTTGAATCAGATAGTCATAACCTGAAGGAATTAGTAAAATACCAATCATAAAAGATTGCCTGTTACGTAGTGAGATTAAATCAAGTGAAGTGAGTGAACAACAACGAAGAAAGAATGTGTGAGTTGGACTGGTTTAGCTAAGTTGTTTAACACCATATCAACTCTTTATGGGTTAGTTAATTTGGTAATTTGATTCTTGTGTTTGGTTTATTTCGGTTTATTTGCTTAATGGAATATTAACACTTTACGGTTGTTTAATGCCAGAAACGGATTCATTTGTTTAGTTTGATTTATTTCTTTATTGGTATATTAACTCCTTATGAGCTATTTAATGCCAAAACGTGATTAATTTGTTTAGGTTTTTTTGTTTGTATTCTAAACAATGGATTTTTTTTTGTTACTACAGAAATAGATTTTTGGAAGAAATTGCCTAATCATATCCAGTACAGCAATAGGGTAAAAAAATGAACATATAAATGAATGACTTAAAAAATAATGGTAAGAAAAAGAAGCTTAGAGGGCATTTTGGAGAACTATTGAATAAATTACGAAATAGAATTTGATCTATGTACAAATATTTTATTAACAGTAAATCATCATATCGTGCTGGTAGCACGGATATCCCTGACCCTCTCTCGCCACTCCTCCCTATCGTTCATCGCCCTAGGTAGGTCTTCAGGACAACATCCTGTATCCTCACATAGCTGCTGAATGTACGTTCGAGCTGGTCGCCCTGCTTTTGCGCGGCCATGTGTGGGGATCCATAAGAGTACATCTCTTATGAGTTCATCTCTGCTTCTCCAGCAGTGTCCTACATGTCTGGTTCGTCTAACTTGAATAGTTTTCGTGATAGGGGGCAGGTGGCCGTACAGTTGGTGTCTTGTGGGGTGTTGCTGCCAGGACTTGTTCAGGATTGCACGCAGCATTTTCGTTAAAAACGGTTTATGTGTGAAGATGATAAAAGGGAGATGCACAAGGAGGAATAACAAATTAATAATAATCATCATCAAAAAACCGCATATCACAACTCTTTATTTTTTATTTAATGCCGAAATTTGATTCATTTGTTGAGCGTCTTTTTTTTTCTTAGCGGCATATCGACTCTTTATGGGTCATTCAATGTCAAAATTTGGTTAATTTGTTTCTTTTTGTTTTGTTTATTTACTTATCTGTATATCAACTCCTTATGGGTTATTTAAAGCTGAAATTTGATTCATTTATCAATTTTTGATTGTGATCATAACAATCTATATTTAGTTTGATTTATTTGTTGAAAGGCATAGGAACTTCTAGATTTCCTTGTCACACACACTCTCTCTCTCTCTCTCTCTCACCCCCCTCTCTCTCTCTCTCTCACCATCCATCCCTATCCACCAGGTTCTCTACACGTTATCCCGCGTCCGAACAGAGCTGATAAATATAATTTATTGTTGGTTGGTCAACTCTGGTGAGTCCATGAGTTTTAGTCCTGGAGAACGTCTCATTTAACTAATAAGTTATTTTTAGGTGCCTGTCTTATTTGGAGAATTTTTTAGGTACGTTGAAAATTACTGATTGACAATGGCTAATATTTTTCCTTTTCTGAATGGGGTACCCACTGTGCAACAGGCATAATTACGTAAGGGAATTTAGTCGAGTATGTAATATTTATTCCACTTGACACCAGCTTTCCCAAACCTTCGTCATTGGTTTGGTTTGGCTTCTTTATTTAATGGTATATCAACCTTCGTGAGTTTTTAATGTCAAAGTCATCTATGTAGAAGGACAATAGTGGTACTATTGAACCTATAGCTAGAGAAAGTTTATACCTTTCCCAAGGGTATAAGTCCAAAAGTGAACATAATAGCACAACTAGAATTGCTGCTCCCCGGATTTGATTGAAAGAGCACACAGAGTAAATTGTTCTTACTCTGTTCACCATGAGCGGGTAAAAATGCTTAGATATAGTAACTTTTCCTTGTTATTTACACGTTATTGGGGATAGAAACTGCAGCCCTCAGCTGATTTTACTTAGCTAAACGCCTTACTCACTGCGCTATGTGTCCTGCTGGACAATCTACCCTCTGTGAATTAAATAAAGGGTTTAGTTCGAGGTTCTGCGTAAGCTCCCGAATTCGATATGATGCACCTAAAGAAGGCCTTAGGTCATATCGGCCGAAACTTTGTGAGTATAAAAATGAAGATGAACGTAATAGTCCAAATATTCTTAGTGATCAAATTCATCAAGCTTTATCTTAGAAATTTAGACAAGCAGACCAATATAATTCTTAGCAGCTATAGAAATTAGACTTATGCCTCGGTAGTTCTTTTTGATTCGGAGGTCACCATTCTTGGGAAAGAGGAAGACACATCCTTTCGTTCATTTCTCAATTATGTTTTTTATACACGGCGTTGCATAATCGAAGAAGAAAATCATCATATTTCAGGTCTTCCATACTTGTAGGTGATCATATTTACCCAACCCCTCCGCTCGGGCAGGATGTGACACAAAGTCAATTTTTAAGCAAAGTTTAACAGGTTTGAATTCAGAGTTTTCCTTCTCCTAGACTAGTTGCCTCAGCAAAGCTGAAGAGCCTAGTCTGCCCTACTATTTACCCATAGCTGGAGGGAAAATAATTGGATTCATACCTTTCCCAAGGGTATTAGTGCTATGTGAAATGCAATTAGTCTCGTCCAGGATTTGAACTCGTGTCGCCGTGTCCATTTCCTAGGACGGTAACCATTACACCACGGTGATAGAGAGAGAGAGAGAGAGAGAGAGAGAAAGAAAGAGAAGGTACCTTGAAGGTACCTTGAGCTCATAGACCCTGAGTGTGTGAGTAGAGAAAATGAAATATAGTAAGATGACAGTGACTAAAATCATGCCATTTCCGTAGACACGAGAGAAAAGAAAACAGAAGTAATAAAACTTTTCGTGTTTTGAAAATGAGATGCGTGGCATTCGGCTTCAGACTCTCCCTTCTCAAGAGAGAATCACACCGCAATAGAAGAAGCAAGCATCGCTTCGATGAGAATGACATCGAATCTTGATAATCATTCACTGTCATTTTACCATGCATCTCAGACAACAATGTGACGTTACTGCCATTGAAGTGGGTGCTGGAAAAATGCCGGGGCCTCGAGAAGATGCCAATTGTATTCTTCCTTGCAACCTGTTGTCTCTTTTTGAATTCAGCTGGTAAAAAATCCGCTATCCTCCACCGGCTAAAAGCTTCTCTCTCCTCCTATGATAAGACCGGCTTTTTATATACATCACCAGGCTGGTAAAATTCTCCAGAATCTTCTTGACAATTCCACAACATTCGGGAAACAGGAAGCACATGATCATTTCCTGATTATTTTTTCTCTTTTCCGCAGGTAGCCTCTGGTCACAGGGTCATTTTGTTTAATTGTTAAACCCGGTGCCAACATGATTTGACCATGATACATTACGCAGATCCCATCTCTGCTCGTGATGGGGTGAGTCAAATAACAAGAATTGTTAATAAAAATGTTATTTTAGAACAAAGGACCTCCAATATATATATATATATATATATATATATATATATATATATTCTTTTTGTTTAAATGGCCCAGATTTTGACGATCGGTTACTTTTTTAGTTGATTAGAGAAGTTGCTTTTGAGGAAGGTGGACATCCATAAAAATAGCTCTTCTGAAATGAACGTTGCAGTTTGTTATTTCTTCTTCACTGATCTTTTTAGCTATCTGCCTGACTCTTTAGACCATATCCATCTCTTTACAAAACCTAAAAAAAACACATCTCTCTCTCTCTCTCTCTCTCTCTCTCTCTCTCTCTCTCTCTCTCTCTCTCTTTTACACACATATCCACAATTATATATATATATATATATATCCTGTGAAGATTCTTTGAGTTTTAAAGGAGGATTTTTGTCAAAAACTCGTTTAAATAAAGTGTATTAAGAAAGTGGAGCGTCTCTCTTTCTCTCTCTCTCTCTCTCTCTCTCTCTCTCTCTCTCTCTCTCTCTCTGGAGAAGGGAAATAATGAAACATTTTCATGAATTTTTTTAGGATGGCAACCCTAATTGAAAATCAGCGAATCAGTCTTAATTTATCATCAATTACTCTCAACGTCAAATATCGATCAGATATTAGTTCTTGTTTTTCACGTTTTTTCCCTAATTCAAGTCACACGTCAACCTTAAAGGCATTATCTATAGTCTTTCGGATATCTAAACAGCCTTGTCCCACCGATAATCCTCTACCCGGATAAATGTTGATCTTCATAAGCCTATTTTAAATTGTTTTAGTGGCACTGGTCTGAGGTTTATCACAAAATTTATTCATTTTTTTCTAAACCAAGTATAGGACTCGTTTAACAGGTATATATTTCCTCAACCCCTGTTGCAGTTGCAGAGATCGACGCAGAGTCAATTTCTTTGTGGAAAACTGCCGATTTTTATTTAAAGTTGCTCTTTTCCGTGACTGGTTGTCCTACTAAAAATTCTGATGGGGAAGCTCCTGTAATGCTGGAACTTAGGAGAATGTGGAGTACCCCTTCATTGCCATCCACGCTGGGTCAAATAGAACTAAACTGTGTACTTATGCTAATACACACACACATATATATATAGTTGGAAGTAGCTATATATATATATATAGAGAGAGAGAGGGGGAGAGGGAGAGAGAGAGAGTTGGAAGTAGCTATTTCACACTTTTGTGCTCATTCATTTTATACGGAGAGTGGAAAAAAGAAGAAAAACATTTTGTTGATTTTTAATTACCGAAATGACTTTATCCTTCCTTACTACGATTTTATCCAAATTTCTTGGGTTTTTTTTACACTACAATTCACGCGAAGGGAAATCCAAACTGATTCGTCGAGGAATTCTATTTGGATCACTGATTCCATTCCTAAATACGATAACCATGCAGTCGAATTTTTTAGTTACAGAAACGAGACATGAGATTTTCATCTGAAGTTAAAAATTCTTGTCTGGTATTGAATGTTTGAATAATTATGTTAAAATTCTCAACTTTTTCATTTCAACCATTTCTTTTCAAATTTCTTTTTAAAATTACAGCAGTTATAAAGACTACAAGATCGATTAAAATTCGTGACTTTAATCCTGAGTGTAAAAAGTGGATTTGAAGGTTTCGCTTGCCTTGCGGCTCATATCATTGAACATTTTACTCTGGTCGATTCCAGGCTTTGAAAAATCTTTACTCTGGTCGATTCCAGGCTTTGAAAAAATTGTAATCTAATTTTAAGACATTTTTCTGCACTTAGAGAATTAGTATAACGCACTCTTTTCCCGATTTGACATTGTGCAGTTACAATGTAAAGTTATTAACGCACATATTGCCATAAGTTTATGTGTATCTAGTATATCACTTACGGCATCTGAAGTACTAGTATTCACACACGCACACACGTATATATATATATATATATATATATATGGAAAAATAGTAAAGGTTGTTGAATCTTACAAGATGATAAAAAAAGTTTAAAAGTGGATAAATCAAACAAAACGGGACGAGTGATAATAATTCGTTCTTTATTAACAGAAGAACTTCTTCAGACTCAACATTTTAGCAACTAAGTTTGTTTGGGTTTGTTTAGTTTGGTTTTATGGCACGTCAACCATTGTAGGTTATTAATGTCAAATCCATTTTTATGCATAGACAGTTCTATTTCAAACAATTCAGTTTAGCAAAAGTACACAGTTTAGTTCTATTTGATCCTCTCAGCTGTTACCTCTCCGGGCCAGAGTAGATGGCAATGAAGGGGTATTCCATATTCCCCAAAGTTCCAGCATTACAGGAGCTTCACCATAAGATTTTTAGTGTCATATCCAGGACACTCGTTAAGGGAGTCTTACCCCTATGCAGATATGCAGTCGGTGTATTCAACTGCTTCAGCCATTTGGGCAATTTAGCAACTGAGGTAAAAATAAACTTATGGCGTATGTAAAAAAGTATAAAGGGTCAAAAGACAAGAAATAGATAAGGGAAGAACAAGGAGGGAAATAGGAATAGATGGTGTTAGGGGTTCATTTGGTTTTTAACTATGACCGTCTCTGTAGAAGGTCAATATATATATATATATATACGAGGATCATTAAATAAGTTTCCAGACCTTTTTTCATATGGGCACTTTTATTGATAGTACACATATGAAACTAGTCCCCTTCGAAGTAATCTCCTCCGACTGTGATGCGCTTGTTGTACCGTTCCAACAACTTCTGGAAGGACCCATGGAAGTCCTCTTGTGTGAGCGTGTCAATGACCTTCGTCACAGCCTCTTTCATCACCTCAATTGTCTCATAACAACAGCCTCTGAGCTTAGGGAATAAGCATAAGTCCCAGGGAGCAAGGTTTGGGCGAGGGTGAGAACTGTCTTGATGCCCATCTTGGTCAAATATTCTGTGACAAGGATGGAGTTGTGGACTGGTGCATTGTCCAGGTGGAAATGCCACTGAGCTGATTTGAGTGCTGTCCTCTTCCGGCGGAATCTCTTCCTGAACTCCCTTAAAACCTCAACATAGTAACCCTAACCCTAACCCTTGGCCAATCAACTCTGATCTATTGACTTCCTTACTCCTCCCACACCTCTCATCATCCCTCAAAGACTCCCTACCTTCCTTGAATCTCTTATGCCACTCAAAAACTGATGCTCGATTCTTCCGAGATGGTCCAAAAGCAGTCTGAAGCATTCGATACGTTTCTGTGGCATTTTTCCACGTTTAAAACATAATTTTATTGCATATCGTTCTTCTAAAGTGTCCTCAAGTTCAGATTGCATTTTTGAAATTCACCGGCTGCGTAGGGTGTATTCCAATTGCTGCTGTAGTTGTTCATTTGAATTTGAAATCATAAAAATTGGTTAGTCATCTTACAAGTTATATAGCGATAACATAGAGAATTTTCAATATAGGGAGAAAGCAAATTCAACTGTTGGTCTGATGATTGCAAATACCATATGAAACTGGCAGTGACACAAAAAAACGTTTGTTTATTGAATATTTTCTAATTCATGTTTATCGGCAATTTTGATGAGGTTTTGACATATGCTTAAATGTTTTCATTTCTTGATGTTCAGTACTCTAAAGAAAAAGATCGCAAAGGCATTTCTAATCCCCAACCCCCACTCTCTCTCTCTCTCTCTCTCTCTCTCTCTCTCTCTCTCTCTCTCGTTATATATATATATATATATATATAAAAGTATCAAAAAAGAATATTTTTTGATCGTGAAAACGTTATACTATTAGTAACAATATGTGGGGTTTACCTTTCTGTATTACACTATATATATATATATACATATATAGTTGCAAGTAAGTATTTCATACTTTTGTGATCATTCATTTAATACGGATAGTGGAAAAAAGAAGAAAAGCATTTTGTTGATTTATAATTACCGAATTAACTTGATCCTTCCTTAAGCCGGTTTTTATGTTTTTAAGTTGTCTTTTCGGCGAGTGGAAGAATCCTGTTAATACTTAATTACTATTTCTTTACCCACCTTCTTAAACCTTACACTAGGATGTATTACACGTTTGGGACAGGGTGGTCTGGAAGACTGACCGCGTTGACGCCGACTTTCTATGTGCTCTCGAAGATCTTTAACTTCTTCAGACTCTCTCTGTCTGTGTCTCTCCTTTTCATCAAGTGATGATCAATTAACCAATTACTTCGTTACCCTGGTGAAGAGGGAACGTTGAGTCTCTTAGTGCTAACTTATAGTGTTGTATCACTTATTTGGTATTCAACCTACTTCTCACTAAGCCAGGATAGGATATAAGGTTATTTTGTAGTGGAGAACCACGCACAAATCGAGACTCATGCGTAGCTGTTTTAAAAATTGCTTGGCCACTTTGGCAATTTCCCTTACTGAGGCGCCAAGCAATGAACTCAGCCTGGGATGAAGGCCCTTTGGGTCCAGGTGATCCACGAATGTCAGGTACACCTTCAGAAAGCAGGAGTAGGACAAGCTTGTGGTATTAATGCTCACCCCATGAAATCATCTTGTCAATAAGACTCGATTCCAGATTCGATGTTATAAACTGGGCAACTGGCCTAATGGGTAGAGTGTCCGCCAATGGTCCGGAAGACCGGGGTTCAATCCCAGGTTGAGTCATACCAAAGACTCAAAAATGGTACTTGATGCCGCCTTACTTACCACTCAGCATTATAAGGTAAGGATCAAATGGAGCAATCCCGGGAAAGGAGTAGCACCCTCCCCTACATTTTGGTGAAGTAGCTATTGAAAAGGGAGCCTTTGGGGCACCCTCGGCTAAGGTTTCATATAAATTAAATACGCTGATGTAATTCTTTATTGTTTAATTTGTACTCCTCATGGCAAAAATTATGGAATCAGCACACTAAGAGAATGTTTACTTTAGTTGATTGATTAACTGTAATGGCACGTCTATCCGTCTTCAGCTATTCTATTCCAAAAGTTCGTGAATTGCATTCATTGTACAATATTTTTTGTATAGTTGTTTTTTTTTGTAAAGTTTTGTTGACTGTATGCATAATACAAATAATTTGAAAACAGTTGTATGGTTTCAATTATTTCTATTCAATCCAAGTAATTAAATGGTTTCAAGTAATTATTTGAATTCAATTATCAAAAAAAAATACCTGTACAAAAATATTCCGTGTGAAAATTAAATCCATTGACTTCATCATTTATAATTTAATAGACTTAATTTACGAGAAAAATCCTTATAGTCTCACGTAGCAATTTCTAATTATAAGTCTAACAAAACAGAAGCAGAATTTCGTATGAGTTCAAATATGATTAGTACTACTCCTAGTGACAATTATGGAATTAGCACACTTAGATGATTTCCACTGAGTTATTTTATTTAACAGTAAATAAACTAATGAAAAATAAGACTCAAAACATTTTTCTTTTATAGATGAATATTCTAGATATATAAACTATCCATTAAACGAACTGGATTAAATTATCTTAAGTAATAGTATATTTTCCTAGTTATGCAGAGGAAAATAACTTTTTATTTGTTGTTCATTTTTATATTGAAAATGCAGTTTTGTGTGTAAACTTTTTGAATATATTGCGTATATTGATAGATATAAGTGGTAAGATTACTCGTAGACAGGTAAGAGACAGAGACAGAGAAAGAGAGAGAGAGAGGGGGGAGAGAGATCATGAATAACTACCTTTTAACAATTTAAAAAATTAAACTAACTTTTTTTTCTAAATCACTGATACAAGCATTTTATTATTTCTAGAGGAAAATTATACAAGCAAAATGGATAATATGAGGATTTATTTATTTACAAATTCTTATGCATTCAAAATCTGTAACCAAACATATTAATACCTTGCCATCCAAAAAATAAGTTTACTGCAAACATACATTTATTAAATTTTGTTTTTCTCTTTGTTTTGAGAGTTTCAAGCAGGTAGAGATTTGTAATAATATTTGTCTTGATTGTATAATATGTTTTTAGAAAATAATAATATTCTGGTATATATGTTTTAGAAGGAAGATATTTTTTTATTATAAAAAATTGGTGAACTTGTAATTATTTATGGGTGATAGATAGATAAATAGATAGATAAGAAAAGCATGAGAAATGTACATGAACAGATTGAAAGAGGAAATTTCATTAAAAATCATCATCTTAGACAGTTATTGAAATTACACAGAAAATAATGAAACCTGAAAAAGACGAAAAGATCAAAGGAGCGAAGTTGGCGAACGAAAGAACATTATGGGAAGGTGAAAAATGGCAAGGGAATTAAGAAATTCGTTATTTGATGTTTCATAGTTTCCTTGATGATGAACAATCAATACAGCCTAGAGCATTGAAGGCTTTTAACTCTTCTTTCCCAACCAAATGCGTTTCTTCTCACAAAGATGGAAGAGATTCTTAAAGGCCATATCTTCCTTTACACTCTTCCATACAATCATTCACTACCAGTCTCCCATGATTTATTGCGACAATGACAGTGATGTTCTGGTGTTCATTTCACAGATCCTGTCAATCATTAGTCGATGCTATTGTAGTATGCGGTCTTCCTCTATCTAGCACGTTTGTATGTGTCCGAACAATTGCGTCAGGAGTGCAGGGAGTCATTGGTTACCTCTACGATTCCACCAGTTTGTTTAAGTCTACAGCTATTTAAATAATATCGGCTATCTTTATAGAACAGTAAACAAGATATTTTAACTGATTCAATTACGATGCACACACTCAAGAAATAAAATGGCCATGATAGTATGCAATGATTGAACTTTTGAAAAAAAAATAGAGATGGGGTAGAAAAGAGCCTATTGAAACGGTATAGATGCTTAACTATATTTGCTTGAAAATGCAAAGAAAAAAATGAGGCGGCTTTGTTTGTAACCTTTTTACATGATTTGCAAACTCTTTAAATGTCTTAATGTTTTTTACTGATTTAAAATTATCTTAATAACCATTTTTTTATTTTATAGGGTGTCTCAATATATATGGGACCTATGTGACTGCTAATAACTCTACAAATTATAATATAGTGTTCTTTTTTGTTTCAGATTTGAAAATAGAATTCTGTAACAACTATTAATCCTCGAGCACAATTCCTTGGACAAAAGAGGAAAAATATTTTGCGCCACTACTTATTTGGAGACAAAATCATTCAAAACTGTCTCAAAATTGATGCAACCCATTGATATGATAATGATTATTACTTAGACAAGAAACTCAACAAAGATTTCATGTCCTAGAAGTAGATCTAATAACAATTAAAACATGGGTTTCATGTCTCTAGCTCAAAGGATGCATTTTTACAGGCCGTGTTCCAAATGACTGCCATTGCGTTTGTTTCAGGAATAAATCATTGTCATATTAATGGGTTGCATCTATTTTGAGACACCCTGTATTACGAGTAAACCTTCCTTAATTTTTACTTAGTACATCATCTTAATTTTTTATCACTTTTGAAAGATAGAGTGTACACTGCATTAAAAACAATATGGTCGACCGAGCACTCGTTAGTCTCTCTATCCGCAAAAAGATGGCAATAACTACCCAAGCAAGCAGTGTTTTCTTTACTTTCCTTCATAATCTTGTTCTTTATTTTATTTGGTATTGGCCATTGTTTATTTCGTTGAGGGATTTACTCAATTTTTACATGTTGCTGTCTCGGCCCTGTTTGGTTGGTTAGAACTTTTGATATTATTCTTCATGTGTACACGTTCAACTTCATCGGGAAAAAAAATTCTTATATATATTTGTTTTTATTTGAACTAATTAAACCCTCTGACTAGCTGTAATTTTTTTTCGAAAAAAATTATTTTATTTTTTATAAAGGGGTTCACTTCCACGTTTTAATTCAATATTGAATAATCATCCATTTCTATTTAAAAAGGACCTCAGCTCCAAAGTAAAAACAGAACAATTAAAAGAATTCGACCTCTGTGTTTATTTATCTTTTGCAATGCTAACTGTTCCTGAAATGGTGTGTCATTCTATTCTGAATTGAAATGTGAAAGGGAAACTCCGTACAAAATTTCAAATATTTGTTTTGTCTTTTTGGTTGTTGTTTTTATTTTCTTCCTTTTTTATGTGATTGCAGTGATTTACTGGTTAGTTTCTTTGTTTTATGGCAGGTAAACCTTCGTGGATTATTCAATACCAAAGCCATCGTTGTAGAACAGCAGTGTTATTATTTAATCAATTGGTGGAAAGATACCTTTCCCATGGGCATTAGTCCGAAAGTGAACGTAATAACGTGACTAGAGGTCAAACATGTTTACTTTGAGGCCGCAGCCCAGCACTTTAACCATTATTCTTGCTAAATTGCAGTAAGTTTGAACGTCTACTTTGTTGAAATCACACAAGCAAAAACTTGCAAAGATTTACGATTTTATATAAAGAAGTAGTATCCCTCCGTTTTTCATGATATATGGATACCCAAAAGTACAGTTAAAGGTGTTAGCTGCAAGGCTGCTTGCACAGGTGATCTGTTTATAGTGGTGAGAGCTTGTATAGAACCAGGCTTTTCCGATTAACTGATTACTAAAGAATATTTCACCAGTGAATTACAGACTTACTGAATCTAGTTTAGAATTCAGAGTTTTTCCATGTTCTCCATCGCTTACTCGAACAAAGCTAAAGGGCCCTGTCTTCCTTTAGCAAGAAGAAGAAGAGGTTTACCCACCAGCTATGGGTAAATTGTAAAACAGTCTAGAGTATTTTGCCTAGCGAAGAAAATCATTCTAGGAAAAGGACTACTCAAAATTAAAACCAGGAGTACTCTACAGAAAACCGATGTACAATATATGTTTAAAAGCTTAAATTGTTATACAACTTTAAACAATATGCAACGAATCCAAATTTTTCTACATTAAGAGCATGTGACGTTCTAAATCTTAAAAGTTGCACTGTGAAAAAATTAAAAAAAAAAACGCTATAGAAGAATGAATGTTAAAAAATCCCGCTGGTTTCTGGTCAGAAATCTTCTTAGATGTAAAAAGAAAGGTTTCTTTTGATTTTAAAGAAAAAATAACACCTTGATTATTCTCTTTAAAATGAATGATGATGTAAAAACGGCTGACCACTTTTATATAAAATTCGAAAAGAAATTGTCAAACAGCAAGAAAAAATAAGAAGAATTGCTAAAAATCACTTTTTATGGCTTTGAAGAAATATGCTTGATTATATATATATATATATACAGCGGGAGAGAGAATGGGACAGAGTGTAAGAGAGAGAGACAGAGAGACAGAGAGGGCGAGAAAGAGAGGGGGAGAGAGATAAAGAGAATACAAAAGATAATAAGAGAGAGAGAGAGAGAGAGAGAGAGAGAAGACATTGTGTCTGTGGACCAGAATTACCTACTTATGATGTATTTGTTCCAGTAAGACAATCCTCGATTGGAAAAGATAATCTCTTCGGAATTATCTTGAATTCTTTATATGCTCGTCACTTTTTTATTTTCAATACGGAGTGTGATAATATCGCCTTTTTAGGCTTTTCACGGTGCCAGTTTTAATCAATCAGAAGTTCGGTGGTTAGAGCAATAAAATAGACTGTTTGAGGATTAAAGTTTTGTCACCTTTTATAAAAGAAAGAAAGAAAGAAAGAAAGAAAGAAAGAAAGAAAGAAACCTGACATTATTGCTTCGAGAACGAAAGGAATATCAGTCACTGATGAAGAGCGTGTAAACTTCATAGTTTATCTTAGAGACTACATAGTCTATCTTGGAAACAATATAGTCTATCTTGGAAACAACATCGCCAATCTTAGAGACTACATTGTCTATCTTGGAAACAACATTATCTATCTTGGAAATAACAGTGTTTATCTTGGAAACAATAGAGTCTATCTTTGAAAAAACATTCTCTTTATTAGAGACTACATAGTTCATATTAGAAACTACAATGTCTATCTTCGAACTGACATAGTCTATCTTGGAAACAATATAGTCCATCTTGGAAACAGCGGTGTTTATCTTAGTCTGGTAACAATCTTGTTTTTCACTTTATTTTAACTGCTTAAAAAAATTGAAAGTTATTTTGAACACTGCATTAAAAACAATGTGGTAAACTGCATACTACTAAAGGAACACTGGGGGATAGATGGCTTTCTACATGAAAAACAACATGATTGACTGCATTCTTAAATCGAAACATTGCAGTAGACAATGTACTACAATAAAAGCCATGTGGCATATTGTGCGTGTATGTATGTGTGTGTGTGTGTGTGTGTGTGTGTGTGTGTGTGTGTGTGTGTGTGTGTGAGAGAGAGAGAGAGAGAGAGAGAGAGAGAGAGAGATGCAGAAATAGAAAAAGAGAGAGAGAAAAATTAAATTAATTTGATGATTTCGTTTACTTGTACTGGATCTGACAGAATGATCTCAAAGATTTGCCATGTAAATAAAAAAGGCATCGTGGATCCTATTCAAAATTAATTTCATATATATATATAAAAGTAAATAATACAAAGGAATAAGATATTATGGAGAAAAATTTAAAAATAAAGTAATCCAAAAATGGTGAATTTATTACAGAGGAAATTTGACGTTAAAACGTTTCGGTTTTAATGAACCTTCTTCAGGACTTTAAAATGGTGAAACAAGTGTTGATAGAATAACCATGGATGTTTAATGAAATACAAAAACAGGGGAAGGAGAATATATTCAAAGAAAGGTCATATAACCGTTCAATCATTGAATCGGAGTTCTTTTTCGAAAAACTATCGCGTGACTGTCACAGGCGGTAATCTTAAAAAAATTGAACCTCTTATCCATTGTATCACTTAATGGGTCCATCTTCTATTAGAATTTTCAAACTGTGGTAACTGACATTAACTAGCTATTTGTTAATCAGCATTGTTTTCTGGATTTTCTCGTCTTAATGCTTTCCCTCGAAAGCTATAAGGTCCAGAAGCCTCATTCTAAACTTCTACTCACCAAATCATTGCCTCTGGTATGGCGCCGATTTTATACGGAATAAATTATTCAGCTCGTCAGTTGTCTGCGGCATATGTTTAGAGAGTCGAGCCTGCAGGTATCTTAGAGAAAGTAATCACTAGATATAAATCTTGTCATCAAGTCGATCAAAAGATGCAACCATGTAGTGCGATAACTTTCTATCAATAATGCATGTTGATCATTATTTCACGCCATAGTAGCGACTAAAATGCCAAAGCAGCAGCTATTCAAATCCACGTCTCCTATCTGGCCAATGGTATTAGTTCCTGCGCAGCGGCAACTTTAATTCGTTGAGATCATTCTGCTGGACACTGTACAAAGTGCAAGAATTTGATTTTTGTATATTTAAAAGATAATTCCACTGATACATGAATTATGAGGATATTTCTTTCAAATACATAGTTAATCCTGAAATCATTTGGAATTCATACTTTGGAACCTAAATAATTTAAAGAATGAAGAAAAACGTTTTAGTTTTATTTTAAATGCCAAGAAAATTCTGCAAATACAATGTAAACTGGAAATGTCTTTTCATAAAAACGTCGTCCATTATTAGATAAGAACTGAAAACTTTGTTCAGTTAACTGGTTTTTGGTATATTTTTAAGTATTTATGTTCATATTGATTATTTTTCGTTTTAGAATTTGATCTAACCTACTATGAAATAATAAAAAAAACAGTTAGAATCAAACTAATTTGAATGCAAATAATAATCTGCGCCCTCTGGGAGTTAGTATTTAAGTTTTAATATAATAAAACCAGAATGACTAACAAAACTTGATAAAAACCCATAAAAAATTTTTCGCTTATTTTTAAATTATTCAAATTGATCTATATATAAAATTATTCGGAATATTCCTTTTAATACGTTTTAGAATAAATAGATATTAGAAATTAATAACACCAACCCGGTTTTATTGAAACCAGTATACAAATTATCCACACCATATACTATGAAAGCCTTTATTTTTACTGATATATAAGTCACCTTGCAGATTTTAAACTTATTTATGACAGAGGCTACTGAGAGGCAAATCTAATTCAGCAAACATTTAATTGAGACACCGGCAATAAGATGCTAATTATTATCAAATAATGATTATTCAATAATCTTTGAGAATATAAAGACGAGATGAAAGGGATGACGACAAGTTTAAAGAAAAGGAAAAATCAG
This sequence comes from Sepioteuthis lessoniana, assembly GCA_963585895.1. Classification (NCBI taxonomy): domain Eukaryota; kingdom Metazoa; phylum Mollusca; class Cephalopoda; order Myopsida; family Loliginidae; genus Sepioteuthis; species Sepioteuthis lessoniana. The sequence goes on from OY757909.1 coordinate 38,445,191, forward strand.
ACAGGCGGTCAGAGGAAAATACTCCTCACTTGATTAGTTATTTCTTGTCCCCCTCCGGACCCGTCCCAAATTTGGATGACGTGAAGTAGTATTTTTTAGTCGATGAAGGAAAAATTCTATTCCATAAATCGTAACCCACCTTTTATGTTGAGGAAAAATCTGCTAGTACCAAAATTTAAGCTCCTTACTCGTACTCGGCTTATCACAAACTGATTGACCTTTTAAAATATCTACAACTCTCATATGACCGTTTCTCGCATTTACCGCAAGAGTTCTCGTGGTTGACACTTTATTGTTGGTCAGACAGACGGCCACAAGTTACATTACAGTCCTTCCTTTCTTTTTGCTTAAGAAACAATTCAACATTTCTAATGAAAAATCTACTTTAATCTCTTATAAGGTAAACTGTTGGGGTTATTTCTTCAGTTTCTGGCTTTTTTAAAATATCATTTCAACAATATTTACCTTACTATTACCCTTAGAAATATGGGAATCGAAGCATTAATAATCCTTTGAAATGTCTTTTTAATCAAGTGATTAATGATCTGTTTCCTAATAACGGTCTATTTATAACGCTTGCAGACTTCCATTCCAAAAATATCACCCAAAAAATGCCATAGAGAAAACGAATTAAACTTTATAGAAAAATATTTGCTGAAAATCTTTTTCACCATACGGAATAATGAGAGATAAGGAAATAAAATAGTGTATAAAAAGTTTGGGTAAAGATGGTTAAGAAAGGAGTTTTCTATATGGACAAGTCATCGTTTAGATATTTCGGGGAACGAATACGTAGGGCCCTAAGGTAAAAACCTATGATGATACTTCTTTTGATATTGTTATTGTGGTGTGAATAGAAATATGTGTAGAAGCCAGTAAAAACGACCACTCTCTTTAATTATTGGCGCTATCACTGCCGGTCAGAGTGGACCTGGATGTAATGTCAATGAGGGGGTATTCCATATTCCCCCCCCAAAAAAACAAGATTGGAACCTTACCGTCAAATAGTTTAGAGTCATAACTCGACACTCGTAGGGAAGGTCTTAGTCTTCTGTAGAGATGCAGTCACAGTGTTCTACAACCCCAGCTGACTGAGCTTAAACAACATCCAATAATTTAAAAGCGACCTTGTTGATTACTTCAACCACCACCTAAACATGATGAAACCTCAGCAGAAAAATGAGGTATTTTAGACCAAAATTTGGTAAGTCACCGTTCACCCCAACCCTAATGAATTTACAAGTTAAACATTTTAAAAATCACCACTTTCCACCTGAGGGGTGAGGGATTGTCTTTTCTACTGAAAAATCAACGTGGACGCCTTTTCATGTTGAACTTTTTTGACTACTTTTATGTTTAAAAATAGATAAAAAAAAACAATGACTGAAGTATCTAGATTGTAAGCATAACGTTTCTGTATCATCTTTTAAAACATTATGGTTGACATTTATCCTGGGGATACTCTAAACAAATATCCCATGATTGTTTCAAAAAATAAACAATTTATGGCAATTCTATTCAGTTTTGGTTTTAAACGATACGTAAAAATTTATTGCCAATAAACAGTTTGATGACTGTGTCTGGGTATCAAGAAGCAATATTTTATTACGTAAAAATTCAAAAAGTCTTCAGGTGATTCATACATCTAGTAATATGACAAAATGCTATATATTAGTCGAGGATAATTAAAAAAGTCGATTGCCACTTGATCCCGATTAAAGGAAGGAATGACTAATTCGCATTTATAGCACTATTAATCCCTTTATTCCACTCTGTCAACTGGAGCAATAGAATACACCAATTGCATCTTTGCAGAAAGCTAAGACCCCACCGACAACGAGGGCCCAGTCGACTGGGGCTGTAGAATACACTGATTAAACCTCTGTAGATAGGAAAGACCCCGCATACAACGAGTGTCCTGGGTATGACACTAAGCTGTATCTGATGGAGAGACTTCAGTCCTGAAACTTTGGGAAATGTAGACTCCCCTTTCATTGCCATTACTCCCGTCTCCACTATGACTCAGACTTGGTAGTACTTGTTAAGGTCATATCTATTGGTCAAATAAAACTGGTCAATAATTTACTAAGGATTATTATTCGTCATTTGAAACCACAGAGTTGTATTCAAATTATCCATATTACATAGAAATATTACATAAATATAATTGCTAATGTTAAATAGCAATACTTGAAACAATTTAACCGTGCGCAAACAAATGATTGATATTAAACGGAATTATTAATGATAGATAAGAATACTTTTAACTATATAACTTTTTTCAAACAAAATACCCGTTTAAAAATAAAGTTAGCAATAAACTATTCAATTCAATTATATATATATATATATATATATATATATATATATATATATATATATATATATATATATATATGTATGTATATATTAAATGCCGAATTCTGTTTTATATATATATATATATATATATATATATATATATATATATATATATATATATATAAAACAGAATTCGACATTTAATTACCCACAAGGGATGATATAAGGTAAAGCACCAACCAACCAACCAATCGACCCACGCTTATTACTTGATGCTTTAATTTGATTAGTCCAGCCTTTTCAGTGGGTTTACAATCGTCATTCATAGTGAAAAAAAATATCTCTCAAATTCTACATGACTGTTTCTAACCCAAAAACAAATACCCAAGCGATACGCAGGTTTGCTTCGACATCGATCAACTTTTTTTATTATACTAGCGCAGATATTTAACACATCATCTGCCAGAGAACCGAATGTAGTGGGGATCATTACTTTGCAAATTTCATTCTGAGTAAGATAGGGTCATCAACTAGTATTGATAGCAAGAAAAATCTGTATTTACATTGAATTTTTTTCCTTTATCATAAAAAATCTGGCTGATTTGTTTTTAGAGATTTTTTTCTTTAAATAAAATTAAAGATTACAGGTAAATTTATAAATCCATTATTAAACAAAAGAAATTGAGTAATTTTTATTATCACATTCATGAAAAATACCTTACTTTTCAAATTAGTTTTGTGAAATGATAAAAAAATATATATCTAATAAAGATATCGGTTCAGAGAAAGCTCTACTTGTATTAGTAAGCAATTTAATTAGGAAACATGTCAATAAAACAATCGCTTATTTTTAACTAGCGATTATACTCCGACTTCACAGCGATATTTTTTTCAAGATAGACTTTCAATTAGTTGTCATACCAAAACATAACAAAACATGAATGAAGAAATAAATAATAACCCAGTCTGTGAGATTTAGAATACACTGACTGTATGCCCTGCAGAATGATAAGACCTCCCTTTAAATATGGGTGCCAAGAGTATAGCTTCTTATCTGAAGATCTGGGGAGTGAGGAATAAATCTTCATTGTAATTATTCCGAAGTCCACTCGAAGTTGTAGTACCTGTTGGGGTTCTATGGGTTAAACAAATCTGTTTAAGAATTATTTGTTTTCGTCAATACCGTGTACAAAATATAATAAAAATGAATACAATTGATTTCAGTTTAAAACTTACACAAATATCCAATCCCAACAGAACCTGAGTGAGACTATGAAAATGATGATATGTTACCATGGTTGGTGGGTTGGGTTTTATGACATATCAAACCTTGCCGGTTATTCAATGCCAAATCCATTTTATACAAATAATCAGTCCTATTTCAAATAATTCGGTTTAACATGAGTACTCAGTTTATTGTCAAAAACATTTCTATTTCAAGCTATTCAGTTAAATCAAACAGTTCTAATTCAAACAATCCCGTTTAGTGTAAGCATAGTTTTTGTATATAGACAGTTAAATGTCAAAACAGTTCTATATTAAAGACTTCAGATTAGCGAAGTGCAACTTCAATGTCAAAAACAGTTCCATTTCAAACAATTAACAGTTCTAGATAGATAGATCGAAGCACACATACATAATGTTCAATGTGAATGGTGAAACCACAAAATGTCTATTCCTTTACACATTAAAGATTTAATCTTATAAAGATTTCGCTATAATGTGCCGTTTTTGGTTGGGCCATTTTTCACATAGAATCGCGCACACATACCTGCTCACTAATACACCGACCCCCACACAAACGCAAACATCCACCCATCCACACATAAAGACACACATACTCCTTCTCCACCCCATGTCCAGGGGGTTATCAGGAGAGTCATCCCTTTTCAAAGGATATTAGTCCGAAAGTGAACGTAATAGCGCGATTGGATATGGGTAAATAGTAGGGTGAGGCAACTAGTCTAGGAGAAGGAAAACTCTGAATTCAAACCTGTTAAACTCCGCTAAAAAAATGACCTCGTGTTATATTTGCCTGAGCGGAGGGGTTGGGTAAATATGGTAATAGCGCGATTGGAGCTCGAACTTGCTTACTATGATGTCGCAACCAAGCACTTTAGCACCTAGATCAAGGGGAGTGTGTATACACATATATATATATATGTGTGTGTGTGTGTGTGTGTGTATAAATATATATATTATTAATGTACATAATACTTTTAAATTAAGAACGCTAAAAGCACTTTTATATCTTTTTCGTTATATACATTTTATTTGGTCCTGTTATCTCGACAAGTATCCATCGTTGTGCGAACAATTCTCATGATATCAACTTCCTGTCGAAGGTTATTAAAACCGAGACGTTTAACATTGGCTTTACATCAAAATGAATTCTTCTAATTTCGGTTATTCTGTTTTTCTATTTTCTTCATATATATATATATATATATATATATTGCTCGGTTTCATGGATGGTTTTCATTTCCGTAGAATCAATTCTTTCACCGAAAATGAAATAAATAAATAAAACATTTTGTAGAATACTGGAATCAGTATACAGCTATTTGAGGCCTGAGAACGTATCGATCGGAAAAAATCCAAAAAGGTGAACACTTGTTCACATTCTTAAGTAATAACAATATTTAATCCCCGAACTTCGGAGATAATTTACAAATAGGAAAGATGAGCCTCTCGGCTACCACACTATTATTCTGTCTTATGAACACAACTTACTGTTACAGTTTTAACATCAGTCGTCTAATTCCCGGACCCCAACCAATAAAAGCTTCTGCTATGTAATGGGGACACTTTAAAAAATAATAATAATAAAAAAAACAGCTATTTGACATACAGGTTTTTCGTGCCGTACAGACTACAGTCAATGTATACGAGTGCCGATCTTACAAAAACATCTTTTGACAAAAAAAAACAAAAAAAAAAAAACGCAAATACTATAACTACTGTAACAGCAGCTAACAGAAATGCACATTTAAATAGTATGACTTCAGTCTTGGATAATGCTACCGGTTCTAAAGCTATCACTGCTATAATATTTACCGCAACTCTCCTGACTTTTATTTCAACCGAGCCTTTCATTGTTTTAGCGATATTCCCCAAGATTAGCTTAATACAAGACCTACAGTCACATCACACTTAAAGTGTCGAATCTCATTAGATCACTGAATTTAACCAATCTGAGCAAATATTAATAATAATGTCACACTCAAAATACCGTTTCCCCGTTTAGATAACAGAAGTTAAGCAGTGATGAACGTGGTCAGAATTTAGTTGGGTAACAAAAAGAACAGCAGGTTCTGTAAGCAATTTCAGGCCTGTGTGCCATGCTATGCAAAGATTGATGAATAATATTTTGTGGAGGTGCCCGTGGTGTAATGGTTATCGTCGCAGGATGTGGACTCGGCGATACGAGTTCAAATCCTGGACGAGACTGATTGCATTTCACATAGTACTAATACCCTTGGGAAAGGTATGAATCCAAATATTCTCCCTCCAACTATGGGTAAAGAGTAGGGCAGACTAGGTTCTTCAGCCTTGGTGAGGCGACTAGTCTAGGAGAAGGAAAACTCTGAATTCAAACCTGTTAAACTCCGCTTAAAAATTGACCTTGTGTCATATCCTGCCCGAGCGGAGGGGTTGGTAAATAGGATAAATAATATCACTTTTAAAATACTGGTTCCCGCAAGACTACCGATTTTAGCAGCTATGAGCGAGCTTAGAACATAAATGGGTGACACATTAAGGATGTAATAAGAATGTATAAACAATCTATGTGCCACACAAAGCAACATTACCCGTTCGATCATTGAAGTTGAGCAGCCATTTGAGAGCTCAGAATTGAAATGGGTGACTGCTTTAGAACAGCAGGCACCGTAAGCAACCTGATTCTTGTATGCCAAACTGAACTTAAAGTAATAAATTTTACGTAACATTTAAAGTATTGGTTCCCACTAGATGACAGAAGTCTAGCATCAATGAGTCTACTTAGAACATAGATGGGTGACCAGTTCGAAACAGCAAGTACCGTGATCAATTTATGACCTCTATGCCATACTAAGAAACGTTTAACTTATGTCAAGCTAAAAGCATCGATTTCAATCGAATCTCCAAAGTTAAGCATCGATGCAGCCTACACAGAACTTAGATGGGTGACCACATAGAAATCTTAGGTATAGTCTAAGATCTCCCAAATACAACATAATGCCAAACTGAGCAACGGTAAATATTGGTGCCCTAATATTTGAGAAATATATTCCTGCTTTTAAAATCTGCATTCGGAATAAAGGTTCTCAAATGGATTTTAACATATAATTTTCGTTTCATTACTATTTTAACCACGGCCACGCGGCAGGGCTTAGAATACATCGACTGCATATTCTACAGAGGCATCCAACTCTACGGCAAACGTGGTGTCCTGACTATGACACAAAGCTACATCTAATGGTGAGTCTCCAGTTCTCGAGCTTTAGTAAGTATTGAGCTACCACTTTATTATGAACTCTGACTTTAAAATGTTGGACCTTTTTTGGTCCCATTCATGGGTCAAGTAGATATGTTTCAAAATCATTTCTATTCGATAAGTATGTTTGAAACCTTATAAATGTAGACAAACAGATGATTGCTGTTATTAAATGAGAATAATTACTTGATTGTATTTAAATTATTGGAGTAAGATAGGACTAATTTATAACTCTGTAAAAAGAAATTATTATCATTATTATAGACATAAAATGCGATCAAAAATGATTGCAAAAGAAAACAAAAATATAGATAGTTATGAATATAATAAAAAATTTCAAAATGACGCCATTGAATACTCATAAAAGGTTTATATGTTTAATAAACTAAACCAAACCAAATTGTACGATTTAAGTCACAATAAGTCATGTTAATAAGCTTTAGCTGAATTAAAGTAGATTTGGTTTACATCAGTAAGAGAGGGCCTGCTTGCCTACAAAGTCAGTATTTACAATCGTAGATTTTGCCTGGGATCGAACACTGATTGGAAGTCATTTATCAAGCTTAACCTAGTTTGACACAAATCCAAATTGATAAGACACCCTGGGAAAATCGAAGCTTAGCATAGTTTGGGGTAATGACAGAAGTATGAGGTACCCTGAATCAAAATCACAAGCACCAGTTAACTGACCTAACTCGTTAACCATTACACTATGCAAGTTTCGTTTTATTTTTAAGTTTAACTTTGTTTGGGATAAGCCCGGAACTATTATACGTCCTGAAAGAATCGAAATCTCCCTAACTTTTAAATCACATAAGACGATTTTAACACACCAATTTCGCAGCGAGATTTCGTCTGGTTCAAAGCCTAAAAAAGATCAAACCCACTCAGCTATTATAGACAGCGTGAAGAGTTTCCGAAAAACTATTCATCGGCGATAGTTCTTTATTGAGAATCTGATTTGCCTGTCATAAAAAACAACAAGAGGTCAACTACTACGAATTAAACTCAATTCTTTTGTAAATTGAACTCTGCTAAACGAACTTACAAACATATTGCAACAGAAATATGCCAACAGTTTTCATTTTTGTTTCCTTTTTCTCTTTTCAAGATTTTTCTTTTTCAGTGATATGTTTATCAGAGCCGTATAGGAAGTAGGTCTATAAAGTAAAGAGGCTGATTTTTTTCATTTTGGTTATCCTGACAGAAAATCGATTGATTTTTTTGTGAAAATATTCAGTTCTTTTTTTTCTGAAGTTAAGTTCAGCTGAAAAACTTCATATGTGGCTTTTATATTTTTTTAATCAGTCCAATATGAGAGGATTGTAACTTCAGCTTGGACTTTTCCCTTTTGTCTAAAATGGGTAAGGGTTTGACTTATTTGCCGACAAGACACGGAAAGATTTTGCATCTGCTTTCTTGGGAGCCTCACTCCCAGCTAAATTTTGAGTTAATTCGACCTTATATCTCATCGTGCGAACGTGAATAAGGGTAAATCCTAAGTTCAGTTGATTAATCTTGGATTATTAAAACAGTAACATTTAACAAGTTAATACTGGTCTATAGAAATCAGATTCTCTCCTGATCATCAGTTTTTTATGTGGTTCTGAACATTTTGGGATGGAACAGACATTGTTAATGAACCCCTTTCGGTTCGAGACACTTTCATAACCTGTCGAAAATGCGTCCAAAAGTATATATTTTCATCAGATCTGATGAAAATTTCAAAGTAAGAATGATTGGCTATGAATTATCATTCATCAGTGGATTTTCAATCAGGTTGGTCAACCTGAAAAATAAGTCAGTCAGATGATATTCAAGTCACAAACATCAGTTGGAGTTTTAACCTAAAAGAATATCTCTATAGTTCTACTGAGTCTTTGTGACTGTTCAACAAAAATTAAAACTCTCTTCCATTGTTACAATGTGGGAATTGCTGAGATTATGCAACGGGTCATAACAAGCTAAAGGAAGTGTCAGATAAAGATTTCCAACTATCTTTCCAGAATGGGAACAATGTCTTTTTTGGTGTATAGTTTTCCCGAGGGAACTTTTTTAAAGGAGATAAACTTTATTTGTAATAAAGTTGATAACACAATTTTGTAGCCCAACCAGTCTCATTACTTAATAAACCAACTCAGTATACAAGATATGCTAAGTGAAGAGCAAAGACTATATGAAGATGGTAATTTTCTCAAAGTAACCTTGGCAAAAATTAGGAAATTAGCACTATTAAAAGATGGTCACCTTTGGATTTTGTTTAGCAGTAAATAAACTTATAAAAGACAAGCATGAGATTAAAATGAACTAAACAAAAACAATCATTGCGTGTGGATAAAAGTAATAAATAGAAATTTGCGTTAGCCAAGGTGATTATGCCGGAACCTTTGTTCGCAGCTGTTCAAATGAAATTTATAAAGATGATTACATGAAGAAAACATTTCGCATATCATTCATGATATGGGTCTGCATGTCATTTAAAGGGCCAAGAGAGATGAAAATCATTACCACAACAACCACTGCACCTGTGTAAAAAGAAATTCTGGATATTTTTTCTCCTTCCATCAATTGAAAATAAGTTTGGTGATGATGCAGTAAATAGTTATTATGCTTCTTTTCACAGAGCAAAGAAGGTTAAACATTTAAAGGAAAAATGAATAAAATCAATAGCATTACCAGCAAAATGTCTGGATATAAATCTGTGACATAGAATAGGTCTACGAGATCGACCAAGATATGAATATGTGAAATATACATAGGGAATCCGGAAAACACGAAATTGGTTCAGGTACGAAACTTCGCCAATGGCCCGGGAGACCTGTGTTCAATCCCAGGTCGAGTCATACCAAAGACTCAAAAAATGGTACTTGATGCCTCCTTGCTTAACACTCAGCATTATAAGGTACGGATCAAGGGTAAAGTAGAGCAATCCAGGGAAGGAGTAGCGCCCTCCCCTACACCTTGGTGAAGTAGCTATCGAAAAGGGAGCCTTTGGGTTACCCTCGACTACGGTCGCCAACTTTACTTTTTACTTACGAAACTTTTATTTACCTTTTTGAGTTTAAGGTTTTTCGACATAAGGAGAGAGACACAATTTCTTTAACAAACGCGTGGCACATTTCGTAGACCCCAACTGGTCTTGCCGAGGCGAGACCAAAAATCGACTACCTTCCCCTAGGCTCGAATCTCAACTCTCTCGTTCGGAGTTTAAATCTCACCTAACTGGGGTTTTTTTCAAATTCCCAAATCCTCTGTGCTTCTGGGCATGATGTCATTCACGTCCCCGGTCCTATTTCTTATCTGGGGTTTTTATAATGACATCTCTGATTGTCACATCCGCCCCGTGCGCTCGTGAACACCTGCACTCAATGTGTGCACCTAACTAACCCATGCACTAAGCGAAAGGTTCTCAGTCTAACTAAACCGAAAGGCAAGATATATAAAACGAAATCCCTCCGCCATTATATTACAAATCCAATTGAAACTTTATAGTGGAAATTTTTTAATGGTCCATGAGAAGGCTCCATTGATCAAATGTCTAGTCACAACCATGACCAACTATACAAACATATAATACATATACATCTACATATGCATGCAGAGTCATAACGACGACACAATAATGACGAGAGAAGACACTTCTTTAGAAAAATATACCTCTCACTTTATTTGAAAGGTTTGTGTGTGAGAGGGAGTTGGAGACTGAACAGAACTGCAACATATTGACCCCCACTCTTATGGCCATCAGCGTTTCTTTCCCGTTCTCCAGGGCTGCTCAACCGGAGGCCTGGGGGTCCATCCTCTCTGGGTGCTGGTTTTCTCTACCGCATCTTGTCACTAACGGGTCTGGTCTCCGAACTGCTCAATCGGGGGTCCTGAGGGCCCCTTCTGCCGGGTGCTGTTTTTCTCTACCACATCTTCTCTCCAAACTGATTGAATTTCCTGTGCACTCAGTTATATAGTAGATCAACGCCCACTCATTTGGAATGGCATGTTTTGATTGTCATCGAGCGGAAATAACTGTCATGCAGTTCATAGGTCAATCTATTCCGGTGCATAAGTTTGTGACTGTACCGTGGGATTTTAACCCTGTCCAATATTGTCAGCCAAGCTCGCCCACGCCAATGGAATATGCACTTCCGCCGTCTTTGGAATGGCATGTTTGGCAGGGTCGGAGGTCAATATACAACACAAAGAATATGTTTTAACGGTCATTCGGGAAAATACCTGAAAGAATTAAAGTAGTTTTAAAAGTAAGAGAAGGTCAACAAAGTATTAATACTAGTTTATTGCCTATTAATTCCATAATTATTTCCTCAACTTGGGTTATTTTATTCTCCTCTGTTCGCTAGGAAAAACTATGCCATTAATTTATATAATTTAATTTGGTTTGTTCAGCAATTAAATATAAAGTTTTTAGCGCCTTATCTTTTATTAGTTTATTTACAAGTGAGATAATTTTCCAGAGATAGTAGATTTCAAATAAATAGTTTGGCAGATATTTTGGGACACTGCACATTCCACCGGTATAATATAATGTTGCATAGGTGGATGGTGCAACAACAGGAGAATGTAAAAAAATAAGGTCTGAAGGTGAGTAACACCCTATCAACATATTTCCTTTTTTCGTTTTCATTGAATTAAATATATGAGTTGTTTGTAAAAGAAAAAAATGTTGTCATAATCCTATCATCAATTTTCATGAAATCAAACAACATATGGTAGTAATAACTATTCTATGAAGATACAACCTCGGCATATTTCCGAGAAATACTTATACTTGATCAATAAGTACAGGTCAATTGCACACCATATGAAAATAAAACACAATTTTGAGAAATCTGCATTAAAAATACTTTTGATGCTTAAACATTATTATTTTAGATAAAGATACAAATATTGAAACTAAAGCTTTACATGATTTTAATCTTAGAATTTGGAATATTACTGAAAACGAGAGTATAGAAAAGCAGCTTATATGATGAAGCGATTACGTCTAAACGTCTAGACTGCTGTCAAGACAAGTCAGTAGCATTTTTCTTTTTTAAGTGATAAAGCTAGTCTCGATACCTTTTGAACAAAATGTTTTTGTTAAGACATATGTTTTTTGCAGCAAGCTCCATATAGAGACTGTTGAATTGTAACGATTATCATATGAAGAAATGGACTTAATTAGCCGAGTTCAAAACCTGAACGAAGCTGTTTGCATTTCCCTTGCGGTAAATACACTGGGGAAAGGTATGAATCTAACTATTCCTCTTTCGGTAAATAGTAGGGCAAACTGAACTCTTTCGTTTTGGCAAAGGAAAACGGTGAATTCAAACCAATTGTACAACGCTGTAAAACTGATTATGTGCCATACTTAACTCCGTACGACTTTTCTTTATTTCCTAAATTGAAATTACATCTTAGTGATAAACTTTGAGGACGTATAGGACTTGAAAAGAAACATGAAAGTTTCACGCCATCTGAAAAGTAAAACTTCTGTTTCTTTTACCAATGGAAAAATCGATGCAATAAATATGCAGAATGTGAAGGGGGGACTAATTTAAAGAAAATTAACGTTTTATTGGCACATAGAGTTTCCTCTCGATACTATTTAAAAACACTTCTGATTAGCCTTATGAAAGATTACGCATTTCAGTTCACTAATAATGGTCGCTTTTCATTCATTGTTAGCTTTGTTTGGTCTGAGAGAGGGTCTTTGTCAAAATATATCGTTTCACTGACCAGAGCAAGTTCAAAGGTGAACACTCTCTTCCAATCTTGTAAGTAGGATCTACAATAAAACGATTGTGCCTCTTTCGGAGTGCTAGCTTCACCACCCGATATGTGTGTCCTGAATCTAAACTGTATTCAATTGTGAAGCTAAATCCCTGCTGATCTAGTGAGTATGGAGTCACCAAATTTCGGTCCACACCACAATAAATAGCAAGCCTACGTAAATTAGTAGACAAGTTAACATACTTCGGCAGCAATATCTCATCTACTTAAAGCGATATCAGCATACATATGTGTAAGGCATGAACTGCTATTAACAGGGTAACAACCATATGGAAATCTAATATATCTGATAAAATAAAACAGTAATTCTTCCTAGTTGTAACTGTATCAGAAATATTGTACCACTTAGAATTTAACGAAACGCCTGAAAAAAAACGTACATTGGAATTATGGGTGCCGTTTTGATCAAAACCTTCTAGGATTTGTAGCATCCCACAGAACAGCAACTTACCTCTCATCTCATTATCCATCAAAGACGAGCAAGACATATGAAGAAAAAAAATTGTGTCATCCAATATGTGTATTTATACAAAAATCCACAGAAGCAACATGTGACAAAAAACATGATTGTGAATGTCCAATTTTTTTTCCATTTGAATCAACTATAAAATAAAAACAGATATTTAAAGAAAACGAAATAAATTGTGAAGTGATAATTAAAAACGAAGTAAGAAAAAAGTTACCAATATTATACTCAAAATAATTGAAAACATTGAAAAGACATTAACAAACAGTTTTGTTTTTTTTTTAAGAAAAAAAGGAAATTAATAAAACCAGGGCAGATATCAGAAGATGGGAATGAAAGGAAACAAAATAGAGAAAAAGACTTTTGAAAGTGTCAAAAAAGAATATGAACTTGTTCAAGATGAATGTAAGAGAGCAGAAAATCTATTCAAAAAGCATAACAATATCTAATAAAGAAGAAGAAAAAGAAAATCTAAATGAAAGTATTTTTGTTTGATTTATAGACAAAAAGAAATATTTAAAAAAAAGAAAAGGATATAAGAAGAGTACAGCTAGAAAAAAAATTATAGAGACAGACTAATAATGATCACACTTAGACATGGAAAAGACAATAAATTTCTTTGCAGCTATAAATTTTCAAGGAAAATCTGAAAGGAAGGAGAAGAAAATATATGGATTAATTCAGACGTGACAAAAACAGAAAGAGAAGATGAATTCGAAATAAAGAAAGAAATAATCTTTTAAGAAAAAAAAAAGAACATATTAGATATAAAATAAAACTGAAAATCAGAAGAACAGCGGAAAGTATATCAATGAAAATTAAGATTTGAACCCCCCACCAATAAAAATAAAGAACAAAAAACAAAAAAATGCTTGAAAATATTGTATATAAACGCTAATGTATTAAGAAACAAAATATTAAAACTAAAATTAATTGCTAGCAAATATAAAATTGTTTGTATGGCAGAAACACATTCGTCTGCGGAAAATGTAAGAGAAATAAAAATGACAATACCAAATCTTAAATTGATACGGGAAGATCGGAAAAATAATACAATTTTTTTTTTCTTTTAAGAAGGGGATCTGCTATTTATGTAAATAAGACGTTAAAAATATCTAAATTGAATTGGTTGGAAAAGACAGAATCTTTAGCCTTAAAAATAACTGTTTCTAATAACGATTTTTTATATAATAGGCATATACGGATCTTCAAATTTATGCGAGGAAAAGTATATACTGCTACAACAACTAAATAAGGTAACGTTTACGTCACACAAAACTGAAAATATAATTGTTAGAGATTTTAATTTACTAAATGTAGATTGAGTAAATAGTTTGGTTGTGTCTCCTGTAAATTCAATTAGTCAACATTTAGATAAGAATTCACATATGGAATATTCTATTGGATAATATAAATTCTCATTAACATGGTTTCGTCAATGGTAAATCCAATTATAGAATATTTAATGAAAGGGATAATGTGGATATTATGTATTTAAATCATATATTTGGATTTAATATTTTGTTTGTTTGTTTGTTTTTGTTTTATGGCATATCAACCTTTTTAGGTTATTTCATGCCAAATCTTTTTTTATACAAATGAATAGTTCAATTTCAAACAATTCAATTTAATGCAAGTACACAGTTTAATTGTCAAAGACATTTCTAATTTCAAGCTATTCAGTTTAGTCAAACAGTTCTTATCCAAACAATTCAGTTTAGTATGAGTATTAGAATTAAGAAACAGATTCGAAACACTACAAGAAAAGACGGAAAAAAGTACACCAAACGACGAATATGAACATTTCGTTAATGCACACCTCGAGGCAGCAGCAAAATACATTCCAACAAAAATTAAAACTAAATATAGAGTCCCATGGGAAACTTTAGCGGTGAGAGAAAAACGTGCACTAGTGAAAACAGCCTCCAAAAACTATCGAAAAAAACCAACAAACACAAATGCCTTAAAACTAAAAACGGTACAATATCAATTAGCAGGCATATATATAAAGGAACAGACAGAATACATTCAAAATCAGATAGATAGGATTAGAGACTCGGTGGAAGATAGACAATCTAGAATAGCCTGGCAAACAATAAACGAAGTGAGCAGAAGAAAGAACACAGCCAAAGCAAAACTTAAAGCAGCAAACCAACAAGAAAGAATAAAACTGTGGAAACAGCACTTCGAAAACTTACTTGGAAACCCACCAAAAATAACGCATGAACCAATCACCAGAATAATTAGCAAACAATTAGACATTAAACTAGGACCGTTCACACAAGAAGAACTCGACTCGGTTCTCAGAAAAATTAAAAATAGGAAAGCTGCAGGGCTGGACGAAATTCCCCCGGAAGTATGGAAGACCAGACAATTCGACGACATACTGCTCCGACACTGCAACGCAGTATACAATCAAAATCCGATATATAGATGGATGAAGGGATGCATACTCCCCTTCCCTAAAAAGGGGGACCTCGGATTAGCCAAAAACTACCGAGGCATAACACTTACATCCATAGCTGCCAAAATCTACAATGCCCTACTACGAAACCGAATAGAACCCAAAATCGACAATATACTTAGAAAAAACCAAAATGGCTTCCGAAGAAATAGATCCACGACCTCACAAATATTAACCATCCGCAGAATCCTTGAAGGTGTACGGGCAAAAAACCTACAAGCGACATCAATATTTGTCGACTTTACCAAGGCTTTCGACTCCATTCACAGAGGAAAGATGGAACAAATCCTACTAGCGTACGGCATACCTAAAGAAACCGTAGCGGCAATAATGATTCTCTATAGAAACACGAAAGTAAAAATACGATCACCGGATGGAGACACAGAATACTTCGACATTGTAGCAGGAGTACTACAAGGGGACACGCTGGCCCCGTACCTCTTTATCATTTGTCTAGACTACGTACTTAGAACATCGATTGACAAAATCAAAGAGAATGGCTTCGAACTGACGAAGAAAAGAAGCAGAAGATACCCCGCAACAACAATTACCGACGCCGACTACGCCGATGACATAGCGATACTGGCAAATACACCTGACCAAGCCGAAACTCTTCTGCATAGTTTGGAACGAGCAGCAGCAGCAGCAAGCATAGGCCTCTATGTTAATGCACACAAAACGGAATATATGTGCTATAACCAAACGGGGGACATCTCCACTGTAGAAGGAACCCCACTTAAACTAGTAGACAAATTCACGTACCTAGGAAGCAGCGTCGAATCAACCGAAAAGGACATCGAAACGAGGCTAACGAAAGCATGGACAGCTATCAATAGGCTATCGATTATATGGAAATCAGACCTAACCGATAAAATGAAACGCAGTTTCTTCCAGGCGGCGGTCACATCGATACTGCTATATGGATGCACTACATGGACGCTAACAAAACGGCTGGAGAAGAAACTAGATGGCAATTACACAAGAATGCTGCGTGCAATCCTGAACAAGTCATGGCAGCAACACCCCACAAGACACCAACTGTACGGCCACCTGCCCCCTATCACGAAAACTATTCAAATTAGACGAACCAGACATGCAGGACACTGCTGGAGAAGCAGAGATGAACTCATAAGAGATGTACTCTTATGGATCCCCACACATGGCCGCGCAAAAGCAGGGCGACCAGCTCGAACGTACATTCAGCAGCTATGTGAGGATACAGGATGTTGTCCTGAAGACCTACCTAAGGCGATGAAAGATAGGGAGGAGTGGCGAGAGAAGGTCGGGGATATCCGTGCTACCAGCACGATATGATGATGATGAGTATAGTTTTTGTTCCCACTGTCAAATGTCAAAAAACCTTCTATTTCAAACATTTCCGTTTAGCATACAAAACAGTTCCATTTCAAACAATTCAGTTTAGCATATGTACAGAGATTAAATGCCAAAACAGTTCTATTTCAAACAATTCTGCTTAGAGTAAGTACGCAGTTTAGTTCTATTTGACCCCTAGATAGGACCCTATCAGGTGCTACCAATCCAAACAATTCAGTTTAGTATGAGTATAGTTTTTGTTCCCACTGTCAAATGTCAAAAAACCTTCTATTTCAAACATTTCAGTTTAGCATACAAAACAGTTCTATTTCAAACAATTCAGTTTAGCATATTTACAGAGATTAAATCTCAAAACAGTTCTATTTCAAACAATTCTGCTTAGAATAAGTACGCAGTTTAGTTCAATTTGACAAATAGATAGGACCCTATCAGATGCTACCACTCCGGACTAGAGTGGACCTGTGAGCGATAGCAATGAAGTGGTACTCTGCATTCCCCAAAGCTCCAGCATTACTGGAACCTCATCATCAGATTTTTTAGTGCCATATCCAGAACACTCGTTCGGAAGTCTTACCCCTCTGCAGAGATTCAGTCGTTGTATTCTACAGCCCCAAGTCGACTGGGTAATTGGATTTGATATAGTATCGTATTATCGTTTATCAGGGAAAATTAAAACCTTAGGTATGTCTAAAAAAATGTAAACATAATAAGATACTTTTTAACAACTAGAACTATGAAAGTAAAAATTGGCAACAGTTATTCTGAAACACAGAATATGCCCTCCAGTATTCCTCAAGGTTTAGCACTGGAACCTTTTTTATTTCTAATATTCCTAAATGATTGGCCAGATGATCATCATCATGTCGTGCTGACAGCACGGATCTTCCTGACCCTCTCTCACCATCCGTGTCTATCGTCCTTTGCTCCCGGGTGGTCTTCAAGACTATATCCTGTATCGGCACAGTGCTGTTATAGATAGGTTCTAGTAGGTCTTCCAACCTTTGCTCGTATGTGTGAAGGGGTCAACAGGAGTATATTGCTTATGAATTCGTCCTTATTTCTTCAGCAGTGTCCTGCGAGTCTGGTTTATCTAACTTGGATAGTTTTGTGATGGGTGGTAGGCAGCCGTGCAACTGTTCTTTTGTGGGGTGTTGCCTCCAGCACTTGTTCAATTCAGATCGCAGCTTTTTCTCCGTATGCTTAGTTAGCGTCTACCGGTGCTTCCATAGAGCAGTATCGATACGATCACTGCTTATCGGTCAGATCTGACTTCTTTATGACCAATAGCATATCGATAGCTGTCTATGCCTTTGCATAGATTATATAAAATAAGAAATAAAACTAGTTGCTAATGTTTTAAGATTAAGTCGGATGATTACGGCTTTGATATTAAGGCTGTTAAACATATTTTTTCAACTCGTAAGAGAATTAATAATAATAAAAAAGTATGGATCTAAACAAATTATCATATAGAGAGAATATTCAGAAATTAAGATTTGATAAAGAAAAAGTAAAGTAGTTCATATTGGATCCCAAAACATTAACGCTGAATATGAATTAAGCAAAAAGGAAATAAAATAAATAAAACCTAAACGAGGAATGCCATCAAGAAGTTGGCTTTGATGATACATTTAAAGCTGAAAAACATATTTTTCTATTGTATCGGTAGCCAATTGAATGATTGGCTGGGTAGTTAGAAATTTTATTTCAATTGAAACAAAAGTTGTTTTGAAAATATATGAAACTCTGATAATACCTTACATGGAATGTTGTTCTCAGGTCTTGGTTACAGTGATGAGACTTGGGGATTTTAGTATAATATTGGGATTCACAGATATAAAAAGATTTTGTGCAAAGATTCTACTTTTAGGTTTATGTGAGATAACAGTTAAAAGAGCAGATACCAAAGGAGGCATAAAAAAATAATCTAAATACAAGATGGGGTGGTTGGTTGGGTTTTATGGCATATCAACTTTGGTAGGTTATTTAAAGAAAAATGCATTTTCATGCAAATATTCAGCTCTATTTCAAACAATTTAGTTTAACATGAGTACACAGTTTAATTGTCAAAAACGTTTCTATTTCACACAAATCATTTCAGCATAAGTACGCAGTTTCGTTTTATTTAAGTCAATTTTATACAAATAATCAGTTCTATTTCACACTATTCAGTTTAGCATGAGTACACAGTTTAATTGTGAAAAAAAACTTCAGTTTATTCAAAGAGTTCTCACTCAGCCAATTCAGTCTAGTGTAAGTATAGATTTTGTTTACACACAGATAAATGTTAAAACAGTTCCATTTCAAACAATTCATTTTAGTATAAGTGCGCAGTTTGAATGTAAGTACACGGTTTAATTGTCAAAAACATTTCTATTTCAAGCTATTCAGTTTAGTCAAACAGTTTTAATTCAAACAATTCTGTTTAGCATAAGTATGCAGTTTAGTTCTATTTAACACATGGATAGGGCCCTATCAAGTGCTACCATTCAGGGCCAGAGCAGACCTGTGAGTGATGGCAATGAAGAGGTGCTTGGCATTCCCCGAAACTCCAGCATCACTGGAACCTCACCATCATATCGTTTTGTGCCATATACAGGACACTTGTTCGATTTCTTTTACCCCTCTGCAGAGGTGCAATTGGTGGACTCTACAGCTCCAGCCAACAGGGTAAACAAGATGGGCATTTCTGAGAAAGTTAAGACGAACTCGTAAACGACGTTATCCGCGGAATTCATAAACATGGACTCACCAGTGTTGGCCGACCAGCAAAAATCTTATAATCATCAGCTATGTGCGGACAAGAAGTGCCCAGAGTAATTCTCGAATGGTGATAGAGAGAGAGAGAAGGACAGAGAAAGAGAAAGAGAATCGGTGCATGCAGCTCACCTTGATGATGATGATAAATAATTTTCATTAAGAATAATTGCGTGGGTTCAAATACTTTGATTAAGAAAATTACTTACATCCCTAATGAGTATTATCATTAGTGACTTGAGACCATATGACCGTTTGCAAAAAGACAAACTTCGAAATTAGATAATCTAACAAGGGTTAAACATGCTTTAAAACGAACCAACCAACCTTCCAATCCTACGTCATATACGGCATCACTTTCTTTAAATGAAAACCAGTCTTCAATATAGTTAACGATAAATGCCCTGTCTGCTGGGGCTGTAGAATACGCCGACGGCACCTCTGCAGAGGAGTAAGACCCCACCAACGAGACCACCTGTTGACCGTATATACCGACGCATGCTGCTTAAGCACGGGATCCTGGTGATTGAGTCGTACTTGGCCTTGCAACTGAGTAGTCATGTAACTTACAACACAACATTTTGGCCCTTACTGGGCTAGACGGACTAATAGATTGAAACGATCCAATTAATTGGCTGGTCGTGTCAAGCTATAACACCTATGCGTTTTGTCCCGTCCATATTTTTCAATCTGCACCGGCAGCCAGGTCCCAACCCTAATCTCTTTGATTCTAGAAGGCGGTGGCTGAGAGCTAATTTAGTTGAGATTATAGGAATTTGACCGTTGCTAAATTCCACAGAAATTGGTAACGTTTCCTGAAAACCTGAAATTGGCAAGGGCTTGTAAACCTACTCCCGGCTCGAGTATATTGGTCTTGTATCATAGTCTCAACAAAGGCGAATTGGTTTCCTCCTTGGTACATTCTCAACACAAGTTGGACTCTTTAGTGAGTGGTGATGCATGGTACCAGCGAAAAATAAACATCACTTATGATATCTTCTAATAAAAAAAACTTTTAAAAAATTATCTGAATCAGATTCGGAGAATGAAGCAGCAGACTTCCCCAGATTCATTGTCATAGAATCTTTGGAGGTTAATTTTATGCCATACACACACACACCATCATGCACACGCTTATCTTCGATTTAGTATGTTTGTTCTTGTTTGGTTACAAGTTAATAAAAATTGCTGTCCTTTGTACCAGTTTTGAGCTCTGGAGAGTGTTGAATTACACTCTTAAAACCATTTCTCCTAGCTCCACTCTGATTCAGAATGGTATTACTTATTCGAGTACCGTCTATAAATCAAATAGATATTTTAGAAAACTATTAATATCGGGTAGGATTACTTGAAACCGTAACTGTTTGCAAACAAATGATTATTATTATAAAGGAATAGCTTTTTTATATGATATAATCACTTGCAATCATTTAATTAGGAATATTTAAAATCATATAAGAGGGCGCCATTTAATTGAATAATGAATAGTTAATTGACGTTATACTTGTTAACAAATAATTTATCATCATCTTTAAATTGCATAATTGATTGCTAAAAAATGATTTCAGTATAAAACAAGGGTTTTTTATGAAGTTAAACCAACCAACTAAATAAAAGTTACGTAATAAGAAGTGTCCCTTGGATTCCTTCCTAGTCAAAACTTAATATTTTATTATATTATCAATATCAGGAATAATATAAATTATCATATATTTCTATACTATCAACTGGCTGAAAAGAAGTAAACTATTTAAATTGGTTCTAAATCTTTTTTAACTTTATTTTCAAGTCTTTTAAACATAAATTTAATTTACCGATGAAATTTAGAAATATATTCAATCCAAAAGAGTTTAAAATAGTAGAAAAATAATCAATTGGAAAATTAATTCATTCAGTCATAATTTTGCCCAAGGCCAGTAAATATTTATTTATCACAATAGCATCAATCAAAAATACTCGAGCTAAAAAAATTATTTACGCAAAGCATCAATAAATTTTTTAAATTTTTCTTCAAGTAGATCCTAATTTGAGTTACTCGTCGCAAAAACCATTGAGAAAGACGTCGAGATACAGTAAAAAATCTTCCCTATTGGAAAGGCTAAGCAAATGAAAAGGTCAAATTGTAATATAGTCTCCAAACTTAAATTGCTTGAAAGATATAGTCATTAGTTTTACAATAAGCGGGAGAGTATTATGCAACAGTGTGACACTTCTTTTCATTCTCCACATTTAGTACTTTGCGAGGATTGTGTACAATGTTGCTGCTGTGGTCCCATTTTGATGTTATCGTTATGTTTTGTACAATATCTCTTCCCAACAATCTTCCACCGACATCCGAACTTGTGTTTGCTTTCACATTTTTTTCTGAAAATTAATAGCACATTTCAAACTGCCCTCCTATTGTTTAGTGTAAAGATCCGATTGTTACACTGATTTCAAGAAAATATTTAAAGTATTTTACTTTTTATCCAAATAAAACATACATAACAGAAACAGTCTATTCATAAAAAAGAGGTAATTTTTTATTTCATAAGCCAAAACAGCAATAGTCTTTTTATATTCGGTTGGGGCCGCAGAATACACCGATTACTTCTCTGCAGAGGGGTAAAACTTACCCAACGAGTGTCCGGAATAGGACACGAAACTATCTGATGGTGAGGCTTCAGTAATGCTGGAGCTTTGAGGAATGTGGTGTACCCCTTCATTGCCATCGCTCCTAGATCCACTCTGACCCGGAGTGGTAGCACCTGATAGGTTTCTATCTATTAGTCAAAAAGAACTGTTTGGCATTTAAACTGTGTACTTCTACTAAACTTAAATTGGTTGAAATAGAACTGTTTTTACATTTAAAAATACCATACCAACATTTGTTCTAAGAGTTTATGTTAAAGTTAATTTAACAGTTATAGTCTCCAATAATGTACAGTATAAAATATATATGGTTGTTTAAATGGTTATTTTATATGGCAATTTTATATGGTTATTTTACGCCAAACTCATTTAACAATTATTTGCTTTACTGATTATTGTTTCTTCTAATGTAGGAAAGTATTATTAACAATTCTGATCTCCAATCATACAGGATAGAAAATTATAACTTCATATTCATTTTAAACATTTAAATAAATTGTCATCCCAAAAATGACTACTTGCACCATAGATGGGACCCTAATACTTACTACCTCACCAGAGTGGACCTGGAAGTCATGCCGACAAAATTGAACCTCACCACGGAAACACCAAATATATATATATATATATATATATATATATATATAATGACAACTTCAATTGCATCTTTGCATCTCAATATTTAAAGTATTAAGCAAAAAGCAGGTATTATTTACCCTTGAATATCGCTTTCGCACTACAAACGTAATGTTCGGCTGGGCCTGTAGAATAAACTTCTACTTCAGAGGAGTAAGATCTACCACCAACGAGTGTTCTGGATAGGACACTAGAATCTGATGCTGAGGTTTCAGTAATGTTGAAGCTTAAAAGAACACGGCGTACCCGTTCATCGCCATCGCTCCCAGGTCCAATCTGGTCCGGAGTGGTAATACCTATCTATGGGTCAAATAGAATTGTGTGACATTTAAACTGTGCACTTCTGCTAAACTGAATTATTTGAAATAGAACTATTTTTACATTTTACTGTGTATGAACAAAAAACTGAACTTACACTGAACTGAATTGCTTGAAAGAGAACTGCTTTTTAGAATTATTCGTATTACATAGAAATAAGTGAAACCATTTAACTGTGTGAAAAAGAGTTGCGCTCAGGCTCGTTTGAAAATGTTATCAACCAAATATGTTTAGATATCATATGTTTGCTATACATGTGTAAAAAATATTTAGCATTAAATAACCTTCAATAGTTGATATGCCATAAAACCCAACCAAACCAAACAAATGTGATGTGGACTAATTTTTACAATATAAACCATTACTGAACCTCAAAACCACTTTATGTTTTTTATCCAAACCATCTCTCTCTCTCTCTCTCTCTCTCTCTCTCTCTCTCTCTCTCTCTCTCTCTCTCTCTCTCTCTGTGGGTGTGTGTGTGTTTATGTGTGTATGTGTGTGTTGCTATCTGCTAAATCACAAGCACTTAAAACATAGTTGCCCAATCGGCTGGATCTGTAGAATACACTGACTACTTCTCTGCAGAAGGGTAAGAACCCCCAACGAGTGTCCTGGATATAACAATAAACAATCTGATGATGAGGTTCCAGTAATCCTGGAGTTTTGGGGTATGCGGAGTACCCCTTCATTGCCATCGCTCCCAAGTCCACTCTATCTGTGTGTCAAATAGAACTAAACAGTGTACAAAACTGAATTGTTTGAAATAGAACTGTTATGACATTTAAACTGCGTACGTATGCTAAACTGAATTGTTTTGAAATAGAACTGTTTTAGACATTGAAACTGTATTGACGCTAAACTTAATTGTTTGAATAGAACAGTTTATATGTGTAAAAATGGATTTGGCATGAAATAACCAACAATGGTTGATATGCCATAAAACGACTCCAATGCCAATGCAAGTAAGTAATAAATGTTTTATTTGTTTGGGTTTTTTTTCTTTAAAATTAAGTTATAATGCTCTAAAATTGGGTCTCGATTTATTAACTACATAAAACTGCGTTCCCAAAAGAGACTATTTTCCCACCTCAAATAGATTTCAAAATAGCCTATAATGTAACTTAAAATCAAGAACGATTTTTATCTGGTGAAGCTAATTTTTCTGGTAAATTGCTTTTTATTATTGTTTTATTATTCATATTTATACCTATTTTTAATAATCTGTTTTTTCTTTATTTTTGTTTAGTTTTGTTTTGCTTTTTTCTAAATAAGTTTTGTTGATTGCTTTTTTCAGTTATTCTCAGCTGCTGTAAGTGCTGTTATCCATCTTGACCTCAGACCTGGTAATGTTAGACTTATTGCAAATCAAACAATCTACCCGAAAGTTTAACAAAATCTATCAAAATATAATCTTAATGTAGTCACTTACAAATGTTATTAATTAAATTGACCAAAGTGAGTTGCTTTTTATGCAAGGTGATATTCATTTTATTGCTTATTTATTTTCTAAGTAATTTACCAAATTAAAAAATCGACAACGATTGATTTCATGCTATTCATGGATTAGATTTGTGCAATTACGATATATACATTCCGTAGAACTAATATATATATATATATATATATATATATATATATATATATATATATATATATATATATATATAAATATATATATATATATATATATATACAAGTCAATAATCAATCCCGTTAATCCGGACTTCGGAACAATTCCAAGCAGGTCAATTTAATTTTTAAATATGCAATATTTAAATCGTCCCGGTCAAGGGCCCAATGTAAATAAAATCTACAGAGTAAATAATTTATTCGAAATAAAAAAGCAACAATCGGTTACATTAAGATAATAAATTTATTTCCATCCAGTTAGAAAGCATGGATCAATGCTCTAAAAATTAACAGATGTTCTTCGGATCAACTGAAGAAGTCCTGCTAATGCATCAGAAACTTCTACTTCGTTTATCATTCCTCAAGATCAATTTAACCAAATTTACTCAAAATTTCTTGTTTTATGCCATACAGTAAGTAATATAAAATACTCAGCTGAAAATATTATTTTAGACAGAATTAGTATTTGTCTTCACTGAATAAATCATAATTTTTTAAGAAAGTCATATTTCAAATAGTTTTCTTGCTGTTTGGGTATTCTTTTTTTTTTTTTTTTTTTTCAGTTAAAATGACCACATTGGATAATATGAATAACGAGTTTACAGGTTTAAGACAATATTATTGGTACCTAATCTATGGTTTCTCTTATAATTGTCATGACGCTTAGAATAATAAAGATCTATAGTACAAGTAATTATAATAATAGCAACAACTCATCCTATTATTATAATTACTAATTGTAGTATTTATCTTGATTGTTATTATCTGAAATGTTTAGGACTTTTGGTCTGGATAAAAAACATAAAACATTTTTGTATATATATATATATATATATATATATATATATATATATATATATATATATATATATATATGAACAGATAAGAATAAAGAATCTTCTAAAAAACGTTTGATAAATCGAAAGTGCACACATGCTGATTAAAAGACTAGAATAAAAGCTAAAAGTAATCAGGATATCATCTTCCAATTTTTGTCTCATTATAATCAGTTTCATACTTTTTCTATAAAAACAGAAAAATTGAAAATATATTTTTAAGTATCATCTAACAATATTTTTTTCTGTTTTATTGAAGACATGAAATACTAAAAACAAGCTTGAAATTAAGTGTATGTCATTTTACCGAACTGTTAACAACATCATTTTCATAGCGTTAAACATGTCGGATTTCGTGCCAAAGAAAGTGTATTTGCGGGGTATTTACTGCACTATTTTATTCAAAAGGAATCTGCAGTTGAAGCACACAGAATTTTTGTTTTGATATACGGCGACCATGCTCTCTCGGACGCAACATGCAGATATTGGTTTAAATGTTTCAAAAATAATGATTTTCATGTTGAAGATAAAGTACGCTATGGTGAACCGAAAAAATTTGATGACAAAGAATAAGAAGTATTACTTCATGAAGACTCAAGTGAAGCGCCAGCTGAACTTAAAGAATCGTTAGGAGTTGATCAGACAACAGTTTTTAAACGTTTGAAAGCATTAGGAATGATTCAACTGCAAAGACCTTGGTTGCTGTACGAGTTGAAACAAAGAGACATCGAACGGGGTCTTGTCCTGTGTGAACAGCTTCTTCATCGACAGAATAGGAAAGGGTTTTTGCATCCTCTCGTGATGGGTGATGAAAAGTGGATAGAAAATCGTACGGTAAGCTTAACCACGCAGCAACATCGGCGGCAAAGCATTTGGTGGGATCCGCTGAGTGTAGTTTATTATGAGCTGCTCAAATCGAACGAAATCATTACAGTATTCACCAGACATTGCCTTGTCCGATTATCACTTGTTTTGATCGATGACTCATGGCCTTCCTAAGCAGCCCTTCCATTCTCATACAGATGTCAAAAAAATGAGTCGACTTGTGTTTAGCTTCAAAAGACGTGACGTTTTTCCAACGTGGAATTCAAATTTTGCCAAAAAGATAGGAAAAAGTAGTAATATGTTTCATTCTAGTTTTTAAAGATAAAACATTGCTTTTCGAGAAAAATCTGCAAAAACTTATTCAAGGTCCTAATACATATCTCTCTCTCTATATATATATATCTAAATTCATGTATGTATGTATGTATGTATGTATGTACGAGGATCATTAAATAAGTTTCCAGACTTTTTTCGTTTGGGCCCTTTTATTGATAGTACACACCTGAAACTCTTGTCCCCTTTCGAAGTAATCTCCTCCGGCTGCAATGCACTTGTACCGTTCCTACAACTTCTGTAAGGCCCCATGGAAGTCCTCTTGTGTGAGCGTGTCAATGACCTTCGTCACAGCCTCTTTCACCTCCTCAATTCTCTCGTAACGACAGTCCTTGAACTTAGGGAATAAGCAAAAGTCACAGGGAGCAAAGTCTGGACTATAGAGAGGCTGAGGAATTGTCTTGATGCACATCTTGCTCAAATAGTCTGTGACAAGGATGAAGTTGCCTTTTCCGACGGAATCTCTTCCTGAACTCTCTTAAAACATCAGCGTAGTAACTCAAACCCTAATCCTAACCCTTTGGCCTATCAACACTGGTGTATTGACTTCCTTACTCCTCCCACACCTCACATCATCCCTCACAGACTGCCTGCCTTCCTTGAATCTCTTATGCCACTCAAAAACTGATACTCGATTCATGCAAGATGGTCAAAAAGCAGTCTGAAGCATTCCATACGTTTCTGTGGCATTTGTTCCAAGTTTAAAACACAATTTTATTGCATATCGTTTTTCTTAAGTGTCCTCACGTCCAAATTGCATTTTTGAAATTCACCTGCTGTGACAATAAGGCTTTATTAGGGTGTATTCTAATTCCTACTATAGCTGTTCATTTGACCTGAAATCATAAAAATTGGTCAGTCATCTCGTAAGATGTACAGCAATAACATACTGAATTTTCAAGTGTCTACGACTATTTTAAATGCCTGTGCAAAAAAGTCTGGAAACTTGTTGAATGCATTATGTATGCATTATGTATGTATGTATGTATGTTGGATATGGTGAAAATTTACCCACCACAATATATATATATATATATATATATATATATATATATATATATATATCACATATGTTGTGATTAGTGATTTTTCATCCTTTTAAATTATCAATTTTGTGCATGTGCATTACTTTTATCTGGTTTGGTCTACTATGCAGCAAACTAAAATAAGTTTGGGACTGCCTGTAAGAAAAGTGGCACTATGGCGCCATTTACCCGTCTAAAAAATTGAAAACGACATATTGTGGTACTACGTAACATTGACTGCGGTATCTCTAAGGTGAATATATCAGAGTGTTATGGTGTCAGTCTGAGGGGTTTTTTGTTTAATGGCATCTCAAACTTAGTTGGTTATTCAATGCCAAAGACATCTTTCTAGAAGAACAGCAGTGATGCTATTTAACTCATAGCTGGGAGGATAAGGGGTTTCATATCTTTCTCAAAGGTATATGCCCAAAAGTGAACGTAATAGCATGACTGGAGTTCGAAATAGCTTACTACGATTCCACCCCCCACCCTTGTCAGTCTGAGGACAGATGTATATTAAATTCATATCATGGTGTTTGGGGTGGTTATTAGCGATGATGACGTTATGCCTCAATTAATCTTCTCACATGTCCTCAGACTCAACACGGGGGTCTGCATCAAGTGCCCGGAGAAGGTAGTGTTGGTCTGGATCGAGTGGGTGGTTATTGAAAGACCCAACGTCTAAAAACAGGCCTCTGTCTCTTGCCAAACGAGAAGGAGAACCAAGTCATGGCGGCCAGAAAATTTCTGCGACCACATCACCCTTGTCACATGGTTTTCTAACTCTCCAAATTGTATGGTGCGCGATTGAGCGAATGACCAACAAAACTCCATATAACACCAAAGAGGAAATAACAGCAAGGAAAACGGCTGCATTTATTAATTTAAATAAGGAGAACGTCGGAAAGCCTTTTAGAATATTCAGATCTCGTCTGGAGGCTGTGGTTGAAGCCAGTGGCGATTTCTTTGGATAAATTTAATATCATTTCAACATAGTTTCATATCTGATATGTGAATTGTTAATTATTGTGTTTATTTTTGCGTAATTTAGACGACATCGCACCCAGAATATACGTTTGCGTGTGTATATATATATTTACAAACCCCTTCACTCGTGCTGGATGTGACACAAGGTTAATTCTTAAGCGGACTTTAAGAGGTTTGAATTCAGAGTGTTCGTTCTCCTTGCCTGTTTGCCTAACCAAGGCAAGATTCCAAACTGCCCTATAACTAACATACAGTTGGAGGGGTAATAACTGGATTCATACCTTTCTAAAGTGTATTAGTACTATATGAAATACAATCAGCTTCGTCCAGGATTTGAACTTCTATCACCGTATCTATATATATATATATATATATATATATATATATATATATATATATATATTATAAGAGGGTTGGTCGTCACTAAATCGCTTTGTGGTTATGTGCCGAACCAAATGCAATATGATATGGAGAGTGATCAATATCTAGGATAAATATATATATATATATATATATATATATATATGTTATATATATTCATT
Source organism: Sepioteuthis lessoniana (assembly GCA_963585895.1). Lineage (NCBI taxonomy): Eukaryota > Metazoa > Mollusca > Cephalopoda > Myopsida > Loliginidae > Sepioteuthis > Sepioteuthis lessoniana. Next base: position 38,474,537 of record OY757909.1, read on the forward strand.
GATTATCATTTATATATATATATATATATATATATATATATATATATATATACTGAGAGAGAGAGGTGGTGAGGGAACAATTTATGAATCTGTTGCCTTCTTAGTGCAACAGAGGTTTATAATGGTATTATTTCGGAAGACGTGAAAAGTTTTAATCATCTTTTAATAATCTGTTTAATCGAAAAATTTTATGGCTATAAAATTCTGACCTGCATCGGTGAAGATCCCACAAATTATCATTTAGATCCTAATTGGATAAGAAATTTCATTATTCTGTTAATTACAGAATTTTAAGTGTATTACTCTAATAAAAGCCTATAAATGTGTACATATGTTAGAAGGTATATTT